>RJWJ010000097.1:158795-431875 GCA_004363605.1 Indri indri
TTCCTGAGTTCTAAGTAGATTCTAGTTATCAGCCCTTTATCGGATTTGTAGCATGCAAAAATTTTCTCCCATTCTGTAGGTTGTCTGTTTGCTCTTGTGACAATTTCCTTGGCTGTGCAGAAGCTTTTTAATTTGATCAGGTCCCATTTATTTATTTTGGTTGTTGCTGTGATTGCCTTTGGGGTCTTCTTCATAAATTTTTTGCCTAGGCCAATGTCTACAAGAGTGTTTCCAACATCTTCCTCTAGAATTTTAATTGTTTCACTCCTTAGGTTTAAATCTGTTACCCAGTGTGAGTTGATTTCTGTGAAAGGTGAAAGGTGTGGATCCTGATTCAGTCTTCTACATGTGGCTATCCAGTTTTCCCAGCACCATTTAGTGAATAAGGATTCTTTTCCCCAGTGTATGTTTTTGTCTGCTTTGTCAAAGATTAGATGGCTATATGAGGATGGTTTTATATCTGGGTTCTCAGTTCTACTGCACTGGTCAATGGCTCTATTTTTGTGCCAGTACCAAGCTGTTTTGATTACTACAGCCTTATAATAAAGTTTGAAGTCTGGTAAATTGATACCTCCCATTTTATTGCCTAGAATTGTTTTTTGCTACGCAGGGTCTTCTCTGGTTCCATGCAAAGTGTAAAATTAATTTTTCCACCTCTGTGAAGAATGATGTTGGTATTTTAATAGGGATCGCGTTGAATCTGTAGATCACTTTGGGTAGTATAGACATTTTAACAATGTTGATTTTGCCAACCCACGAGCATGGTATGGTTTTCCACCTGTTTATGTCCTCTACTATTTCCTTCCTCAATGTTTCACAGTTCTCCCTGTAGAGGTCTTTTACCTCCTTAGTTAAATATATTCCTAGACACTTTATTTTCTTTGTTGCTATTGTGAAGGAAATTGAGTCTTTGATTTGGTTCCCGGTATGACTGCTATTGGCGTATATGAAAGCCTCTGATTTGTGTGTATTGATTTTGTATCCTGAGACTTTACTGAATTCATTTATCAATTCAAGGAGCCTCTTGGTTGAATCCATGGGGTTTTCTAGATATAATATGTCATCAGCAAATAGTGAGAGTTTGACTCTTCTGTTCCCATTTGTATGCCTTTAATTCCACTCTTTTGCCTGATTGCTGTGGCCAGGACTGCCAGCACTATGTTGAATAGAAGTGGAGATAGTGGGCAACCTTGTCTGGTTCCAGTTCTAAGTGGGAATGCTTTCAATTTTTCCCCATTCAGTATGATGTTGGCAGGATAGGCACCAGTTCTTCTTTGTAGGTGTGGTAAAATTCGGGTGTGAAATCATCTGGTCTGGGACTTTTCTTTTTTGGAATGCTTTTTATTGCTGTTTCAATTTCGGTCCTTGATATTGGTCTGTTCAGGAATTCTATTTCTTCCTGGTTGAGCCTAGGGAGGCTGTGCGTTTCTAAAAATTTGTTCATTTCCTCCACATTTTCCAGTTTGTGTGCATAAAATTTATCTTGAATCTCCACAGCATCGGTTGTAACTTCTCTTTTTTTGTTCCTGATGGAGCTTATCAGGGATTCTTCTTTTCTGTTTTTCGTTAGTTTAGCCAAAGTCGTGTCAATTTTGTTTATTTTTTCAAAGAACCAACTTTGTTTTATTAATCTTCCATATAGTTTCCCTGTTGCCAATTTCATTTAGCTCTGATTTGATCTTATTAATTTCCCTTCTTCTGCTGGGTTTGGGGTCTGTTCTTTTTCCAGTTCTTTGAGTCGATTCATTAGATTGTGCTCTTTTTGACTTTTGGATATAGGCATTTATGGAAATAAACTTTCCTCTCAGGACTGCTTTGGCTGTGTCCCACAGATTTTGATAACTTGTGTCACCTTTGTCATTTAGTTCAAAGAATCTTTTGATTTCCATCTTTACTTTCTCGTTTATGAAGGAATCATTCAGCAGAAGGTTGTTTAATTTCCATGACTTTGTGTAGAGATGAGAGTTTCTGTTGCGGTTGATTTCTATTTTTATTCCACTGTGATCTGAGAGGATGCATGGTATAATTTCCATTTTTTTTAAAGTTTCTGAGACATGCTTTGTGTCCTAGAATATGGTCAATCTTAGAGAATGTCTCATGAGCTGATGAGAAGAACGTATATTCAGTGGTTTTGGGGTAGAATGTCCTGTAAATGTCAGTCAGGCCCATTTGTTCTAGAGTTCTGTTTAAGTCCACTATTTGTTAATTTTGTGTTTGGAGGATCTGTCCTGTGCTGTCAGTGAGGTGTTAAGTCTCCAACTATTATGGTGTTGCTGTCTATCAATTTGTTTAGATCAAGCAGACTTTGCTTTATGAATCTGGGTGCATACATATTTAGAATTGTTACGTCTTCTTGTTGAACTGTACCCTTCATCCTCTTTGGGTGAAGGGTAGTGACCCTGTTTGTCTTTCATTACTTTTGTTGATTTAAAAGCTAAGCTATCTGAGATCAAAATTGCCACACCAGCCTTCTTTTGGCTTCCATTTGCTTGAAATATTCATTTCCACCCCTTTACCTTGAGTCTAAATGCGTTTCCTGGAGACAGCAGATGCTTGGCTTGTTTTTTGTTTTTTTTTTTTCTTTTTTTATCCATTCGGCCAGCCTATGTCTCTTGAGAGGGGAGTTCAAGCCATTCACATTTATTGAGAGAACCGGTAAGTGGGGTGAATTACTGTTCATTCTGTTGGGTTGCATTTTGTTGCTTTGTTTTCTCTCTTGAGCCATTGTGGAATCTAGCCTTTGATCTTTAACTTTTGAGTGGTTTTACATTCAAGAGTGTTTATTGTGCCGATTCTTGTGTCATTCTGTTGAGTTCTTTTTGGAGAGCTGGTCTTGTCTTGGTGAATTCCCTCAGTCTTTGCTTATCTGACAATGTCTTTATCTCTTCTTCATATATGAAACTTAGTTTTGCAGGGTACAAGATTCTAGTCTGGGCACTATTCTGTTTCAGAAGAGTGAGAATGGGGCCCCAGTCACTTTTTGCTTGGAGGGTTTCAGTTAAGAAGTCTGGAGTTATTCTGATGGGCTTTCCTTTGTATGTTACTTGTTTCTTTAGCCTTGCAGCTTGTAGAAGGGCCTCTTTAGTAGATACTTTGGTCAGTCTGATGACTGCATGATGTGGTGTCTTCCTATTTGCATTGAATCTCCCTGGGGTCCGTTGAGCTTCTTGTACCTGTATATCTAGAATTTTAGCAAGGCTTGAGAAATTCTCCTCTATTAATTCCTGAAATAGCTTATCCAGCCCTTGAGTGTTTTCTTCTTCACCTTCCGGAACCCCTATCACCCTCAGGTTCGGTTTTTTCACATAATCCCACATTTCTTGTAGGCTTATTTCTTTTCTCTTAATTTTCTGCTCGATCTCTGTGACTGACTTGTTTAATTGGAAGGAGTTGTCTTCAATCTCTGAGATTCTTTCTTCTGTTTGATCTACCCTGTTCTTGAGGCTTTCCACCGTGTTTTGTAGTTCCCTGAATAAGTCCTTCATTTCCAGGAGACAGGTTTGATTTTTCTTTAATATTTCAATTTCTTTAGTGAATTTTTCTTCCAACTCCTGGATTTTTTCTTGTGGTTTCTTTATGCTGGTTATCCATTTTTTCTTGCATATCATTCAGTTTTCTTACAATCCATATTTGAAACTTTTCTGTCATTTTAGTGTTCTGAGTTTGGTTAATGTCAATTGCTGGGGAGCTGTTGTTCCTCTTTGGGAGTGTGCTTTCCGTTTGATTCTTCATACTTCCAGAGTTCTTTCGCTGGTTCCTTCCCATCTGGATCAGTTGTTCCTTCTTGCCTTTAGATTTTCGTTTGGATAATGACACGTCCTGTTTAGTCTCTAGCCAGTAGGTGGTGTTTGTGGGTGAGATTCGACCACACGCTTTATCATGAATCAGGAGATGCAGTAAAAGGGTGTGCAGAATGACCTCCCTGTCAGTAGGTGGTACTTGCTGGGAGGAGCGAGCTGCAGCACTGTTTTGGGGTCCTGTAGTCAGCTCTTGTTGCTCCAGAGAGGCCCTCTTGTGCCTCGGGGAGGTGGGTGGGGCCCTGGGACTTCCAAGTGTGTCCTTATTCTCCACCTCAGTGGGGACAGATCTGGGAGTGAGTCTGGATGGAGCTGGGTTGGGTAAGCCTGCCCTCAGGCTCCACAACTACTGTTAGCAGGGGTCAAAGGTCTGTTCTTTGCTTCTATGCAAAGCTAGCAGGAGGGGCTGAAATGGCTCTGCTCAGCTGAAAAGTCTGGGCTTGGGGGGTGGGGCTGTCCGAGACCTGCACTCTGGAGCAGGTCTCGCTCCCCTCCACCCTCCCCCTCTCCATGGCCTCTCCCAGGCCTCTGCCAGCAAGCAGGACCTCAGGCCAATGGATCTCCCCTGGCTTTGATGTCAGCCGGGAGGTTTCCTACCCAGGATCGCAACCTGAGCTGGGTGCACAGCCCTCTTTTGGGAGGAGGGTTGCCACTCAGGCACGCTGATCTGCCCCTGAAGACGCACACTCCTCAGTAGGCTCTTTCACAGATCTCCCTTCTGTGCCCACGGGCAGTGTGATCGTGGCCTGGGTGTACCTGGTCTGGTCTGCAGGCCTGTCCCCTGGGCCCTGGAGATCGATTCCTGACCCTGCCAGGGGGAGGGGTGCTGGTCTCGAATCACCTACAGGGTGCCCAAGCTGGATCGATTTCTCTCCACCTCGGGATTTGCCTCGCTCTCCTGGAGTCACCAGGCAAGCAGCACCTGGGAGGGCTGGCAGGTAGGGAGCTCGCAGTCTGAGTACCCCTCAGTCTGCTGTAGGGCCCCAAAAGGAAAGGTCCCGTTCCTTGGAGATGCCTCCGTGTGATGGCTAAATTGTCTCTCTGGGTACCCACGGGTAGGGAAGGGGAAGGAGAGAATGGAGCACTACGGCGTCTGCCGATAGGCTCGATCTGCGCGCAGGGAGGTGTCCCGAGGGAGCTGGGAGCCTGGTGCCCTGTCCACGAGAGGCTCACTGCTCACCAGCGGCAGCAGTCTCTGGGCTGGTGATGGCAGGTCTCTCCAACCACTCAGGAGCCCACCAGCAGTCCACCAACAGTCCGAGATTCAAGGGAGGGGAAAGTTATCTGTTCCACCTACCGTTGTCGCTGGTCTCCAAGCCTCTCGGGGACCTTTCTCCTTCCAGTTCTCCTCCGCAACGTGTTCCTGTGGAGTCTCCTGTAGTTTCAGGCACCCTTCCTTCCAACCCTCACCCGATCTATGTTTTTCTGCTAGTTTATTTTTTTCTCTTTCTTCTAAAATCTGTCTTTTTTGCAGAGACACTCTGACTGGCAGCTTTTCTCGTCTGCCATCTTGGCTCCTCCGCTGCTGCTCTTTCTTTAGTCATTTTGCCAACCTCCAAATTACTTTAGAAACAAAGCAAGAGTAAAAATTGAGACAACTCAGAAACTAAGTCATTAAACATTCAGGAACCAGCAGAAATTTTAGCAGTTACAAGTCTGAACAAAAATCTCCAGTTGTAATCTAAAAATTACTTCCTGAGAGTTTCTTTCTGATCTTTACTGAAGACAGATGTGACTAAAAGCATCTTTAAAAATATTACTGTAACCAGACATCCTGTTAAACCCAGAAGGTGTCACATGCTTTATCTCCACAGTCTCTTGAAACTATTATGGGCTGAACTGTGTCCTTCAAAAAAGATAAGTTGAAGGCTTAACCCCCAGTATCTCGGGTGTGACCTTATTTGGACACAGGATCTTTACAGAGGTAGTCAAGTTAAAATGAGGTCAGTAGGGTTGGTCCTAATCCAGTAGGACTGGTGTTCTTATGAAAAGGGGAAATTTGGACACAGAGACAGACACGCAGCACACAGGAATAACATGAAGATGAAGAGATGGGGTGATACATCTACAAGCCAAGGAACGCCAAAGACTGCCAGCAAACCACCAAACACTAACTAGGAGAGAGGCATGAACCAACCCCGCTGACAACCTTAATCTCAAACTCCCAGCCTCCAGAACTGCAAGACAATCAATTTCTGTTGTTTATGCCACCCAATCTGTGGTACTTTTGTTAATATAGCCCTAGCAAACTAATGTACTCACTAATTTAACAGTAAAGAAATACAAAAGAGGTAACTCACAAGGACAAAGAAAATGGTGAGAGATGACAGGAAATGAAAGACTCAAATTTTCTGAAGATGAAGAATGAATGGAAGACCAGGAAGTAAGGAAGTGGGCAAAACAAAACCCCTCATGGGTGAAGATATATCAAAGGAGCACAGGAACCAACTGAAAGAGCTCCCAATGGCCAAAGCCAGAACAATTTGGGCAGCATAATAAAACAGCACTGGATTATACCCAAAGCATAAAATAAATATCCATGAGTCTGTTCCAATATAAATAAAAGATTGAATAAATTAATAAATGGGGGAGAAGACAGTTATTTCCCATGCAGAATTCCAAATAATTTATATAGACATTCCACCCTTAAAGATGGAGAGTGTAACTTCCTACTCCTTAGGTGCGGGCAGAGTGATTTCCAAGAATACAGAATGGAGAAGGGGGGGAAAAAAGACATTTTACAGTGGAGAAACCTAACAAACACTACTTCAACCAGGTAATCAAGGCGAACATTAACAGTCAAATCATGTTGACAGTATGTACCTTTGATACCATGTGATAAGAACGGCACTTTTAACTCTGTGGTCTTCCTCCTATTAACCCATATTAATCCAGTCTTATTATGAGAAAAACATAAGAAAATCTAACAGTGGGATCCTACAAAATATCTAATATTCTTCAATACTGTCAAGGTCATTGAAGATAAAGAAGGTCTGAGAAACTACCACACCAAGAAGAGCCTAAGGAGATATGAACAACTAAATGTAATGTGGTAACTTGGAAGGGGAAAAGCATACTAGGTTAAAACAAAGGAAATATAAATTAACGTTAGACTTTGGTTAAAAACAATATACTAATACTGGCTCATTAATTATAACAAATATGTATCACACTAATTCAAGATGTTAATAATGGGAAGCTCACTGCAGGCTATATGGGAACTCTATACTATTTTCTCAATTTTTCTAGAAATCTAAAACTGTTCTAAAAAACAAAAGTCCATTAAAAAGAAAAGTAATGGGTGGAAGAGAGATAACTGACTTAGCGAATCAGCCAGAGTTGACATAAGAAACACCACCAAGAGGAAGCAAACTATATCACTTTACAGAAACTTAGGGAAGGCTTGGGTCAGAGTTACCCTCCCCCTCACTCCTTAGCTCCTAGAACACTAGTTACCTCAAAATAGGACACTGAGCAGATTTTTCTCCAAGGAATTTATCAACTGGTATTTGGAACTTCCTACCTGATTCCCCATCCTGAGGGTGACCAGCACTTAAGACCAGCTCATGCACAAAGCAGTTCCAATCAGTCGTTCAGTCTCACTCTTACACATAAACAAATAGCCAACAAATAGCAGACATTTGAGGAGAGCCTAACATAAAAGAAATTTAAAAAAATGGGAATTTTTTTGGGAAAGAAACAGAGACAACGTAAAGACATTCTATAAACACCATAATAATGTCAGAGGGAAGAGAAAATATTGTATTCATGAAAAGACAACAAGATGCTAATGAAAACGAACATCCCAGAAAGCCCTCTTGGAAATCTAAACATTGGCTAGTTGTCTCACACCTATAATCCTGGCACTCTGGGAGGCTGAGGTGGGAGGATTACTTGAGGCCAGAAGTTTGAGACCAACCTGAGAAAGAGCAAGACCTCATGTCTACAAAAAATAGAAAAATTAGCCAGGTGTGATGGTATGCATCTGTAGTTCTAGCTACTTGGGAGACTGAGACAGCAGAATTGCTTGAGGCCAGGAGTTTGAAGCTGCAGTGAGCTATGATGATGCCACTGCACTCTAACCTGGGAGACAAACAAAACCCTTTCTCAAAAAAATTAGGTGAGCATGGTGGCACACTTGGGAGGCTACCTGCGAGGCTGAGGTGGGAGAAATGTTTAAACCTTGAACCCAGGCACTGGAGGTTGCAGTGAGCTATGAGCGCTGCCACTGCCCCACACTCTAGCATGGGCAACAGAGCAAGACCCTGTCTCAAAAAAAAAAAAAAAAAACAAACCCACAACAATAAAATTGAGAAATTGTATAGATAGAAGGGTTGGAAGATAAAGTAGAAAGCAAATCTCCCAGAAAATACAAGGATAATAAAGGAATGGGCAAAAGGAGAGAAAAAATGCATGTCAGAGTATCAATCCAAAAGGGCCCCAGTATCTAATTTGTACGATCTTTAAAGTACAGTAACAGGAAAAAAATAGGAGGGGATAATTATCATACAAGAAAATTCCCAGAGTCAAAGACACGATTTTCCAAACTGAAAGTTCCCACCAGATAAGATGCCCAGCTTAAACGATGAAGAGCTACCTGGACCGCTGTGGGCACTACCAAAGGCAGTCACATCAGAAAGACACCAACAGACAATGTTCAAGGCATGCAGAGTCAGAAATCGCCATGTAGACATGGCTACACAAAGAAGGATACACATCATGTCCTCAATCGAAGGTACATCACCCAGTACCAGCCACTGTCCCAACTACATGAGGACATACAGCTGCAGATGACTCTGCACATGGGGAGAAGCCTCAGCAGGCCTGAGAAGCACCCACTAGCTTCTCTGGATGTTTTTATGCGCCCTCTGACCTGTGGAAATTCTGGTGATACACCTGCCAGCTAGCCAGGTGCTAGTAATAAAACAAGGCCAGGAGAGAGGTCACTGTGAAGCCAAGTGAGGAGGGTACTTCCCAGGTATTCTGATCACTCCCAAACCATGTCTAGTCTAAGGACTAAGATGAGATGGCAAATCACAAACCAGGGCACTTCATCACGAGACAATAAAGTAATAAGAGATACTGCAAAAAGTGATAAAGAAAAAAAAAGGGAGGGGGAAAAGGCTAGAAAGAGGGAGAAGGAGAGGGAAACAGAAATTAAAAAGGCTTAGGACTTCTGGCTTCTTAACAGTAACAATTCCAAATTCTATGGGAAAACTATTTCCATTCTAGCATTCTATTATTGCTAGCCTATCAATTAACTATGAGACTAAAATAAATAAGTTTTCAGATACATAAGGTCGCAAAGAATTTACTTCCCTTTCTCAAAAAGCTCCTGGAGAATGTGCTCTACCAAAATGACGACGCACACCAAGAGAGAGGAAGACCTGAGATCTATGACTTAGGATCTAACACAGGAAATTACTGGGATTCAAAGTGAGGTGCTGATTGCACTGAGGAGTTCTACAGTCCTGTCAGAAACCAGGGCCTGAAATTGTGACTGGCAATGAAAAAAGTAAAGCAACAAAACAACTGCTGACTCCAGCGAAAACAAAAATTTGAACTGGTGAAGAAATAAAATCATTGCACATGCTTAGTTTTGAACAATAATTAGTCATGAAAACAAACACTGAATGTTGAGAAAAATGATATATTGGGAGGTTGGTATAAGGGAGAAAGAAAGTGTTATATAAGAGAGATGAATCCTCATTTTTGCATAGTAGGAAATCAATAGAAAATGTCTTAACACGCCTGTAATCCTAGCACTCTGGGAGGCCGAGGCAGGCGGATGGTTCTGAGCTCAGGAGTTCGTGACCAGCCTGAGCAAGAGCGAGACCCTGTCTCTACCAAAAAAATAGAAAGAAATCAACTGGACAGCTAAAAATATATAGAAAAAATTAGCCGGGCATGGTGGCGCATGCCTGTAGTCCCAGCTACTCGGGAGGCTGAGGCAGTAGGATCGCTTGAGCCCAGGAGTTTGAGGTTGCTGTGAGCTAGGCTGACGCCACAGCACTCGTCCCAGGCAAGAGAGTGAGACTCTGCCTCAAAAAAAAAAAAAAAAAAAAAAAGAAAATGTCTTAAATGGAAAAACCAAGTTATAGCAGTGTAAGCACACAAACAGAGTTAAATCCCACCAGAAGCTCACAAATGTGGAGTTAAATCCTACAATTCCCAGAAGCTTTTTCTAAGAAGCAATAACCAGCAGTGAGAAAGAAAACTGGTATTGTTCATTATAAAGCTCATAGTATTATGTATTTGAATGTTTAAACTAAATATAAAAAATTACATACTTTAAAATTTCAAAGATGAATATACTAGTATGTCATATAGCCTTACGAAAAACAATCATTTTTACAGAAATGAAAACTACTAGGGGAAAGAAAATAAACACAAAGCAAATATATGCATTATAGGGTTTGGTTTGTTTTGCTTTTGATTAGGAAAAGCTCTTTTCCAATTCTCAGCATCGGCATCTGTGATACAGTTGAGCTTTAGGTATGTCTCACTAACAAGAAAAAACAAATGAACCACGAAATTTAAATATAGCAAAGTTCCTGTTAAGTTATTTAGTTCATTCACTTGGAGCAGGGAGATGTCCTAACACTAAAGCCTGTTCCGTTTGAGGGCACGGATACCACTGAAAGATTTAGCTACCATTTAAAAGGATGATATTCGGAAGACTCAAAAAAAAGAATCGGCCACCATAACAACATAAGGATACTAGTTGTAGTTTTCAAACGGTAGAAAATAAAATTTTATATAGTTTTATATGGATATTAATGTCCAATTCAATGAAAATCAAATATTACAGTTTATAGAAAAATGTTAATTACTTAGAGGCTTTATGAACTAGTCAACAACAATTTTTAAGCATTCACCTGCACTATATGCTGGGCATGGAAGACAACTCTGCTTTCTAGGAGTCACATTCTAGATACAAATAAAGACCTCTACCTAAAGCCCATATAAACAAACTTCATAGACGAAGTGGTGGCAAAAGTCAAAAGGCTTTTACTTTTATAAACACATGTTGCGTTCTATATAAGATTTGTATACAAAATTGTTAACTCTGACATTACGAAGGTAAAGGTTCTGGGTCAATAATTTTAAGCAAGCACATGAAATATTATTTTTCTCTGAGACGTTAAAAAAATCTTTCGACTAAACATCATATTCTCACGCTAAAAATATAAGCACAGAGCTCTCTCCAAGATATTTCCTTTGACTCTCACTCATGCAGTAATCCCTTTCCAATTCTCCCTCTCCCTGTTTTATAAAATTCTGCTGTATACAGGAGACACTTAATTGCCCTACAACACTAAAGCTACTTCAGAGCCAGAGAAAGAGCAAGAGCAAGAAGGACGTTCAGTGTGTCTTCTGTCCTTTGCCCTGTGACTTTCTCAACACTGGCGTCTCTGGCCTAGTAAGAGGTCTCGGCCTGTGGCCTGTCTCTGGACTTCTAAGTGGCCGATGGTTCTGGTTTAACACGTAACCTCATTCAATCTTCAGAACCAGTCTGTCAGGCAGGTATTGTTATCTCCATATTACAAAAGAGACAACAGAGTAAATAATATAAAAGAGTATTCATGAATTTGGGAATTCCTACAGTTCTATGAGTTTATATGTGTTTAATGAAAGGATCTTCTGTATCAGAGTTGATAAATCAATCATTTATTCAATAACCCTGAGTAAAACACCATGCAATCTCCATTAGCGGGGAGATTATCTGCAGATGTAGTTACCAAGTGAGTTAAATGATATAGTGAAGAAAGCACTAGTTCAAAAGACAAATTTGTTCAAAAAGAACTCAACACTCAGCTGTTGTTAGTGGTTTTAGTTAGATACCAACAACGTGACAGGACAAGGATTTCTGAACAGAATAAAAGGCTGGAAGCTCTATCCAACTCTTAAAATTAACTTAATGCTCCTTCCACACACAGTCCAGTCCCATGTAACCCAGGGGTTATGATGTATACTTAGTCAAATGAGGAACAGTCAAAATAAACAGGGAAAATCCTTGTAGAAGATATGTTGGATACTGACATACCATGTCTCAAATAGTCAACCGACCCCATTTCCTCCTTCCCAAGACTAAAAGTGAATCAATCACCTTCCTCTCAGGCTGAGCCTGGGGAGTCATATTTAGCTTGAGTTTAGGGGATATGCTGTATGAAAAATAAAGCTTTCAGATACTTGATCCAGTTTCAGCCCCGCGACATGCTCATACTGTGAAAGGCAGGCAGAGGAACTTCAGATTTACATTGAATAGTGTGTGAACTCATTCCAGAGCGCACCAAGTAGGTATGGTGGAGCCAAATCATGTCCACTATCTTTTTGGCTGGTACTTCTCCCTGGCACAATTGGCCTTGCATAGCTCAATGACTGAGAGAAACCCACGGCTCCTGTACAGCAGGTGTTATCCCTCTATTACCAGTTGACAGATGCTGACGTTCAGAATAGGTTCTCCAGTTCTAATAAAAGTAAAGAGAAAACTCTAAAACTGACTTAGGGGTATCGAATAAATGCACAAGAATTGTTACAGCCCCTGAGCACTGCCCACAGGCACAAGAGCAATGGAAAGAGGTAATAACTACCACCACGTGGCTCTGAGGCCTCTGGCTAATCTCTTTCAGTTTCAGTGTCCTCACATAGAAAATAGGGCTATTATCTCTACCTGGCAGGGTTGCTGTGAATTTTTGGTTTTTTTGGATAGTCTCATTCTGTCGCCCCAGCTAGAGTGCAGTGGCGTCTTCATAGCTTACTGCAACCTCAAACTCCTGGGCTCATGCAATCCTCCTGCCTCAGCCTCCTCAATAGCTAGGACTACAGTTGTGCGCCACCATGTCTGGCTAATTTTTCTATTTTTTTGTAGAGATGGGCTCTCGCTGTTGCTCAGGCTGGGCTGGAACTCCTGAACTCCTGACCTCAAGCAATCCTCCCACCTTGGCCTCCCAGAATGCTAGTATTACAAGCATGAGCCACCAGCTTGGCCTGTTGTGACTCTTAAAGAGATAATTTACGTGAAGCATTTAGCACAATGCCTAGTCCAAAGAAGGTGTTCAATCAGCAAACTGTAATAACAATGACAATCTTTCACAAACATCAAACACCTCCTAGAAATACTGAGCGTTCTTAAGCAGCAGATATCAGCACCACTTTACAGATCAAGAATCTCAGTGGACAGAGTAAATATTAAAGACTTCAAAATTGCAAATTTCTACCTTTCAAGTAATACTACCTGGGCAAGTTATCTTGAGCCATTTGAGCCAGTTAAAAAATGCTACAACAAAAGATCAGTCCTTTCTTTTAATGCATTTGTTTAACACACACTTTAAATCATAAAACAGAGAGCTTTCTCTCTTAATACTTTCCTAAATAATTCTTATTCCTGTATAGTTCATATGTAAATAGATGTTATGGCTATAATGTCAAATAGGTGCCTATTATTCATCAAAAACCATTAAGAGATTTTAAAGAAATTTATTATGTGGGCAGATGTTTTGGAATGTTTACAAAGAAAAAAATAACACAGCATCTTAAAACAAGCAAAAAGTATATTATATTCCTTATGATGCCTCACTAAGCCCAAACATTCCTTGGCTTATGTTAGCTCATAAGGAAAGCATATCACTTTACAAGGACCACAAGTTTATAGATTAAACTGTCAGGAAAAATACCATAACACAATTCAAGGAGCACCAATTCAGAGCTTTTAATTCATATTCTCTCTCTGATGGTTTTGCCGGCACATAGTGGATAACAATTCGAAATCATATAATCAAATTATCAGATGACTTTACATTGAATAGATTATTTCCAAATAACTCTTTTTAGAATAAATTAAACACCAATCTCTAGTAAGGCTGGATATATCTATCTTGCCAGGAGTAATAAATGTCACATAATGCAGTGAAAAGATCATCTTGACTATAATTCCACTGTTTATTCAGATGTATTAAAAAAAAAAGTCTTCTAAATAGATTGCAATCCCAGATTAACCAATGAACTTTTTGTTTATAATTACGATTCTTTTTATAAAAACAAACTGTAGCAGAAGTAAGGGCCTGAAACAGGGCAAAATGTTTTACTAGTTGTCTCTTTTAAACCCCTCACCCTTTTTGAGGGAGACAGGCAGACGAATGTTCTTTGCTCTTTGTTTTAAACTACAGGAGATGTAGCTAAGGAACTGTCCGGGCAAAGGTCATGGGATCATCTTCACCAAATATGAGATCAACTAGGACTACAAACCACAGTTAAACAGCAATAGCTGAAAGCTGAAAACCCCTTTTAAAAGCTCTGTATTTCTGCTTAAAGGGAGGACAAGGGTTCTTTTCAAGACAAAAGTCTGCCATTCTCCTCATTTGCTGGCAAATTAATAAACTATTCTTACCTTTTCCTCAAACTGCTTGTCCTCATTCTTCGTTTGGCCTCGGGGACAAGTACTGAACTTTCAGTAACAAAACCATCCTACTATAGATTTTAAAACCCATTTAAATAAATATCCTTGGGTCAATTATCTGTTCCATTATATTTCAGAAATAGCTAACACAGAAGTTCAATCAGTCGCTAAAGAAGTTACTTGCTAACATATGCATATCTATCTTAACTTTAAAGTTTCTGAAGGATGCTTTTTCCATCTTTAGTTTCTTCTCTTCATCTAATAAAGCTTAGTCACAACCACCAAAACCAAATAATTTCTAAACCTGGATCCTGATACCCCTTCTCTTTGAAATACTAGCATATTTAATCATGTTTCTTGAACTTCTCTAATCCATGTTCCTTTAGGCCTCCTTTAATGTTACTTAAAATTTCGACAAATTAACAAGTGACCAAAAAAGTTAAAATCAAAACAATGGGAGAGTACACCAAACCTTCAAAGAATTTCCAATGCACTGCAAATAACAGTGGTCTTTTCCATCTCAGCTCACTACGTGAACTCCTTATGCACGTCAACCTATGAAGGTCTCATCCTCTCTCCCCTCTATACCCACTTTAAAATCAACAGATTCCCTCTCCTATGGCCATACTCCAAAGGTGCCCATATTTAAACGTTCTTTCCTCCTCTCCTCAAATTTTCCAGAATTTGCCAAACCTTCAAGGCTAGCTTACTACTATTCAATACTCTTTCCATCTCCCCTCTACTCCTCCCACTTAGTTTGATGTCTACAGAAAGCAAAGGAGGCAAATTGGCATTACTCACAGGGAGTGTCAGAAAACTGAGGATACAATAATTATTAAATATTTCCCCTAATACTGATTAAGGCCTAGAGGAAAGCCACAGATGACTAGACAGCAAACACGAGGCAAGTGGCGCAAAAGAACATTATCAGCACAAGTAAAGGGGTTTGACCCCTACAGCTGAAGTTAATCAAGTAAAGTGGTATTGAAAAACATAATCAAATGTTTGGGAGAAATGGGATGGTAGGGAGAAAACTGAATTAAGAACTAAAATGAGAAATTTAGATTTGCTAAAATAGGTGAGAATCGATCATTGTAGATTCTTGTAAAGACTAAACAGATCCCAGAAGTTGAAAATGTAGAATTTATAAATCACTATTTAAATGTCATTTATATTCTGCCTGGTTGAAAATAAATGAGGCAGTTCACACAAAAACACATTATTACTAAAAAATAAAATTAAGATAAGGGAATTGGTACAAAAAGCAAATAAGGATATGAAATAAAGTCAAGAGACTCACATTTAATGTCAGTTACTATTCACAAAATTATGTATAGAAGGAAGACTTTCAAAACTGTTTAAATATGTCAAAATGTTGGATAAAGGCAAGGTTGGGAAGGTAATCCACTGGCTACCCAAGCATCATAAAGTGTGCTTTCTATGAGCCAATGTTTTTCCTCCAAAGAAAAGGTAGAAAAACCTAATTTGGATAGTTCATGTTGAAAATACATGACACTACAGATAAATATAAACACTAAGTAGTAAAGTTCTAAATTCAAAGGTTATAAAAATAGGTTCTACATTCTAAATGGATTTTTAAAAGATCACATTCTGGCGGCTCCTCCACCCCTTTTCTAACACATTTATATAGCCTCTCAAATTATGTATCTGACCTAAATAATCTAAAAAGAATTTTAAAAGACCCCATTTCTAACATTCTTAAAAACCACCTTGGCTTTGTACAGAGATAAAATGAAAGCAGAAAAAGGAGGTGATGATGTAACCATTTTGTTAGGCATTACAAGTTAGAAGCCTCACTTCTTGGTAACAATTTTAAAAGTGTGAACTAAAATAAAATTTTAAGGTTCACCCCCCCGCCACCGGCTGACTTAATGGACCCCCTCGTGGCCAAAGGAATACCCTAAAACTAAATTGCCTGCCAGGAGGAAGGAGGTCAGACAAGCCTTATCATGCCCCCCTCCCTTCTTGGTGACATCCTTTGTAACCCATTAACAGGCCTAAGGGTATGCAAGACAAACCTGCAGGTCCTCAATTTACACAACAAATCTTTGTCCAGTGGCTTATCTCTGATAAAGAGCTCCTTATGTTAAAACATTCCAAACCTTTAGACAAAGTTTCATGTCTTTCACCAATTACAGGCCAAAGAATCTTTTAACCCACCTATAACCTGTAAGCCCCCAGCTTCGAGATGGGCCACCTTTTTGGGCCACACCAATGTATGCCTCCCACGTATTGATTTATGACTTTACCTGTAACCCCTGTCTCCCTGAAATGTATAAAACCAAACTGTAACCCAGCCTCAGCGAGTCCACTGCTCAGGGCTTCTTGGGTGTGGCTCCGGGTTATGGTCCTCAAATTTGGCTCAGAGTAAATCTCTTTAAAATTATTTTACAGAGTTTGGTCTTTTTTTCCGTTGACAACAGCAACCTAAATGACAAATAAGAGCCCCCAAATTTAGCACTGAAAGGCTTTAGAGGAAAGAGACTCTAAAAGGCAGTCAGCAAATCAAATTAGAAAAAAATTTATCATCATTTTAATCCTAGAAGTCACATTAAGGGCTTTGTCATGCTCCTAAAGGATTCCTTTTTCTTCCTCTTACCTCGATATACTAGAAGTTGGGCAGAGGTAGACCCTCTGGCCTCAGTTTCCTGCTGCAAATCAGGAGCAGGGTGGCCCCAGCAGCATTCTGGCACCGCCCCACCATGCAGGTTGCCACTGACTCTCCGAGATACCTAGCCGCTTCATATGGACCACAGGAGTGACCAACTTTCCCTCACCTGTTTGTCTTGAAAAGTACAGAACCTTACACATGTAGTGTAGTGTTTAATGTTAGTACCAGCATGTTACTAAAACAATCAAGCCAACAGTTGGGGAGGTGGATTCCAAAATTCGCAAATAACTGTAGAAAAGCCACCAAGACAAGTTCTTATTCAAATGTCTTATTACCAAAATATAGCCATAAACCTTACTGCTCCAGCCAATAGTAAACACCTTCAAACGCTTCAAAGTTTTAATGACACATAATTTATATAGGATTCTGCCAACTGGAGGCTCTGTCTACCAACTTGTGAGCTGTTTCATCATGAAGAAGGCAAAGGAGAGGTCAGAAGACTGAGTCTGTGAGTCTCAGCCAGAAGCATAGCTACTTACTTAGCAATGAAGGGAATGAGAGAGATGAAAGCAAGATTTAAAAATAAAGGCTCCAAACCACTACCTGCCAATTGACAGGGCAAGTCAACATGCATACACTACGTATACACAATGTCACTGGGGTCAGAGCAAAAAGGAAAGGATTTAAATTAAAGACGGAAAGATTTAAGTCAGACTTTTTAAAACGTCCTGACTTAGCACCCAAGGGAGATAGCTGAATCTACTTCTCACCAGGAGTCTACCTCCTAAAAAGATGCAGCTTGCAGCTAAGGGTTATCGTGCTTGTATTAGGAAATACGTACACAAAGAAGCATAGAAAATAGCTGTTGACACAGAGAACTAGACTATATTTAAATTAAATATTAATATTTAAACTAAACATTGCAAAAATGTTCACTGTAATGTTCATGGGCTAAATTGAACCTTTTGCCACCTCTAATGTGTGGCACCACCAGGATTATTCACTCAAGGCTCGCCATTCAGGAAAATTGAGTAAACTCACTCAGGAAGTGCCACCCGCTCCCAGGTCACTGGTAAGGAGGACAAACTGCCTGCTGCTTACCTTCATTCGACAAATCTCTACCAAGTCCCCTCTCAAAGCCAGCTCAGTGGCTTGGTACTGGGCAGCTCTGGGAGTCTTGCCTTCAGGGACTCTAGGTCCAGCAGTAAACCAAAAATTACAATGCAGGGGGGTGATACATTCTTATAGCAATAAAGGAAACAAAGCCCCAGCTGACCCTAGTATTTGCTCCTGAACAGTGCTTACTATAGCCTTCAAGGGTTTTCAAATGGTTCCATTTCCAGTTCCTCCTAAGCATAATGCAGCTCATGTTGACTTTCAACTGTGCCATCAAATTATTAAAATGAAGCTGTCGTTTCGCTTCTAGCATTATATGGCTATCTCACCAAAATTTGGGCATGATGATACCTGAGTCTGATCAACCACAATCAACTACACATTTAATTAAAGGAAAGAAGCCGTGCCTAGGACGGCTTTCACACATGACTTTGGACTGTTCTTTTTATACTCGGGCTGGGCATGGCCTGAGGTTGACTGTCCTTCAAAGTCAAAGGCAAAGTGAGGATGCTGCACTAGAAGACCAGCCCGGCAAGGACTAAGTCACCTGTCTCCTTCCCCTGCACCTTGTTGCCATCTTTGCCGCTTCTCCCTTCAGCATCACCTGCCACACTTTTCATTCTTAAGCCACAGAAGAAATCAATACTAGACCATTAACATACAAACCATTACGGGCTACTAAATTAACTGGCAAATATTTCAAAATATATTTCAAAACTGACTTTGTATGGTCAAAACATAAACTAGCCACGCCAAGTTTTAATAAATAGTAATATCCGGCATCTCTACTGAGGAAAGAACTTCAACTGGGCCTGGCTTGACACCAAGAGACTGGTTTTCAATTTAAATTAAAAATTTGGAAAATAAGTCCCAAATGTGCATTAAAAAACTAGTCTGGCCGCTTGTTAAGTAATCCTTCAGAGCATTTCCAAGTATTCAGAGTTCCAGTACTTTCTAAAAAGAAGGGTGATCTTTCTGGTACTGTTTTGCATAATTATGCCTGCAAAATGTCATCTCGAATTTTCAATGAGAATAGTCTTAATTTGTTCAGGCGAGTGGAGAAAATGGTGATCCGCCGGCGTTAAAAGTTGAGAGAGAGGCTGCCCGCATAAACTGTATCTGAACGTGTTCGATACAAATTAAGATTTGCGGAGAGGGCAGCAGGGTTTGAGAACAGAGAACTACTCACACTTGAATCCCGTCTACAACCTGAAGGTGGAGGGGCCGGGCAAACGAACGCGGGGAAGAAATAACAGCAACTCGCCAGCCCCCCCACTTCGCCGCGCTCACGTGCCCGGCGCCCCCTCCCCCTGAGCCGGGGGCGGGATGGAAAGGCGGCCTCCCGCCGCGCCGCCCCCCGTGACCCGCTCGGCCCGAGCTCGAGCTCCACGCCAGAGGCCGGAGGTGGGGGGAGAGGGGGTCCCAGGTGACCATTCCCACCGGCAGCGGCGGGGGCCGCGAGTGCTGTGAGTCCTCAGAGGCTACCCCCGTGTATACCCCGCCAGCGTCCCCGCTCACCCCGTGAGTCCGTCCTGCGGCGGAGGGGGCCGCGTCTACGTGGCGCGGTCGCGGCGAGGCGGGCACAGGACCGGGCACGGGCAGGGGGCGGCTCGGCCCGCGCCGGCCCCGAGGGTCCCGGCCTCCGGCAGGGCAGCCCCGCGCCGAAGGCGCGCCCCCCACCGGCCCCCACGCGTAGACACGCGACGCCCGCCCCGGAGGGAGGACGCGAGGACCCCGGGCCGGCGCCCGCTTACCTGCAGCGGCTCCGCTCCCGGCCCGCGCCGGCGCCCGAGGGCAGCCGAGGGGAGGCCGCGGCCGGAGCGCCGCGGCGAGGACCCGCCGGGGAGGGCGGGCGGCCGAGGGGGCGGGGCCGGCTGGAGTCGCGCGCTGGGCCGGGGCTCCCGCCACTGCTGCCTCGGGAGCCGCCTGGGCCGCAGCCGAGCCGGGCGGCCCTCATGAATGAGACGCGGCAGCAGCGGCCGAACCGGCGGCGGGCGGCGCGCAGGCCCCGCCCCAGCCACGTGACGCGCGCTCCGCCGCCCCCTCCCGGCCGCGCGCCGCGCTCTCTCCTGCTCGTTCCGGGCCCCGCCGCCCACGTCGCCGCCGGGCCCGGCCTCTGAGGGTAGGATCGCGGTTTTCAGGAGAAAAAATGCTTGGGGTGACAGGAGCGTTACTTTAAAAAAGAAAGTTTCTTCTGGTTCCCGTTGCAACCCTGCAGCGCGTCACGTGGGACTTAGAGCCCTATTGCCAAAAAAGAATATTAAAGTGCAAAAAAGATCTACAGCAGGAATGTTTTATAATCCTTTTCGGATCCCCAGTAGCGCATCTCATCTCCTTTGCTTACTTTCCCCTCGAAAAAAAATCCTATTACCTCGTTTTAAAAAATATACTTTTGAAGAAATGGATTGCCAGGACTGCATACCGTTGGTGCACGCTGGTTTTTATCTTTTTGCAGCCTATTCTGTTATTGACAGTGATGAATGGTAGCGCATGTGTTACTTATAAATGCCAGCTGATTTCTCAGTGAGCATCCTGTGTATGATTATTTAGCTCTGAGGGTATCGAAATAGGTATTTGCACACACGAAGCTACCCCGTGATGGCGCTGCCACAGGCCGGCGTCTTCCCACTGACACACTGTGGGGTGCCTGGGCCGGGTGGGACCCAGGAAGCCGTCACCGGCAGCCACTTCCTCCTCCAAGTTCCTTTGGCCTTTCTCTGAAATTCCCCCATCTTTGCCCCATCTGTAACGAAGGCCCTACAGAAACAAAGGTGTTTTGAATCTTTCTCATTTCACTGTCTTTCACCTGGCTTCCCCCGTGAAATAAAAATTTAAAAAGAGAAGGACTGGAACATCCCTCTCCATATTCAAAGGATTTTGCTCTGCTATGGAGAAGCAAAATTAAAGCTAAAGAAAGAATTTAATCCTCAGTTTCTATATCAACAAAATGGAAATAGTAATGCCTTTCTCCCAGGATTGTTTTGAGGATTACACGTGATAACCTATAAAGTGTCTACTTTAGCTCAGTGTCTGGAACGTGGAACAGGCTGTTGCTGTTTATTTTCTTTCCTTTCTTCCATTTTTCCCACTTAGACTTTTCCTGTCTGTCTCAGGCTATTTTCACTACCCCTGCCTTGGGAGGGAAATATTCTGCCAAGCCTCCTTCCTTCCTTTATCATTTAGGAAGCCCTAGACATCCCCTCCCTTCCTCCAAACAACTTTGGGTTTGAGGCCTCACTCAGAATGATTGGTTCACATTTCTAGTATTTTCCTCATTCTCCAGGGTCTACGTAACTCACACCACTGCTTAAGCAAAGTAGAGACTCAAAATATTTGCTGCATGGTATCACCTCACTTCCTGGCCTGGCACTTAGGCTGTGGGGGGCCACCTGATTCCCTAGGCCACTGGCCTGTCAAAGAAAGCGCTTCCTTCACCCATCTCTGACCCACCACCTTCCAGCTCCAAGGCCAGGAACCTCACTCTGCTAATTGTTCTCTCTTTCTCAACTCTGGCTTCATCCCTTAGCTTTAGCAGACAGGCTTTTAAAAAGAAGCAGCCTGTGTTGTTCCTTCTAAGGCTATCGACTTAATCACACGGCTTTCCTTCCCAGCGATGCTACCTGGAAGAGTTTCTGCTTTTTCACTTCTTCACAGTGGTGCTCCTCTGCCATTCCTGAAACTGCTCAGGCTGAGGTCACCAATGACCTTCCAGTTGCCAAATACAGGGGACCCCTTTCGGGTCTCACAATCTCTGTGGGGCAAGACGCCGTTGACCATTATTTCCTTCTTGAAACTCTCCACCTCTCAACAGATGGAGCTCCTCTGAGATCCACACACCTGTGCTGGGTGGCCTTTGACATCTCCACCAGCAAGGCCCAAGTTGACAATCAAATTCGATCCCATCCTTCCAGCTTCTTCAAACCGGCTGCTCCCGAATCTCCCATCCTGGCTGATGATATCATCATCCATTTAGTCATTCTTGCCAGAAACCTAGGCGGGACTTCCCATTTCCCTCTACTCCCACTCCACATCCACCAAGTGCTGTCATTCCTACTCTCTAAGGCTCTCTGCAGGACTGCCGTGTTGTGCTGGCCACCTTCGGGGCCCTCCTCAGTTGCACAGCTGTGTGGCCTCACCCCTGCTTGCAATCAGGCCCTCTCCATCTCTCCTGCAGTCCAAGGTCCATTGTAGGCATACGCAAGCTGCTGGCCCTCTCCTCCAGTCCTGCACAGTGCTAAGCGTCCTCTACCCTGACTTGCAGATCTGGCCACAGCACAGGTTCGGGAAAATGTCCAAGTACCTGAGTGTGGCACTCAGGGTACTTCCTTTTCTCTCCAATTTTCTGTCCTGCTTTTTATAGCCTGTATGCTTCAGCCATTCCTTTTGCAACAGGATAATTTTTCAAATGCTTTTTCCCTGTATAAGAAGGCACCCAGGCATTCTGCTTGTCTCAAGGGTGTTTGCTGGCAGGGCTGAAAGCAGAAGTCTGCAAGATGTTTCCTTCCTGTCTTTTATTTCCAAAACTCTACACTTGGGTTGAGGAACCTAAGTCAGGAGGGAGAGGGTAAGGAGGAAGATGTATCTTGGAGGGAATCCTGAAAGGGGAGGGGAGGGAATTTCCCTAGAACAAGAATCGCGTCTCCCCAGCTTGGGGTTGGAAGGGGGTGTGATCCTATGCCCTCCTGTCAGGCAGCTCTTAGGAGAGGGGATTAAACCTTAGAGAAATAGCTTTGTTGTTCCAAACTTCAGCATCTCTTTCTCTGTGAGGACGAAGAATGGCCAGCATCTTCTGTGCCATGGCTGTGTGCGCAGGCCTTCTAGTAATGCTAACTACTGTCGTCAACACCAGTTTATAGACGGAGAAACTGGGGCACAGAGACACTGAGTAACTTGCCTCAGATCTCACAACTTGTAAGCAGCAATGCTGGAATTTGTCCCCAGGCCTGCCTGACTCCCAAACTGCATTTTTCACCAATTCCCACCACATTCCCTCAGTTGTCCCCTCTGCCCCACCCCAGGCAATGTCACTTTTTCCACATGTGTCTAGTCCACCCTGTAGAGATCACAGCTATAGCACTTACTACACACGTGATAGGTGCTCAATAAACATGCAGTGAGAAATTATTATTTCTCATCGTATGCTCAGCTAGATGTCCAGACCGATTTTCCCACTGAAAACAACAGCAACAAAAATACTGGGTAGAATATTTAAAATATATTCCATAAACTAGCAAGAAATTAAGAAAGAGCATCAGGAGAGAGTAAAGGTCAGAACTCTGAGATGTAAACAGAGCCCAAAGTCAGCATTTGCCAGAGGGTATTTGCTCAATCTAGTGAATTTAAACATTGGTTTTTGCAGCCTTGGGAGTTTGGTGGATCAGAAGTAAAGATTAGTGTGTGCTTTAAGTGAGGAGAAGACCTAACAAAGGTGGAATAGAAGGCCCAATAAAAGTGGAATCTGAAAAGCAAAATAATATAGAAAAAAAAAAATCATTTCCCAAAGCCACCCAGAAACCTCCCTAAAGGTGATCACATGAGCCATAAAGCAATTTCAACAAATTTTGAAAATTTTGTATCATACAGACTATATTCTCTGATCACAATGCAATTAAGACAAGAATCAATTTTTTAAAAAGGTGACTAGAATAATCTATTGGTTTGGAAATTCATGGGCCAATGAACAAATCATTATAGAAATGTGACAACATTTAAATACTGCATATCAAATATTTGATACCACGTATCAAAGCTGGAGGTAGAAAGCTAAACAAGTAGTTAAAGGGAAATTTATAGACCTAAAAGCTTATATTGCAAGAGAAAATATTTTGAAATGTAAAGAGCTAAAAAGTTAGAAAAAGAACAAGAAATTAAGGTCAAATAGAAGGAAATAAGAAAGATAAAATGAGAAAATAATAAAATTGGCAACAAACATACAGTGGAAAGAACCAACTAAGCCAAACACTGGATTTGTGAAAGCCTAATAAATTTTACAAACCTCTGATGAAAAACAATCAGAAAAAAGAGAAAGCACAACAAACAGAGCGAGGAATAAGGGGAAAGCTATCATCACACATGATGCAGAAACTACAAAGATAAAAGAACTTTGCGAACAATTTTTATGCCAATTAATTCGAAAACTTAGGTGAAATGAAGAAATTCCAAGAAATATAAGTTAATAAAACTAAACTAAAAAACCAAAGTAGACTCATACCATTTAAGGACTTGAATCTGTTGTTAAATATTTTCTGCAAAGAAAACTCCAGGCTGAAACAGTTTTGCCAGTGACTTCTACCAAACATTCAAGTAATAAGTCATTCCAGTCTCACACAAGCCATTCTCAAGTACGGAAAAAGGTGGGTTATTCCTCGACTCGTTTTAGAGGCTAGTGTAACCTTATACCAAAATCCGACCAGAAGAGTGTGAGAAATGAAAATTTCAGGCCAATCTCCACCTCCCTTCAGTGTTGGACTAGAAGTCCTAATAGGCAGAGTAAGACAAGGAAAAGAAACAAAATATGTATAAATTGGAAAGGACAAAATCATAATAACATGATTGTGTGTATGTAGAAAATTTAAAAGAACATATTTTATGTAACCTATTGAGATAAGTGTGAGAGTTTAGCAATGTTGCTGGATATTAAAGTCAATATACAAAATTATTAGCATTTATACATACTAGCAATAAACAGGAATGAAATTTTTTGAAAGATCCATGTAGGATGATATCAATAAATAAACTACTGAGGAATCAATCTAACAAAATATGTGCAAGACCTTTATGAAAAGAATTAAATTATAAAACTTCATTAAAAGACTATGAAGAAAACCTAATTAGAAAAACACCATATATATGGATAGAAAGAACCAATCTCATAAAATATTAATTCTCCATAAATTGATCTAGAGATTCAAGGCAATTCCATTCTAAATAGAGGTCTCTTCTTCAAAAGACTCTTGAAGAATATAGGGGAAAGAGTTACCCTCCTATACATCAAAGCTGTAGTAAGAAGACAGGGTGATCTTGGTGCAGGGGTAAACAAATAAACCAATCAAACACAATAGAAATTCTCACCACAAAATAAATATATGAGGAATTGAATATGTTAATTAGTTTGATTTAGCTATTCCACAATGTGTATATATATATCAAAACATAATTTTTTACCATAATTATGTATTATTTTTGTCAATTTAAAAATTAATTTTTAAAAATGCAACACAAAGCTCAGAAACAGGTTCAGCATATACAGACACTTCATGTATGGCAGAGGTGGCAATTCAGAATATTGGGGAAAAGATGGACTTTTCGATAAATAGTAAGGAGGCAGTTAATTATTGTCTTACTTCATTTTCTGTTGCTATAAAAGAATACCACAGCCTGGGTAATTTGTAAAGAAAAGAAGTTTATGTAGCTCACAGTTCTGAAGGCTAGAAGTCCAAAGTCGAGGGACAACATCTGGCGAAGGCCTTCATGCTGCGTCATAACCTGGCAGAGGCATCGCGTGGGGAGAGGGCAAGAGTGTGCCAGCTCACGTCTCTCTTCCTCTTCTTATAAAGCCACCAGTTCCATCATGGGGGCCCCACCCTGATGACTTTATCTAATCCTAATTATCTCCCAAAGGCCCCACCTCCAAATACTATCAACATATGAATTTGAGGATTAAGTTTCAAACACATGAAATTTGAGGATACATTCAAACCATAGTGATTATCTGGATGGAAAAGTGAATTTGGACTCCACTCAACACTATATCTCAAAATCAGCCTTAGTTGGATTAAAGTCCTAAATGAGAAAAACAAAATTGTGTTGCTGTCATCATTTCAAGGATATACTTTCTTTTTCACCTTTTACCATTTCTGAAATTGTGATGTTTCTTGCAATGAATGCCAACCTAGAGTCAATGATTTGTGATATAAAACTTTTAGGAGCCAATATAGGAGAATATGTTAATAAATTCTGAGTAGGGAAGTATTTCTTTTTTTCTTTTCTTTTTTTTTTTTTTTGAGACAAGGTCTTGCTCTGTCACTTGGGCTAGAGTGCAGTGACGTCATCATAGCTCACAGCAACCTCAAACTCCCAGGCTAAAGCGATCCTCCTTCCTCAGCCTCCCGAGGAGCTGGGATACAGGCCTGCTCCACCATGCCCCGCTAATTTTTATGTTTTTTGTAGAGAAAAAAGTTGTAAAGAAGAGTTGCTCTTGCCAGGCTGGTCTCCAACTCCTAACCTCAAGCAATCCTCCCCATCTTGGCCTCCCAAAGTCCTAGGATTACAAGCTTGAGCCACCGTGCTTGGCCTAGGAAGTATTTCTTAAGTTGAAAAAAGCACTAACTATGAAGGAAAAGATTGATGAATTGAACGTTAAAGTTAGGACTTCTTTAAAAGAGACCATGAAGAGAGCAAAACAAAATAAAACAAAAATAAGCATCATCCTAGAAGAATATATGTGCAACATACATAATCAAAGATTAGAATCCAGAATATGTGATGAACTCATATGGATCAATAAGTAAAAGCCCAGCAATCAACAGAAAAATTAGCAAAAGAAACAAAGAGGAATTCACAAAAGAACAAGCACAAATGGTGCATAAATTTATGAAAAGATGTTTAATTTCATTAGTAATCAGGCAAATATAAACTACTAGGAGATACCACTACACACCCATCAGAATGACTAAAATTTAAAAAGTCATTTAATGCCAAGTGTTGGGGGTGTTGCCAATGCCAAGGCTGTCGAGTGACCAAGCAGAACTCACACTCACTCCTGGTTCAAACTCAAATTCTAACAACTTTAGAAAACAGCTTGGTATTACCTAGAAAGTTGAACATGTATGTACACAAAGACTCAGCAATTCCAACATTAGATATGTGCTTTGAAGAAATTTTTACACTGCCAGGCGCGGTGGCTCCCACCTGTAATCGTAGCACTCTGAGAGTCTGAGGTGGGAGAGCTGCTTAAGCTCAGGAGTTTGAGACTAGCCTGAGCCATAGTGAGACCCTGTCTCTATCAAAAAGAAACAAAAAAACCCAGCCGGGAGTTGCGGGCCTGTGCATTCCAGCTACCCCAGAGGCTGAGGCAGAAGGATATAGCAGCATTGCTCATAATTGCAAAGAGGGAGAAACAATCCAAATGTCCACCAAAGGTAAAATGGATAATTAAATTATGGTGTAATCATAAAATGAAATACCACCCAATTACATCAACATGGATGAATATCAAAAATAAAATTTTGAGCAAACAAGCACCGACAGATTAATGTATGATTCTACTTTCTCTATTCCATAAATGATATATTGTTTAGGAATAAAAGTATAGTTGATGAAAAACTATAAAGAAAAAACAAGGAAATGAGTGACGGTATTGAGTTTGAGAAAGAGACCAGTGCAATCTGAGATGGGTGTACAGTGTCTAGGGTGGTGTAATGTGCTGTTTCTTGGCTTGTGTGATGGGTACATAGATGTTTGTGTGTATCTTTATTTCACAATAAAAATTAAAATAAATGAAGGACAAAGGAGGATGAATTAATAAATACATACATCTCTGTATTTTCAAAAATGTTTTTGTGTGCCTATAAGTTTTGTAAGTTTCCCTTCATCTCTTATAAGACAAATTCTGTGTGTCTTAGAACTTTCTTAACATGCCGTAAGGAATGATTTCTTTTTAACAGGGCATTGCAGTTTGTTTTGTAATAAATTTAGAAGAATGATGATGAAGAATAGGTTATGTAAAATGGGTCAGATGTGCAAAAGGAAATAGCAGAAGCATGAAAGCTCTTCTAATAAATCACTCACGATATACTTATCTCCAAATCATTCCATTTAGTTTTGTTTGCTTTCTTTTAACTCAGTGGTTATCATTCTTAGGCCTGGGAACAAAGACTCTTCTAGTCATTCCATGGACTTTCTTATTTTCACTGGTCATGTGCTGCCAGGTCATAAAACCAGGGACCTTGGAGGCCAACGTGTCTGAACCACCCTGGAGCAGAAATCCCCTCTGGAATCTTGTCCTGTCTGCTTGAATCCCTCAGGTCATGGGCAGTTCATCATGTGGGCAATTCATTCCACGATTAGGCAGTTAGGATGTTGTCCTACTCAGGAGGCAGACCTATCTATGGAAGTGACCTTCCCGAGGTCACTCAGTGTCACTTAGGAGATGGAATCTCTCTGAAAATCATTATCCTGTTGGAGTCCCCACTGGCTTTCACAGGTTTCAACTGGGCAGTTGAGAGAAAATATGTTCTGTACATTCTGTATAAGAAGGATTTGATTATTGGCACTTTCAGATTTTTCTGCTCCTTTGTAACACTAAGCCTTCCTCATCATGTATTTTACATTATAACTAAACAGATAATGATAATAACAATAATTTTAGAAGCTATGGAGGGGAGCAGAGATTTGAAAATGCGCTCACCTGAGAAGGAATGTGCTCACGAGTGTGTCTGAAAACCCTCAGCGATTTGTACATTAATGATTCAGAGACCAGCCTGGAAAACTTCCTCGTGCTTCCACATGCCTGTTTCAGCAGCCACTGTCTTTTTATTTTATTTTATTTTTTCAGAATAGCCACTAATTTGAATGGAATGTCTGGACTATGGCGAACTGTTCTTAAGAACGTGTTTCCAGGGTATGTGTGGTCTCCTTAAACCTTTCAAAAAAAAACCTTCAAAAACAATCCTTTCTTTCTCCTTGGTTTTTAGGTGTCTGTTCTGCATAATGATCCTTGGTGAGGGATGCACTCTGCGTATCAGTGTCAAAAGACAAATTACAACAAATTTAGTTTAAAGATCTCAATTGCCTTTATTGTGATTCCAGTATTGGGCGACACTTCATTCCATAAAATAGACTAAGTGTTCGATGAGCTGAGCAGAGGGGATGGCTTTATAGACCGTAAATTGCCGGAGAAGCTGAGAACAAAGAATGGATTTGTTTCAAAGCCACTTTTCTTGTAAAGGGGGAACCCGGAAACAAAACAATAGAAAAATAACTGATAAGTTACCATCGGGTTCTGTCCAGGCTGCTTGTTTTCTTGTAAGGATTAAAGCAGAGGGTACTGCATGATCTTGCTGATCGAAGATTCAAACTGGCCCGTTTGGGAAATGGCCTGTTATCTCCCTCTGCCCTGAATTCTCAGGAAGTCAGATAACAATTTTGTGTGGGTTTCGTGAAGTGGAACTTCAGCACAGGCGACTCCATTTTGACTTTTCGTCTGGTCTGCTGGGCCTAGTGCAGGAGCTTAGTCCAGAACAGTGGCCTCCTGTCATTTTATTTAATAGCGGGAAAGCTAAATCTTGTTAGGGAAGTGATTCCATTTCAGCCAAAAATGAGCGGCTGTCTCTCACTCTTCACTCCTCCCCTTCCTTTGCCTCTCCCCATTTGCTTCCTCATGTAAGCTCTTCGAATGATGTTAGTTTTCTTAGCAACACAAAGCGTTTTTCTTTCATTCTCTCCTTATTTCTCTAAATGGCTTATTAAAGTTAGAGCAATGGCTTTCCATGTTAGAAAAATCAGGGGGAAAGTATATAGCTTTGTAGTTTATTATCTGTTCTGTTAAACTGGAGTTTTAGTGTTCTTGCTAGGAGATTCTTCTGGCATTAAGTAACGACCCCCAGAATTTATGAAATAACTGCCTGGTAATTTTAGAGCGCTGTGTAGTTATTAAAATTAGCTAATCCATGGAGCAGCCCTGTGAGCTAGTTAGTGTGCACCCTGCACAAACTTGTATGAGGTTTTTCGAACCCAGTGTTGACCCAGTTTGTGAGTATTCACTTCTGGGAGGAGAAGAATGCAGCACTTGTCTCTAAGAGTAGAGAAAGAAAGAAAAGGTGCACAGATTCTCGAATGTTTCCGTGTTGGAACTTCAGCTGTCCCCAACCCTGCCCCACCCTCAGCCGACACACCTGTCCCATCCTCCTCACATGACACTGAGACTTTCTGCTCCAGCCCGGAAGGGAAGAGATAAAAGAAAGGTACAAACAGAGTGGCAAAGAGGATGGCAGGAAAGAAGGCCAGGCCTCTGTTCGCAGGCAGGCATCAGCCTTAATAACCCAGTGCCTGTGAACAAGAAACAAGGGCATTCTGGGGGTGTGTGGGGGGCTCTCTGTGGACAATCTCCCCCATAGCTGATAGTATCACCATCAGATAACCACCTTCCTTTCCAAATTTCATGTCTCCTCAATTTTTCAGGAGTTTTCTGGAATTTTCCTGTGATCCTGTGCCAGAAAACACAGCCCTGTGCGTCTGCAGTCTGGAAGCAGATGCAGCCTGGGATGGGAGCCTTTGAAATGATCCTACAAGCTAGGAAAGGAAACTCAGACGTGGAATGTGGAATTTATAACAGAAACAAAGTCTGTGACTTGCTTTCGGATTTGAGTCTAAATTTAGATCACCGTATAGAAGAGCATGCACAGGCCTGGGAAGCTTTCCCTGCCCGGCTGACGTCTCCTTGCCGCGTCCGTTTTTAGCCTCCTGGAGGAAATTTAATGTTGGTTTTTTGTTTTGTTTTGGAGCGAGAAGCCTCCTGAAAAGCCAGCCCCCGGCTTCAGAGAGTCTTAGCAACTCACTTCTCAGTTGTGCTCTGTGGAACCTCATCATGTCTGCTAAAGCTTTTTTCATTTCTCTGTGAGAAAATAGAACTTGAGGGATGTTTGCTTGGTGTGACTGGCAGAGTCGTTTGGAGCCAACTATTCCCAATGTATAGTCTAGACAGCCTTTGACATTTTAGTTTTAAGAAAAAATCCAGCAACCTGGAGATATTCACCATAGCAACGTGATCCCTGCAGGCCCTGCTTAGCTAGACCAGGGACACCTGAGGGAATTGGTCTGGGGCCGCACAACCCTCACTCTGGTGCCTTTCCTTTCATACATCCTCTGGTCCTCTCCATTAACGAGACACTCCTCCCCCCAACTTTGCTCAAGTTGCTCCATTCTTCTGGAATGTTCTCCTGCCCGTTGATTCTACTTATCCTTCCAGGTTCTAGGCAAGTGCTGCCTCTCCTGAAGGGTCTTCCCTAATCTCATCAACTAGACGTCATTTTTCCTTTCATTTTATTGAACGGCAAAGCAATTTATGTGTATCTCGCACAGGACCTGCACTGTGATTGTTTATGTGTAAATCTGATCTCTCTTTCCAGATTCATAGACACTTGACTGCCTGATCCGTGGCTAATCTGTGTTTGTTTCTTCAGGAGGATCTAGCCCTGTGTCTAACACATTGCAGAAGCTCAGTAATTACATGATGCACAAATGGGTGGATGTGGCCTTAAGTAGGAGTGAAGATGGATCTCTCAGCGGTGGACAGTGCCCTGCAGCTATGTCCAATGGGAAGACAGTAGTGCGGGACAGCCAGCAGGGTCTTGGCCCTGTCCCCAGGCAGCAAGAGCTCAGGGCATTTGCCTCCACCAATCTCCAGCCTTGCTTTCCGTTTCTTCCCCCTGCATTCCAGCCAAACCCATCTCTTCCTCACTGCTGGAAAATGTTGGGCACATTCCCTGGTCTGCAGCCTTTATTATGACATTCTCCCTGCTTGAAATACCCCACTTCTCTGCTTCTAAGTCTTGCCCTCCCTTCAAGGCTCAGTTTAAAGGCCACCTCCTCCAGGAAGCCTTCCCTGACTAGTCTAGTCTTTGGTAGCAGCGTGCCATGAAGAAAGGGTAATGGATTAAGATTCACCATCTCTGGATTCTAGTTTCTGCTCAGCAACTAGCTGAGCCATTTATTCTGTCTCTCTTGACCTCTAACTCTTCATCTATAAAACGAGAACTTGGATTACCTGGTGTCTAAAGCCCTAGCAGTTAATACATTCTATAATGTTTATCTCTCCAATCTTGGAACTTCTAGCACTTACATTGTTGCAGCCATTCAGTTGGTACCAAATCTATGCTAACCTGCATTGTTATTTATCTTTTTTATATACGTGTCTGGTTCATCCGAGTCATTTATAACTCCCTAAAGGACTAAAAATATGCCCTTTAATTTTTTGCAGCCCTGTCATTTAGGATAGAAGTTTTGGTAATAAATGTTTTTGGTAATAATGACAATAGCAGATAATTATAAACGCTTGTGCCCTTTTTCCTAATGTTCCTTGGAGGGTGGGGTTGCTGCCACAAACGTCCTTTGTGCTTCTGGCTGTCAGGAATGGAAGGGTTGTCTGCCGACACAGGCAGTACTCACAGTGGTTAAAACCACGGATCCACCCCTTACTTGCTCATGACATTGTGCCTCAGTGCAGCTCCTTAAAACTTCAGTTTTATCAATTTTCCATTAGGTGGGGATTTTAGTATTACAATTAGCTAAAGGGCACTACAGGATGGCCAAAGCAGTTCTAAAAAAGTTAGGGCCGGTCTATGCTGGCCATTTTAAGGCAAGAAAGTGCTGAGCTACCCAAGAAAGTGCTGGGCACTTTTCCCGGGGCCCAGTAGTCATCTTGGTACTTGCTTAATCTACTTTGTAACAACTTTGCTGAGCACTCTAGGCAAGCACAGCACAGTGTTTCTAGTATGTGGTGGCCAGCTTGCATTTTACCTCCATTCATGAACCAAACTTCTAAAAGCTCAATGCAGGTTTAGTTCTAGGCTAAAATCTATGCTGATAAAATAGGATAAACCAGTGGTTTATTGCTCACACATCAGAAGGCCCCTTTGTTTTGTAAAAAGATTCAAGATAAATTTCAAAAAGAATTAAGCTTCATTTTCAAAAATTCCTTTTATGTTCAAATTTTCAGAGCATAGTAACACTCAATATTCCACAAAGTAAAGTACATCTGTATCTCTCCCACACATGCAGCATTTAATTTACAAAGATTGGTAGAAAACCGCTCATGTCTTCCAAACTGTGTGCACTTCTAATTAAATGTTTTCCTGTCTCATTTCATTGGGAAAAGCCACCAAATGGCAGGGCAGGTCAATAAAGAGCAGTGATATTTCTTTTACGCTTAGCATCCTAAATCACCTTGGGTTTAGGAAGCCCCACACACGTGAGAGGTTTGGTCTGTTGTGTTTAGTGGCTATGATTTGCTCTTTGCAAAAATCTTGGACTTTGATGAGTGGCAGGGAAAACATAAAGCAGAGGTGCCCACGTATGTATGCGTGTATTCTGAACAGGGTGTTTACTCAGGTGCTAGAAGATAAAGTTGGCTTATTCACCCTCGAATCACATATTTTAGGAGAGCTTGTTGAAACATTTAGAGGAGATCGAAATAATAATTATAGGAGTTACGGGAAATTTTTAATCCACATTTCTCTAGGGATAAGCAATGCATCTCTTTAAGAAAAAAAATAGGAACTGAATTTATAGAAGCCCCTTAAAGGAGGCAAGAATAAAGAATGTGGAATAATAGAGTAGGAAATATACAATTTAATTAACACTAAGAAAAGATAGTAACTATTAACTAAACTCTCAATTAAATAAAAGAGAAGATTGAAGAAAAAAGATTTTCTAGCTGTCCAGAAACTGGAATTTTGGAATTTGGACATATGATGAAAAAATCTAACTTTACTTTTTTAATTGTATAAAGAATAAAATAAATTAATGGTTATAATAATATATATGGTACAGAAGTTTCTAGGAGTGCAAGTAAACCAATCTAAAACTACTTAAATATTTGTGAGTTAAATATATTTTATCTTTTAGTATGTAATAGAAATGCAATTTTATATGCATAACCCCGTTCATTTTCATTCATCGATTGCTCCTTACATCACTCCAGTTAAGTCAGCAGGTTCATTTCCTTTTGAAATAACCCGTGCAGAAAGTAGCAACTAACTGAGCAAGTTGTACGAGTTACCCAAAGGTAGTTAATCACAGCAGAGCTAGTTGGGAACAGATTACAAAGCCCTGACTCACTGTGTAGCCTTTTCTGGTTGTGAAATGTTTCTTCTTCCTGTTTACACTCAGTTTAATCAACGTTTATTGTGCACCTAGAAGGGTGCTAAATACAGCACAAGGCAGAGAAAAATAAGGCTTGCGCTGTTTTTTGCTTTCCCCCACAAGACTCTTGTTATATAACAGTGTCTTTCCTGAACACAAGAAAGAAGTTTGGATGTTGGGCAGCCACAAAAGGACAAACGCCCACTGCAGGGCTGAAACTGAGCAGAAGTCATAAAGTGAATGCAAACATTTTGATTCTTAAAAATTGCCCTTTATTAGAAGCGGGTGCTAAGCATATGTTAGTTCCAGCTATGGACTAAGCTAATTATGGTCTCTATAGCAACTATGTTGTTTAGCATTTCATGTTGGACATTTTGGAAGTAACTTGCAAAAGAAACTGATATTTTTACACATGATAAAGAGCATTTAAATATATATTAAGTTACCTTTTTACCTAAAAGATTTCTTCTAAGTGTTAAATAAGCATAACTTTTAACCTCTGTGGCTTCTCTGAGTACAGCTATAATTCACTGGACAGTAATAACAGCAAACGCTTACATAGGCTTAATAAGTGCTTTACATGTATATTAACTCAATCTTCACAACAACTCGAAGAGGTAGGTATTTATTATCTTCATATTACAGATGAAATCTTCATGTTACAGATGAAAGACTAATGCCCAAGAGATCAAGTAATTTGCTTAAGGCCACACAGCTAGCAAGTGGCAGAGGCCCCAGAGCCTGTATCATCAGCCACTACAATATATAAGCCTAACTAGCACATGTGAGAAATGGACTACTTTTCTTGCTCAACTTTATATAATGCCTTTGCAAAATTTAGTTTTTCCCTTATGTTGTTTTATGACCTGATCCATTAAAATGCCATAAACATTTTAATGAGAAACAACATCATCTCAATCATTAGGAGTACAGAAATAGAAAACTGTTTTTAAAATTTTATTTTTATGAGACAGGGTCTTACTCCATTGACCAGGCTGGAGTGTGTTGGTGTGATCATAGCGCACTGCAGCCTCGAACTCCTGGGCCCAGGAGATCCTCCCGCCTCAGCCTCCTGAGTATCTGGGACTACAGGCACACAGCACGATGCCTGGCTAGCAAACTTTTAATACCTGCGCTAATCAGTGTAAATAGAAGAAATCATGAAAAAGGTACAAGAGAGGAAAAAAATTATTTTCAAAATCTCTTAAGGCCCAAAAGGGACATTTCAAAGTCACCAAATGTCTTGCACCTTTCAATCATAAAGGTAATTTTTTTTTTTTTTTTTTTGAGACAGAGTCTCGCTCTGTTGCCCGGGCTAGAGTGCCGTGGCGTCAGCCTAGCTCACAGCAACCTCAGACTCCTGGGCTCAAGCGATCCTTCTGCCTCAGCCTCCCGAGTAGCTGGGACTACAGGCATGCGCCACCATGCCCGGCTAGTTTTTATATATATATACATATTTTTAGTTGTCCACATCATTTCTTTCTATTTTTTAGTAGGGACTGGGTCTCGCTCTTGCTCAGCTGGTCTCGAACTCCTGACCTTGAGCGATCCACTGGCCTCAGCCTCCCAGAGTGCTAGGATTACAAGCGTGAGCCACTGTGCCTGGCCATAAAGGTAATTTTTAATTTCTTGGGAGGCAGTCTGTTTTTTTGTTTGTTTTTTAGAGTAGTTTCTTGACCGTTTTTAATGTCTCACAATACTGTAAAGAAACAAACTGACATAAAATGAACATCAAAGGACCCACTAAATCTGGATTTAAAATAAGCCAAAAAGCATAGAGTTTTTCAAAGGTAAACAGGATATGACTCCTGAGCATTTATTCCTGCATTATGTAAATCAGAAACTCTAGACAGTCTAATCCAGTCAAATTATGCTACCACACCACAGAGCAACCATCCTGAAACATCTCATTTTATTTTCTTCTTGCTCTTCATTCCACCTGACATTCATTGTCCGATGTTTCCTTCCTTAAACTACATTTCTGCGTGTTCCCACGTAGTCTCCTTTTATTACTTGTCCTTCCAGATATTTTTCTTAATCTTTCACTTAATTACCCTTCTGTCCTTTGCTACCCGGTCCTCGCTTTATTGAATTTTAGTCATTTGTGACGTGCAGCATTCTTTCTCTGGAGCTTCTAGGCTGAGTCATGGAAAGATGCTCTTTCCTGACAACTGGCAGCCTGAGGTGACCTCTACATCAGGAGGTTATTCTGCTGCTGTCCTCACCGCCGTTCGCCAGCAGTCAGTTGGCTCTGCAGGGGCAGCCCAGCTGGAGTCCTGACAGAGCCTGCTCCTCTAGAACATGGTCCCTATGCGGGATCCCAGATTTGAGCTCGAGGAGCCTTTGTTAAAATGTGCTTTTCAAAATGGCTTAGTCTTTTACACCAGGAATCCCATCGCTCAGCTTGGAGGATCCTGAGGGAATAGAGCACAGGACAGGGACATGCTGAGGAGGCTGGTTCCTGGGACAGGTGGGCTGTCATGGGAGATAAACCGGAAGTGAGCACCAGAGCCCAAGTCCGGGAGGTTTGAACAGCCAGGAACCAGTACCCGGTGAGTGAGGTCCAGGCAGAATGTGCAAAAGGAAGGCGTGGAATACAAATGGAAGAAGAGTGATGATTCCCCTGCTCGATAAACTGCTCCGGGGAGAACGCTTATTAGTTCTGCATGTTGGGAGCTGTTGCCATGGACCCTGACCTTCTCCACCTGCCTCCCTGTCGAAACAGCAAAACAGAGTAAAACTGCTTCGCAGAAAGAAATTTCCTTACATAAAGTGAGGCATCCCATTGCTTTAATTATCCCAATACTCGGAGTGAAAATATGATCCTGTATATTTATTTACCTAAAACTTAACTCCAGTTGTCACAACAAACCAAAATGAAGAAGGAAGGAAGATCTGAAAACATGTTTTATAGACAGTAGCCATCTGTCTCGGTGACACTATTAAAGCCTCCTCAAGAGCAAGACTCTTGTCTTGATTCTTATCTTGTTTTTTCCCATCCCACTTTTCATCTGTCTTTTCCGAGGCAAAGCCTTCACTCAGCTCAAATGATAGTGCTTGCAGAAATAATACTAGACTCTTAGGAGAGGGTCATAGGCACTTTCTTTTTCTAAGGCAGCATAACAGTAGAAGTCCTTAGGTGTTTGGGGACAGTTGTTTCCACCAACCATCCTAGTCAAAGGACTGTGTTCTCTTAATGCTCCAGCAGCGAGTCAAGAATTCATCTAACAAAGGTGGATTCCCACCTGTGGCTCCCTGGGCTTTGGAAGACCAGTACCTCAGTGCAGCTGGGGAGAGAAAATAACTAGGATGGGGGTGTGGAGAGACTGGGGTTCCATTCTTCCCACATGTACTCGTCACATGAACTTGATGGCTTGGTTGACTTCAGTTCCTGGAGTGTTAGTTTACTAATCTATAAAATGGGGACAATAACCTGACCAGGAACTGCCCCACTGGGCTGTACATATTATTTTATGCCATCCCAACTATAAAGCACTTAAAAACATATTTAATACAAAAATAGTTTCAGTAAAATTTTTAGGCAACTTGAGCAAGAAAATCCCACAAAAATGAATTGCTGCTTCCATACACTTCAAATGATTTCTGTACTGTGGAGGGCAACAGAGGCCTTTCCCATTTCCATGATATGTTTTTGTTTGCCGTTTGGAAAGGGTTACCCTTGGGGAAACCAGGCAGCAAGTACATCGCAGGGGAGTGGGAAGGGAAAGCCCCTCGCTGTGTGCTTACTGTGGCCAAGTGCTCTCCTAGGCACTGTTAAAAATAAATCACCTCATTTAATCCTTGCAAAATCTCCATGTAGGAGACAGTGTGGTGTCCTTATCCCATTTAAGAGGGGGACTTAGAGGGGGGCGTATAACTTTCACACAGTCAGGAAATGGTGGGTTTGAAGCCAACTGGTCTAGCTCTATGATTCTGCCATAGATTGTACCAACTTGCTCACTGACCTACAGGGAGCAGTGATAATAGAGTCACCAGGGGAGTAAAATTTACACACACAAAGGACTTATTTTTGTTCTCAAATGATCTTTAAGTCAGTTATGCTTTTAGCACAAGATAGAGAACTTCTGATTGTGCATAACAAGACATTTTGAATAGGCTCAGTTTAATGATGTGAATGAGGTTCTGCCTACATTGCCGTCTGTATTTAATAAGATAAGGTATAAGCTGATGTAAAACATCCCGTAGGTTGCCTTCTTACAGTCAGGAGTTGTGGGTCCAGATTTTTGGTCTAGCCCGTGACTACTCTACACATTATGTTCTGTGCTAACTTTCCTCGTTTCTAAGAGCTGGGATTCCTACTTCAGAAAGACAGGAAATTGTGGCAATATTCATCTTTCTTGCCAAGTTTTGAAATATAGTCGGCCATCCATATCCATGGGTTCCAAATCCATGGATTCAACCGATCTCGGGTTGAAAATATTCAGAAAAATAAAAATGGATGCTTTTGTCTATACTGAACATGTGTAGACTTTTTGGGGGTCATTATTCCCTAAACAATACAGTATAACAACTATTTACATAGTGTTTACATTGTATTAGGCATTATAAGAAGTCTAGAGATGATTTAAAGTGTACAGGAGTATGTATGTAGGTTACATGCAAATACTATGCCATTTTATATCAGGGACTTGGGCATCCTCGGATTTTGGCATCCCCAGGGGGCCCGGAACTGGTCTCCTGTGGATACTGAGGACGACTGTGTATCTCTACCACAGAGGCCAGTGCCTCTGTCCTGGCTTCTCTTGCATGGCTGTCATAGCACTAGTAGCATCACCTGTACTTTCTCATGCTCACAAACTAACCTCTTAAAAAGGCCTCCATTGTAGGCCGGGTGCGGTGGCTCACGCCTGTAATCCTAGCACTCTGGGAGGCCGAGGCGGGTGGATTGTTTGAGCTCAGGAGTTCGAGACCAGCCTGAGCAAGAGCAAGACCCCGTCTCTACTAAAGAAATTATGTGGACAACTAAAAATATATAGAAAAAATTAGCCAGGCATGGTGGCACATGCCTGTAGTCCCAGCTACTCGGGAGGCTGAGGCAGGAGGATCGCTTGAGCCCAGGAGTTTGAGGTTGCTGTGAGCTAGGCTAACGCCACGGCACTCACTCTAGCCAGGGCAACAGAGTGAGACCCTGTCTCAAAAAAAAAAAAAAAAAAAGGCCTCCATTGTGGAAAAGTAGTCAGTGAATTCCAGAAATACAGATTTAAAAGGTTTGAGGATTATCCACAAGTCTGGTCTACTTTTTGCTTGCTGAAATGGGTAGACTGTGCAGACGGGCCACCCACAGATGGCCCGGATTTGGGTTCAGCAGGGAGAAGTATTTACTCAAGATCGTCTGAGCAAGGACTGTATCCTGGTGGAGCGTAGCCAAGACCTGGGAAGGCTGCGCTGAGCACCCTGGGAGGGAGTCCAGAGAGGGCCATGGGCTCCCTGTGTGAGGAGGCAGATTGAGCTGGGCGCTGGAATGCTCTTAGGGTGCTTATCTCAAGGCCAGCCGAGGTGGAAGCACTGGAGACTAGCAGGGAAGTGTACCGAGGCTGCCCAGGTAGCTGTAAAATGCACAGGACAGATTGCATGGTGAGGTCGGGGAGGGCCACGGGAAGCGGAAGCAGCAATTCCTATACACAGCAGGCTTGATGCTCCCAATTCATGAACAATCAAACAGAAAACCAAATACCAATCACGGTACAGTTTGCATTGAGTCTTGTGAACATGCATTGAATGTCTACTCTGTGCAAGACACTGTGCTAGATGGAAAGAAGAGAAGTAAAATAAATCCAATAAAGTAAGCAATGAAAGGGCAGAAAGGCAAACAGCCCCCAGCCGTGGGAAGCAAGCCAGGAGGAAGTCTCTGCACATAGCATTCCTGGCAACCAACCTGACTGCCTCGGCCTCCGGTGACCTCTCTTTGTGCCGCATCTGTATTACCCAGTAGGCACCTTCTTGGTGTTTGTATCTCAGAATCAGTTCATTCGTCTACAATGAAATACTTACGGAGAAGCTACGATGTGCCAGGGAGTTGGGAGATAGAATGAGGCATGATATGCAGCGTCTGCCTTCAAGGACTTGGTGTCCCTCAGCCTTCCCTCCCCTCGCTGGTGATCTGCGTGGTCTGGAGCCTGGGGTGGTTCTTGTCAGCTCAGCTCTTCCTCTCACGCCAGACTCGCTGAGCCCTCGATTCCCACTTCAGGACTCGCTCTGCACTGCATTCCAGTGCTCCTGGGCCTGAGCCGCTGCGCTTTGCTGGGGAAAGTCGCCCAGCACCCAGGCTGGCCCCTGCAGTCCCCGCTGCGCAGCGGTGCTGGAGGCTCTGTCATGCATTGTGCATTCTGCATTCTGGAGGGGCCCCTTCAGGGGCAGGGCCACTCCTCTGCCACTGTCCCCCAGCCAGAAGCACACCCTTGCTTTTGCATTGCCTAGCTCATCCCATCGCTCCGATTCCCAGAATGCACTTCTCTGCACAGTTTCTCTCCCCTCCCTCCGCTCTCCTGTCCTCTCCGCTCTCCCGGAGCAAGAACTCTCCCTTCTCTGTCTTGGTGTCGCTTCTCTGCCGCGCCTGTCTCTCTGCTCACAGATCGATGATACCCTTCGTCCTGGAAAGAAAAGCTCTCCTCTAGCCCCGCGTCCCCTATCCTGCTTCCCTCCCGTGCTCGCTTCCTTTCCGCGCTCATCCCACACGCGGAAGCAGGGGCCCGGCTGCCCCGCCGGCTCGCCTCCTTCTTCCCCGGGCGCTGGGGTCTGGCTCCCACCACCCCCACGCCACTTCTGCGCTTGAAGGGCTCATGGGTGACACCCCAACTGTGACATTAAGTCACCGCTCACGTTTCCAGGAACCCAGCACAGTCCTGTCCTGTTTCTCCTCTCGTCTTCACACAGCCCTTTCCCAGCCCCTGTCCTGGCTCCTCTTCCTTCGGTCCAGGAAATGTGGACGTTAATTAAGGTTCTGACGTTGGTTCTTGCTTGTTCTTACTCCATCTCTTCTTGGGAGATGTCACACACTGGCAGCTACTGCTGTCACGCCCGCGCCCGTTTTCTGTCTCCTGAATGTGTGCGCTGGGACTTGAGATTTTCCTCAGCGTCAGCCCCGGGTTCGCAGTTGCTGGGTCAGCATTAATTCTCATCCAACTCACGGAAAGTCAATTGCAGGCTCTAGTCCCCCAGCTCTGCTCCTGCTGTTCTGTGTATCTCAGATAAACGCGGTCCCATCTTCTCAACGCTCGGCTTAGAGCTGCAGTCTCCTTGGATTCTTCCCCTCTCTCCTCTTCCCCACCCGCTCCACCTAATGAGCCACCAAGCTCTGTTCTCTGGGAGCATCTCTCACATCGCGCCCTCTTTCCTCATCCTTCTGCTGCTCCTGTAGTTCAGGACTCGGAGGCTTGTGGTGCAGCCGGAAGGATGGAGGCTTTGGAGGCCGGCAGGACAGACTTGAATTCTGATTCCACTGCCATCTAGGGATAGAGCTCAGGTAAGTCACTTTCTCATAAAAATCAAGATAATACCTTCCTCCCGGGGCTGTCGTGAGGGTTAATGATGCAATGTATGTAAAGGGCCTGATACAAGGCAGGGTACAACACAGACATCAAAATCTGTTGATTCTTCTCTCTCTTTCATCTTTACTCAGATTGTTTTGAAATTAACTTTTTTTTTTTTTTGGAGACAGGGTCTCACACAATCACCAGGCTGGAGTGCAGTGGTATAGTCATAGCTCACTGTAACCTCGAATTCCTGGGCTCGAGGGATCCTCTTGCCTCAGCTTCCCAAGTGGCTGGGACTACAGACGCGTATCACCACACACAGCTACTTTTTTTCCTATTTTTTGTAGAGACGGGGTCTCACTATATTGCCTCTCAAACTCTTGGCCTCAAGCGATCCTCCCACTTCAGCCTCCCAAAGTGCTGAGATTACAGGCATGAGCCACCATGCCTGGCTTTGAAATTAACTTTTAATTACTAACCATTTTTCCATTTCTCTGTTTTTTCCTACTTTCTTTCTTTCTTTTTCTTAAGAGATGGAGTCTCGCTATGTTGCTCAGGCTGGTCTCAAACTCCTGGGCTCAAGTGATCCTCCTGCATTAGCCTCCCAAGTAGCTGGGATTATAAGCATGTGTCACCATGCCCAGCTCTTGTTTTTTTTTCTCCTTTCAATCCATCCCTCAGACTAGCACCAATTAGCTTCCTAAAATCCAGATTTAATATTATGCCATTTTCCTGGTTAACCACTTCTGGTAATTCCCTAATTGCCTGAATGAAGTTCATATCCCTTGGTATGATAGTCCAGGCCTTCCCTGATTTTGCAGCCATTTATTTCCATGAGATTGTGCATACCTCTGAAGGACTGCAGAAGTCCACAGGACCGAGGTGGTGCTTCTTATCCAAGTTTCTCCAACTCACTGATTGGAACATAACAGAGAATTAACACACATGTATCCCAGTTACATCTGCTACTGCCTTTCTACCCAACTTCATCAACTATTCATCCACTTCCTTCAATGCATGGCCCTTGGACATACCCACTATACTGTAAATTCCTTGGGCCCATTATATTTTAATCATTTTTTAAGTTCTTAGTTGAAATCCTGCTTAATAAGTGTTTATTGATAATTTTCAAAATATCAATTTTTGATGAGCCCTGAAGGTTCATATTCTTTTCTACATTTATATATGATTGGAAAGATCCATAATAATTTTTTTAACATATTAATGAATAAGAAATGAAGGACTGAATGAGTGTAAATGAACAGCATTGACCCACTCCTGTGCGTTTGTTCATTCTGGTCACTCTCCCTGTGACGTTCTTTCCATTTCTACCCATTCAAGCAATACAGCTTTCAAGAGTTACCTCTCTGTTGCTCCATGAATTAATATAAATATATTTGGAGATAGGATATGTCTCAGGAGTTTTGCAGAGCTTTGCCCTGAAGGAATACATGAACATGTTGGTTTGCATTTCAAATGCTGTTGCACTCAGGAGGGCATCTCTGAAAGACAGTAGCGGCTGTATCCCACAAGGCACCACGTTTCTCAGACCTAAAGGTTTGGATTTGCTTTGTAAAGCAAAGCAGATCTGTTAAAAACTACAGGATGAGAGCTGATAGAAGAGTGCCCACCCCAAGCAGACAGCTGCCTGAACAGCCCGCCTATGGCTAAAAGCAATTAGCCCAAGGGGCAGTTCCTGCTTAAAACTCCAGACTACCTGTCTCCATTCACAATAACCTGATAAAGAAAATATGGAGCCAATATATCTCTGTTTAACCCCTCTGTTAAGTGATAAATTTACCTTAGAGCTTAGAAGTTAATCTTTGAAATATTTTGTAACCATTTGTTCACGTAGATAGAATTAGTTAAGGGATCTGTAGAAGCCTTTTGAAAAACTGTTAACCTAAGAGGAACTACCTGCTGTTATGTAAATCTGTTACCCCTGGCAACTGATCACTGTTACCAATAAATGACCATGTAAGCCTTCATTCGTGGCTTCTGAGATTGACAGAGAAATCCAGGCCCCCTGAGCACCCGCTTTGCCTATAATCTTTATAAATCTATAAAACTATACCTTCGTCTCTGTGTATTCTTTTATTTCCATTATTTTCCATTCTCTGTTATTTTCTTATCCCTTGCAACCCTACCAAAGGGACCCGGTTTTTTGCGGGGAGCTTGGCCGCCTCCCTGCATCTCTCTTCCATGAAACTATCTCCAATTTTCCTAATTTTAAATTGATCTTTCTCTACTCCTAAATCATTTTGTTTGCTATTTGTGTCTGCGAAGCTAGTTCTCTTACAAAATCCATTTTCTCCTTCTTCCATAGAAACAAACCCGCAATTTTTAGCTGGGCTCATGGCCACCTAGAAAAGACTCTATTCCTAGGTTTGTTTATGGCTTGGTGTAAGCAGGTGATGAAGTGCTCACCAATGAGATGCAAGTGGAATTGTCCTGTGGTGACTTCTGGGAACCTTCCTCAAAAGACAACTGACATGTGCCTCTCGTGTCTTCTTTTTGCTCTTTCTTCTATCTGGCTTTCTGGAATGAGAACTTGGTGCCAGGAGGTCTGGCTGCTATCTTGGACCATGAAGACCAAGGCCACATCCTAAAGATGATGGAGCGGTGAGCGGGAAGGAGTGGGATCCCTGGGAATTTCACAGGGTAGGGCTGCTATGCCAGGCCTGGGCTGGACACCTACCTGTGGACTTTTACACAAAAGGGAAATCTGCCTCTATCTGGTGTAATTCACTGTTATTTTGAGATTTTTTTCTTCTTTTTTAAATTTTTATTTGTAATTATTATGGGTACATAATAGTTATCTATGTTTATAGGGTACCTGTGATGTTTTGATATAGGCATACAATATGAATTAATCAAACAAGGGTATGTGGGGTATTCATCATCTGAGGCATTTAACATTTCTTCGTGTTATATTTTGGGTTTTTAATTCTCAGAGCCAAAACCATTCCTAAAAATAACATTTCTTCTTTGAATTGTACAGCCATATGTTGCATAATGACAAGGAAATTCTGAGAAATTTGTCTTCAGGTGATTTCATTGTTTTGTGCCATCACAGAGTGTACTTACACACACCTAGATGGTGTAGTCTACTACACACCCAGGCTATATGACATGGCCCTTTGCTCTCAGGGCGCAAACCTGTACATGGTACTGAATACATAGGCAATTATAACACAATGGTATTTGTGTATGTAAACATCTAGACAAAAAAGGTATAGTCAAAATATAGTATAATCTTGTGGGACCACTGTCATACGGGTGGTCCATTGTTGACCAAAACGTCCTTATGGGGCACATGACTGTATTTCAATGTGAATCCACCTCAGGGCAGGATGTTCCTTCTCCTGGGTGCTCCCTTTCTACCTTGCTCACAGATTACAGAGATGGTCTCAGTATTAGCAGGAGAAAGGTTTGTTTGCTTTGTCTGGTCTGAAGGATGCGAGAGACCTAAGGCCTACCAGGGGCCTAGAGGTGCCCTGGCGTGGTGGAGCCACTGGGGCCCCTGGAAACATAAAGGAAGAGAAAAGGGAGGGAGACTAGAAACCGGAGGAACTTGGAGCGAGCATCCGAATGGGATGGGCCCTGTGTGAACTGCAGGTGCTGGGATGGCAAGATCAAGGCTCCTCGGTATGTTCTCTAGACCAGGGTGTGTTTGAGTTGAGTGACTGCTAAGCCGTCTCCTCTCAGGGGATGGATGACACCTGCGCGACCCTCCAGACGCCGACAGCAAATCTTACAGGTGGCATTCTTATTTTGCTGTATTGAGACAGTTAAGCTTCTCATGGGCAGGGCCCATGTTTTATTCATAATTTTACTCTATACATATTGCCTAGTTTATAGTTCTTAGAAATACTACATAAAATGCTTGGTGTCGTTGATATTGAAGATTCTGATAATGATTAGCTTTAGTCTTTGAATATCAGTAAGTACGGAATTTTCCCCCGTTTCACAATCTGAAAACAATAAGGTGCCTCCTCCCGCTCGTCCCCTCCTCCAAAGCATTTAAGACACTTCTCGGAATTTGTCTAAGTAAATGCATACCCAGCACGTATGTTTTTGTGTAGAAGGAGACATTAATAGCCTCGGGTGCCTTTAGCCAAGTATTCGTTAGCTTGCTTTCTTTTTTTTTTTTTTTGAGACAGAGTCTCACTCTCTTACCTGGGGCGAGTGCCTTGGCGTCAGCCTAGCTCACAGCAACCTCAAACTACTGGGCTCAAGCGATCCTCCTGCCTCAGCCTCCCGAGTAGCTGGGACTACAGGCATGCGCCACCATGCCCGGCTAATTTTTTCTATATATATTTTTAGCTGTCCAATTAATTTCTTTCTATTTTTGGTAGAGACAGGGTCTTGCTCTTGCTCAGGCTGGTCTCGAACTCCTGAGCTCAGAACGATCCGCCCGCCTCGGCCTCCCTGAGTGCTAGGATTACAGGCGTGAGCCACCATGCCCAGCCTAGCTTACTTTCTTGATCTTTTTCTATTGCATTCAGAATTTTACTCTACCCTTTTGTTTACAAGCAAAACAATCAGAAAGCAAGGGAACATGCCTTCCTAATGACTGAATTTTCAATATGTATTAATTGAATGCATGAATGGTAACAAATGAACAAATTTCTATGAATCCCTATTATAACCAACTGTTCATCTCCTGCTTTGTGTTAATTCTCAGTGACTGATGGACAAGCTAAATGTCAACGATATGGGCATGTTTATCAATCGGTATTTACTGAGTGTCAATTTCTGTGTTAGTGTGAGGAAACCCATACGACCCACCTTACAAACTGAGTAGAAAATACACAAAAATACAAAATAATTGCAGTCTAACATGTAAATATAGTACTAATTATAGATAAAGTAGGAGATCAGAGAAGAGATATCCACGTGGCCTGGAGGGAGAAGTTAAAGCTGACTCCATGGAATAGGTAAGTGGCAAAGAAAAATTAGATTTGGCTAGGCGACATGGAGGAAAAAGTGATTGCAGGGCAGGAAAATCGTGAGCCACGTTTATTAAGCAAGGTCATGAGCCAAGGTCATAAAGTTTTGAGCAGGGGAATAACAAAAAGTACATTCTAGAAGACTAGTCTATTGTGTTTACCTGGACAGAAAGATGCTTTTCTTTCTTGTCATAACGTAGGGTCTGGGCCATTGTGGGGGCCTAAAATGCATTTGTTGAGAGAATGAATGGATAAATGATTGCCTTATTTCGCAATAAATACATGTATTACCCTCCCTCTTTCTTTCCACAGGGCATACGTAGGTGACACGACCCTCTCCCTTCTTCTGCCTTCTGTCTTTTCTCTCTTTTTAAATCTCTGTTTCCCCGGTTTTGGATTCATTGCCCACCTTTCTCTCTCTCCTTTCCTTTCTTGGTCTGTTTGGAGCCTGCAGCAGGAGCACAGCAAATGGCTTAGAAGGTGCCACATCCCAGGACAGTGTGCTGACTGCTCTGCCTGCAGCAGGACGGCCGGGAGTCAACACGATTATCCCCCATGATTTCCTCCCGCAGTGCTCTCCCTCGGGCTCCAGGAAGAAGCCTGAACTATTTTTGCTGGGCCTTGTAATACGCCTGTCTTCAAGCTCCAGCTACCGCATTAACTACATTTTCCAAAGTGGGATAATGTAGTTATCAGAAAAAACATATATTAGAAAAAGAATGTTGTACCTTCCTGTCTGGATGTAGGCACCGCTATTTTTTTGGCAAGAATCATTTCTTTTTATAATGAAGTAATTCAGTTTGAGTCAACTGCTTCTTTGCAATAGATGCTGTCAGAATAAATATTGTGAATTAAAAGCTTTATTTTTTGTTTATTTTTTTTTGAGACAGAGTCTCACTCTGTCACCTGGGCTAGAGTACAGCAGCATCGTCATAGCTCACTATAACCTCAAATTCCTGCGCTCAAGCCATCCTCCTGCCTCAGCCTCCCAAGTAGCTGGGATTATAGGTGTGAGCCACCATGCCCGGCTAAGTTTTTTATTTTTTGTAGAGACGGGGGTTTCACTCTTGCTCAGGCTGGTCTCGAACTCCGGACCTCAAGTGATCCTCCCGTCTCAGCCTCCCAGAGTGCTAGGATTACAGGTGTGAGCCTCCGTGCCCTGCAGTGATGAAACTTATTCGAACATCTCAGGACATTGTCTCTATTTCCTTATGATAAAATATTTAATGCAGAATTTCTGTGTCTAAGGGTACATATTTTAAAGATTTTTGATACATATTTCTGTTTTTTATTCCCTTTTAACAAAACTTGCAGTTTGCTAAATTGTGAAGGCCCCTCTGTTTCAGGTGCTCTAGAGCTTTGTTCTTTCCCCTGTAAAAACCTGTCCTCTGGAAATAATCCGATAAATTATTTCTCCACCAAGGGTGAAGTCGGGAGGATGCAGTTGCACGAAGTTGGAAGCAGCGTCAGACTTGCCCAGTGCTGCACACCGCCTGGTTGGCCACACGGGACCCTTGGCCGAGGGGGGATTAATTCGTGCTCACTGAAAGGAGTGGTGCAGCCCCCCGCTGGGGCGGCGAAAGTCATCTTTCCCACAGGGTTTTCATTTTAATGGGAAGTAACCTGACCACACTGGGGGATGGTTTTCTAATCATGTAATTTCAGCACACTGTGAGGAAGTTGGGTAGGGCGAGGACAAGGCACGTTTCTTGCTATTTCTGGAATGTCGTCCCTTAGGTAACTATTCTACCTACTCGTAAGGGGACTTGTAAGTGGGGGGACCTCTCTGAAATCCCAGATGTAAGCATTCCACCCTCTGATCATGATATGTTATCCTCTGGTCTACTTACTAAAAAGCTTAAACTCCAAATGTTTCTCATTTTGACTGACAGTCCACTGCATTTCATGGCTCTAGTGTTCTCTCCCTTCTTACCCAGCCTGGGACTCCAAGGTCCAACAGTATACTCATTTCCACCCTTCGCCCGTTTCTTCATTCTTTCTCCATTTACTCGCCTGGCAAAGGCCTGGTCCTTCGGCAGAACCACATCTGTGCAACTGAATGCGTAGATCCCAACCCGGCTGACGAGTCTCATCTTAAGTTTATGACACGCGGATTCCCAGTGGGCCCTGACACCTCCTGGAAACCCTCCCACGCGCCCTGTTCTCTAAGATATTTGTATCTTGCCTTTTCCTCTCTTCACGAACCTGATTCTCCATCTTCCCCTCAGTCCTTCCCTCTCAACTGATGACTGTGCCTCATAATTCCTTATGAACATGGAAACGGTCAGACAGGAACTTCTCAGCATCTCACCCCTACCGGCTTCCGTCTGTGCCCGCCCGTCTCTGCCTTCTGTCCCGTGAAGGCAGAGGGCGGTGTCCCCATCCAAGCGTGGCCAAACCTCCACCTGTCCTTGGAATGGCGCCCTTTCTTGTCTACTCAGGGCTCGGTCTGCATCTTCGCTCTCTCTCTCTACTCCGCCTATCGGCGTCTTCTGCTCTAGCACGCATCACCCTAGAGAACACCCTGCTCCGAGTCCCCTTCAGCTGCCACCTCATTTCTCTCCTCCGCATTCAGAAAAACTGCCCGAATTAACTGTCTGCACTCCGCGTCCTCACTTTCCCAACCTCCGTTTCCTTTCGAACCCACTCCAAGTCTCCCGTCACAGAAACCAAACTCGCCCCCACTGACGCAGTTCACACTCTGGGGGACACGCATTCTCCTCCTCTGCCTGCCTGGCACCCTCCGGTCCTCCTTCTGCCCCCCACGTTGCTGCCTCTTGGCTGTCCTTGCTGGCTCCTCCTCCTGTCCTGGAACTGGACGAGCTGCCCGCACCAGGGCTCGCTCTCCTCACTTCTTCCTTCCCAGAGGGGGTTCTCTCTCGGTAGCACGACTCTGACATCTCTCTCCCCCGTGGTCTCGCCCCTGAACCACACAGGTGTACCCACCTTCTTCCCTGCCACCTCCATTTGTAGGCTTGACGGGGATGAATTCATGTGCCCAGTATTAGCCCTTTGATTTTCTGCCAATCCTCTCTCCCCTCATTTTCCCTATGTCGTGTAGCGGTGCCGACACCCTTGCAGTGGACAGGCCAAAAGTCTTCAGGGTATCTGCGATTCTTCCCTCTTTTCTTCATTCGCTCTATCCAGTGCATCCACAAAACTTTATCCTCATATTATATCTCAGATCCGTGCACCTCTCTGCAGCGCTACTGCTAACTTCAGTCTAAGCTGCTCTCAATTCCCTCCCGAATCAGTGGAAAAGCAACTTCACTCTTTTCCCTTCTTTCATTTTTATCCTACCTCAATCCATTCTCCACTAACAGCCCAGAGGGATCTTTTTGAAAAGTTAAACAGGCATAAAAAGTGAATCCACTCATGTCATTCCTCAGCTTAAAACTCTCCAGTGGACTCCCACTGGATTTACAATAAAGTTTAAATTCCTTACCCCTCTAATGGCCCATATGATCTGACCCCTGCTTCCCTTTCTGACCTTGTACTCACGTTCCAGGCATATCAACTGGACCTACTTTCTGTTATTCAAACAAGATAAGTGTAGACATACCCCAGGGCCTTTGCACTTGTTGTGCCCTCTGTCTGGACCATCCTATCTAAACTAGTTCAAACCCATCTGTCATTATCCTGTCATGTCTTTATATCTCTTAACGCTAAAATTTTCAACAAAGTACCTTACTTTTAGTATTAACAGATGCTCAATAAATGTTTGTATTATATATGTACATATTTAAATATATTTACATATAAATCAAATATATAAAATTTTATGATAATATATCTAAAAGATTTTGATATATAAAAGTATACGTAACATATTTCTTAATATGTTTAAACACATACAGTTTACGGTTATGTCTATTTATACTTTTGTGATGTTCTACTTCAGTCTGTCTGCCAGAAAGACTCCAGAGTGCCAGGCATTGCCATGGTGTCCTTCAGAGAAGACATTCTATGCCTTGGGTGCCCTCCAGGATCAGTCCCTCTGGTCCAGTGTGTGGACCCAGAAGTACACGGGACTTACCATGTAAAAGCCATGTCTGCTTCTGCATTTGCGTGAGGGGTAGCTCCAACAACAGAGGAACCAGAGAGAGTGCACGGGCTGTTTCTGGACTAAGGGGGTCAGAAAAAGCCTAGTGAATCCCTTCACGTCACGGAGTCTTTGCTTCTCTCCAATCTTAACATAGCATCTCTGAGCTCAATAAATATTTTTTTTTTTTACTTTTTTTCTTGCTCTCCCCCATAAATATTTTTTGAATAAACAAATGATGCTGCACAATGAAACGTGTACATTGACTGATTCAGGGTTTAATTATCTTCCAGTGAAGAATATGCTTGGGCATCTATCCAAAACTGGAGCAGGATTACAGCTGAGTGAAAAGGGGATAGAATTAGAAATAATACATTGGCGTCACTTCAGAGTCAGCCGTTTCAAATACCGTATTTGAGGTAGTTCCCGAGACTGTAATAAAATGGCAGTGTAGCCGTTCCCACCCCTACCCCCAGCCCCTGCATCCATCCACCCTGACGGCTGAGCTCTGGCTCCCCTGCCAAAGCAGTGCTCTCCCGGCCCATCGAAGCCGAAACGTGTGAAGACTGGGCAAGAACGCAGGGCAGACTGGCCCGCCCCGTACCCGCTCTCTACCCCTGCTGCGGTTTTCTCATCGGCTCAGACCTATTTGTGCATGCAGCTCTAATATTTCTTCTTTGTTATTCTGCATTTTATTCTGATGGATCCAGATATGGATTTATTTTTTACTCATTCTGCTCATGATACAGGAAGCTTTATCACATATCTTCAATTACGGAAAAAATTTCCATCGTTTTTTCAGTAATGATGTTTTGTGTTCTCACTCTCCTCTCCGGAACTCCAGTGAGATTTATGTTGTTATTTCTCGTTTTAGTCTCCAGGTCTTTTAAATGATCTTTCATGGTTTTCTTTCTTATATCTCTAGTCTTATTTATGAGGTATTTCCTTTGATCTGTTTTCCAATTCATTAATTCTCTCTCTAGTCAACTGTTTAATTTGTCCATTAAGTTTAAAATTCCAATTAGCACATTTTTCAAATGTAGAATTTCTATATGTTATTTTCCAAATTCCCTTATTTTTTCCACGTAATATCCTGCTCCTGCCTTATAAATTACATTTCTTCATTCACTTCTTTTAATATTGTAAACACAATTATTTTAAAGATTTTTTTATATTGTTCTATTAACTCTAGTTATTAGATGGGAATTCCCCTTTTTGTGATTCTTCCTCATGGTGCTTCATTTCCCCAATGGTTTCTAATTTTTACCTGTGAGCACACCTGTAGTAGGTATTTTCTACCAAAGTCTTTCTCTCGAAGTCCCCATTCTTTGGGTTGTGTAGACAAATTACAGGAAGTGTAGGTCAGCTTGCTGTAGTTTCTCAGGACTCCTTGTCCAGTTAGAGTGTTCTAGTGTTTGTTTCACAGATGGGACAACTCCTTGGCTTTATGCAGAGAGCTCTTCTCACACAGGTTAGCAGCTTCGTCTTTTGACGTGTGTGAACATGATGTATTTGATCTGTGAACATTTGATGTATGAGCATGAAGACCCCAGTTTCTAATTCCTGAAGCTTATGTTGCGTTTCAACACCTTCTTTATCAGTTCAATTTTACTCTCGAACAGTAGTTGGCTTTAAGTTTACTGTTTATTTCCAGCCCCTTGTTTGTTTTTTTTTTCATATAATTCAACAAATATTTATCGAATGCCTGCTAATGTGCCAGGCACAATTCTAAGCCCTAGAGATTCATCAATGAAGTAAAAATAATGTCTTCGCCCTAAATGATTATACATTCAAGAGATTTCTTTCTTTTTTCATGCTCTAAGTGTACTAAAAACATTTTTGTTCCATTTTATCCAGCATGTCTATATGTTTGGAGTGTGTGTGTTTGTGGGGGTTCTTCCTGCAGCAACTCAATCTGCAGCAATGCCTAGATGCGCCCCCCCCCCACCCCCCACATGTGCCCTGCAAGGTTGAGAGGATGGTAATGCTCCTGGCATGCCTTGAAGACTGGAAGACTGTGAAAATATTTTTTTCTCTCTCTCTCTCTTTCTTTCTTTCTTTTTCTTTCTTTCTTTCTTTCTTTCTTTCTTTCTTTCTTTCTTTCTTTCTTTCTTTCTTTCTTTTCTTTCTTTCCTTCCTTTCTTTCTTTCTTTTTCTTTCTTTCTCTCTCTTTCTTTTCTTTCTTCCTTCCTTCCTTCCTTCCCTTTCTTTTTTTCCTTTCTCTTTCTTTGCTTCCTTCCTTCCTTCCTTTCTCCCTTTCATTTCTTTTCTTTTTTTTTTTCCTGTTGCCTGGGCTACAGTGCAGTGGTGTCGTCAAAGCTCACTGCACCCTCAAACTCCTGGACTCAAGTAATCCTCCTGCCTCAGCCCCCAAGTAGCTGAGACTACAGGTATGTGCCACCACGCCTGGCTATTTTTTTTATTTTGTTTTTTGTAGAGATGGGGTCTCACTCTGTTGCCCAGGCAGATCTCGAAGCCCTGGCCTCAAGTGATCCTCCCGCCTTGGCCTCTCAAAGTGCTAGGATTACAGGTGTGAGCCGCTGACCCCGGCCTGTGAAAATATTTCTGTTCATGTTTAACCTGAGAGGCAACAGAGTGTAACTACCTGTTAAGAAAATAAACTCTGGAGCCTAAATGCCTAGGCTCAAAACCCAGCTCAACCACATGCTAGCTGTGTGGTTTTGGGCAAAAATCCCTCTTAGTGCTTCCGATTCCTTGTCTGAAAAAGCAGCCCAATAATAGTATCTTCCTCATATGCTTAAAGAGAGGGCACAGTGTGCAAAGGGCTTAGAACAATAGCTGGCATATCGTGAGTACTTATTAATAGATGTAACACAAACATCGGTGACCCAGTGCCAAACATAATACTCTATGACTAGCAGGTCTTCAAGAGATGCTCATTGTTGCCTTTATTGGCATATTTTGGTTTCTTCCATCTCATGCCTGATGGGTCGGGACTTGCTGATGAGATGCCCATCGTCATGGTCCACCAGCATGGCTGGGCTGAGTTGTAAGCTGGAGCAAGGTAGGGAGCCCAGAAACCAAATCAGGTTCAAACCAGGGGTCTGTCCGAAGTCCCATGAAGACCGTATTAGTTTACTAGGGCTGCCATAACAAAGTATGACAGACTATGTGGCTTAAGCAACAATTTATTTCCCCACAGTTCTGGAGGCTGGAAGTCTGAGTTCAAGGTGTTGGCAGGTTGGTCTCTCCTGGCATCTCCCCTTGGTTGCAGGTGGCCATCTTTTCCCTGTGTCCTCACAGGGTCTGCGTCTGTCTCCTAATCTTCTCGTAAGGACAGCAGTCATGTTGGATTTGAGCCCACCCCACTGACCTCATTTTAACTTATTTACCTCTTTAAAGACTTTATCTTCAAATATAGTCACATTCTAAGGTACTGGGTGTTGGGGCTTCAACACACGAATTTTGAAGGACACAATTCAGCCCAAAACAAGGACAGAATAAATTCTGCTAGACACCTCCTTTCTCTGGGAGCACTTATCGAAGCTCGCGCCTGTGCATACCCGTGTGCTTCAGGGATGTCTTCATGGTGCTGAGTGATTTCTGGCAGAAATACCCTTCCCCTCAGTCTAAAAATGGCTAACACCCACCCGCTCATCGAAGCGCAGATAAACGCTCCTGCATCCTCAGAGCCGTTACTGACTCCCGTATTCCACCTTCTCCTTCGACCTCACCTCCTCGTAGGCCAAGTATCGCCTCCCTCCTCAGAACCCAGACACTAGCATGTCGTGTATCTTCCTGTGAACGCGCTGCGGGCATCACGGTTACGCATGTTCCAGTCCCTGCACTGGCTGACAGGAAGCACGCTGAGGGCGTCTCCGTCTGATTCGTCTCTGTTTCCTCACAGCGTTTGCTGGGTACGTACTTGTTGAAGGAATAAATGAATGGTAACAATAACAGCGAAACTGGCAGATACTACACTGAGAAGTTCCAAACATCCCTGATCAATCATTGACTAATTTTAAGACATTGCATGCTTAAAAGAATCTTTGTCAGCTCCTCAGGGTACACGCTTTGACCGCCTGCTCCGTGGGTGGAGGAGGCATGTCACGAACGTGACCTTCCTACAGGCGCACAGATACCTTCAGCAGGAGAGGACGTTATGAGATAACGGTGCGCAGTTCTCAAGGACTCGTGCAAGAGGTCCACAGCGAAATGAATTGGGTTGGAATTTTTTTTTTGCAGTAACTGCCTAATCTCTACAAAAACGACTTTAAAGGCTATAGAAGCAAATATTTTCTGATTTTTTTTTTCCATTTCATATTAAAGGGAGTTCCCAGAAACTGACTCTTATTATGAATGATGTCTTTGTAACAAACTTCCTGTGTTGACAAAGGACACGCTGCATTTCTGTAACTGTGGCTACCATAGAAATGAGGAGCCAAAGTCTTACTATTTTAAGGTCTTTATACAACTATTTTTAGAGTTCAAGATCCCTAATTTTTATTATGCCTGTGGCTCTATAATATACAGCCATAATACAATATTACTATAATACCACAGTAATAAACTATATCTTTCTAGATGTAATATATAAGTAATATATTTCTGTATAATACACAACACAATAATAATAATTTACAACTATATCTCTACAACATACCACTATAATGAACATTTGAAGTAATGTATGAATTTTTTTAAAAGTTGTTCTAGTCTCTTGACCTATATCGCTTGAAATTATTTACCAACAAAGTGAGCACTTAATCTCTTCAGCCTTATGGTGATAAATTTTCCCATTATTTTAGTTTCGTATTATCAAAGTAGAATGGAAATGGGACAAACTGACTCTGTATCTCTGCTAGGCGGGAGATCAATCTGCTTCTTCATAAAAGTTGTGCAAATGTCATCGACTCAGATTCTAGTAGAACTAGGGGCATCAAAATGTCTCTGTTTTGTAAGCTAAAGTGATTTTAGCATGACCATATTTTAAAAAACAAATAAAATTTTTCTATTACTCTAGCTAAAATGGCTTGTCATTACATTTTTACTTAGCTTTTCTGTTCCTTTGGTGCCTTATATTTAAAGGCAATGACTGTCCTCCACAGTGCTCAACAATTTTTTGAAATGTTATCAAAAATAATGTAATGTAGCCTAGATAAGAAACAAAACTGAGAAATATAAAATTGAGAAATATTCTAATTAAAAACGTCTAAATGAAGCAATCCGATCCTTCACAGGTACGAAGTTTACGCGCAGAAGCCAGTACACATTTCTGCCTGCTCTGTCCTGCCACACTTAGTGAGACGGAAAAAACCAGTTCCTCGCCCCAGTTCACTTCCATGGCTTCCGGCAGCGCCTGCTCAGAGGTGAAAGCTGTGGGTGGTTTTCCACTTACGCTGGACGTAACCCTGGCTGGAAGGCAGGAATTTCCGGGATGGAGGCTGGTCAGCCTGTCATGCCAAGGGGCCTGGGGAAACAGGGCCTGACCCAGACCAGGTGCAAGTAAGTATTTGTCAAGTGAATGAATGAACGAAGAAATGATGTCTTGTGTTTTTAAAAGCATGACTTAGAGGTAGTTGCTTTCTCCTTCAGTTTTGAGAAGAAAACAAGGAATTATTTTCATTTTCAGCATTTCCTCACCTTTATTTCAATGCTGCTGAAACTTTCTCCTGAGAGGAGGATTTCAGATTTCTTGATTCTGCCCCAGCAATGAGTCGCTTCTCTTCTCTCTCTCGGCACAGTCTTCCCTTCCGTGAAACGAGACGACTGCTCTTGGCAATGCAGTTCCTAGTTTTGAGTGCGTGAGGAAGAGATACTTCTAGTGTGAAATTCTGGTGAATGGGGCTGGACTGCGTGGGGAGCTTATGAACCGGAGGTGCCTGTACTGACAGGAGCCTGTGGGCAAAGAGGGTTCCCGGGCCTGGTTAGCTGTTCCCAGGAGGGAATATTAAGCTGTAAAGAACAAGGGGATGGCAGGAGGGGGCACATATGTGCTGCAGTTGGCGCTGAGGTCTGCTTGGAGAGGCTTTCTGTGGGCAGCTACTGTGGGCAGGGTCCCCTACATTCAGTAAGGGACAGAGATAACTACGATCAGCCCTGGAGCAGTCAAAATAGAGTCGAAGTAATAAAAGACCCTGATTCTGGGCCTCATCCCCTGGTCTCTGAAAGGAAACTCTTCACTTCTATCTGCCCCAGAGATGTGGCACCTTTTCTCCTGGCTTGAAACCAGCTCTTGGCAAGCAGAGTAGGTGGCTTTTATGTGATATCGCAGGCACCGGTAACTCCTCTGGCCACAGTCCTGGCCCTACAGGTTATGCCCTTCACCCTTTTAAAAATAGAAGCAAGAGGGAAGAAACCATAGAAGGAAACCACAGAAACTCAAGACCAGGAGAGGCGAACACTACTTTCATCATTTATTCAAAGCAGGGCCTATTTTGTTCCCAAAGTGTTTTAAATTAAACTTGGTTGCATATTGTTCTCTCTCTTTTCAGAATGTGAATATTTGTCCTCAACAGTAAACAGTGTATGTACATGAGCTTTGTGACAAGTGCTATTACCCCTCTTGACACTGGACTACGATGAAAGTATATAAATAAAATGTAAAAAAATATTAAAAATCACTTAGATGTTAATAACTATGAGCTAAATTATTTTGGAAACTTTCATGTAAATTTCAGAGATTGAGATTTTAATTTCCATGTATCAGTTGATTCTTCAGAACTGTTTTAAATAACTTAAAACTTTTTTTTTTAACGTAACTATCTCTAAGGCCCAGAGGTATGGGTCAAAATGCAAATGTCTGAAGCCACTATGTGTATTGAGCCTGTGATCATCCATAAAATCTGTGCATTTTATCTAAATGTCTTGCTGTGGGTAAGGGAAGCTGGGCCGTAGAGGAGAACATAATGAACACTTGTGAGTCTGTGCCGGGGTACTGTTAATTCATAAATCACTTTTTCAGTTGATAGCGGTGGATACTTAGAAGTAACCAGAACATACAGTTTGTGTTAACAACAACACGGTGTTAGTCTGTACCGCAAATGCGTACCTGGAAGTGTGGCAGTAACTGCCAGAGCAGTGAAGAAGGTTCCTTATTCTATGCCTGAGAGAACAGAGTCATAATATCCCTATTGTAAAAGATTTGCTGTCGTAACGTAGATTAACACACCTCAAAGATGGGAGGAGTTTTGTTTTGGTTTTTATAATACACAGTATAAGAATTCAGAGTTCCCGGCACTGAACTCACACTTTCTGTTTTACTTATTCTTAGAATTCAACCCCAGTAATCGCGTCAACATCATCCTCTGCTGTGTTCTGGTCGTACATCTCATATTGCCTCCTGCTCTTGCAGTCAGGGTTCTTTGTAACTGATATCTTCTGAAAGCCGTAATTTCTTACCCCGAGTTGTAGATTTTGCCAAAATGCTACATTCCCATCCCCTCTCCTCTTTCTTCGGGCAGCTCCCTTTTCAGCCACCCAAGTGTCCACCCAGGGGCTCAGGCCTGTAGGCAGGTGAGTCCTCCTGAGCAATTCCCACTCCTTCAGCCCCTCTGCAACGCACTCCCGAGTCCTGCCCATTATACCTCCTAAATGCCCTCATCTGTGCATCCTCTTCTCGGCAACCACTTTCATAGACACTGCAAGACACTCCTTGGTGGTCCAGCCCAGAGTAGAGTTGGATGCCCTGGCTGGAGGGATGGAGGGGTGGTGCGGGCTGTCAGGGGCAAGCCGGCATCTATTCCCATGCAGCGCGCTCGAGGGGATTGGCCCTGAGGCCCGAGAACCCTGGCGCTGGCCAAGGTTGACAGAAGAAGGGCATACTTGGGTATGAGGCTGGGCCAGAAGGCTTCTGGCAGAGGTGCATCCGGAGCAAGAAGAAGAGACCAAACATGAGAAAAAATTCTATTTCATATTTACCCACATATTCACCAGTTCTGCCATTCTTCATTCTTTTTTAATCTGAATTTCCATGTAGCATTTGCCTCTGTCTGAAAAACTTTATTTTATTTTTTAGAGATAGGGTCTCACTCTGTGGCCCAGGCTGCAGTGCAGTGGCACCATCATAGCTCAACACAGCCTCGAGCTCCCAGGCTCAAGTGATCCTCCCACCTCAGCCTCCAGAGTAGCTGAGACTACAGGCACGTGCCACCATGCCCAGCTGATTTTTTTTTTTTTTTTTAGTGACGGAGTCTTGCTATGTTGCTCAGGCTGGTTTCAAGCTCTTGGCCTCAAGTGATCCTCCCACCTTGGCCTCCCAAAGTGCTGAGATTGCAGGTGTGAGCCACCGTGCTTGGCTTCTCTTTTGGCACTTTAAAGACCTTGCTGCTTTGTCCTCTGGCTTCTATAGTTCCTAGTGAGAAATCTTGTGTTAATCTAGCTTGTGTTCTTTGTACATGATTTGTTGTTTTTTTCTCTGCTTTTAAGATTTTCTCTTTGTCTATGTTTTTCAGCAAATGTATTATGATATGCCTTGCTATTCTTCTGTTTCTACTTGTATTCAATCTTTTCTCTGGCTTCTTGAACATATGGAATACAGTTTAATTGAGGTTTTACGGTCCTTATCTGCTAATTCTATCATCTGTGTCATTTCTGGGCTGTTTATACATATAATTTTCTCCTAGTTATTACTCGCATTTTCTTGCTTCTTGGTTTACCTAATTATTATTATTATTATTTTTTACAACAGAGTCTCACTCTGTCACCCAGGCTAGAGTGCAGTGGCATGATCATGGCTCACTACAGCCTGGAACTCTTGGGCTCAAGTAATCCTCCTACCTCAGCCTCCCAAGTAGCTAGGCTACAAGTGCATGGTGCCATGCTTGGCTGATTTTTAAATTTTTTGGTAGAGATGTGGTATTCCTATGTTGCCCAGACTGGTCTCGAACTTCCGGCCACAATCGATCCTCCTGCCTTGGCCTTGTAAAGAGCTAGGATTATAGGCATGAGCCACCTGGCCAGTGCCTACTAACTTTTGATTAGATACCGGCTATTGTGAATTTTATACTGTTCAATAATGTATTCATTTAAAGTGTGTTGCACTTTGTTCTGACACATTATTAAGTTATCGTAGCTATTTGATCCTTTGGAGGCTTGCTTTTAAGCTTTGTTAGGGTTGGTCAAGAGCAGCTTTTTGTCTCGGGTTAATTCAATCCCACTATTAAGGTGAGAAACTTCTGAGGACTCTGCCCAATGCTCCATGTCTTACCAAGTCTTCTAATTCCGGCTGGTGGGAATGAGAACTAGTTCCAGCCTGTTCGGCCTACGGCTGTTCAGTGGCTCTGTCCCTAAGCATTCACAGAGCAGTACTCAGCCAGGGACCACCCGCAGTTCTCCAGCACTGTCTCTGTGCAACTCTTTTCTCCAGTTCTCTTTCTCACAAATTCTACATATCTCCGCCTACTTGAACTTCAGTCTCCATCTGCTCAATTCAATGAGACTGACAGGTTCCCCTGGCAGAACTGCAGCCCTAACCCTCTGTCCAGGCAAGCAGCTGGAGCAATCACTTACTCTCCTTTTCTCAGGAATCACAGTCCTAGCCAGTGCCCCAGACAGCTGGTTGATGAATACATTTTGCACAGCTAGGGAATAAAATCAAATTGGATATTTTCCTTGATAATTAAATACTCACATTTAGTTTTTCTTTTATATAAAAATATAGTAAAGGAAAAAGTAAAAACAAAGTAAAGCAAAAATCACCAGTAATCCCGCCCTACAGCTAAAACAGTTGTTCACAGTTTGGTTTGTGCCCTTTTCCTCTTTTTTTCCTTGTTTTCTAGTTGTTCATGGTAGGAGGACAATTTCCGTAACAGTGATCCTTTGTGGGTAGACACAGAAGTCCCTTGTAGTGTAGTTTTACATTTGACATTGACCATTTTTATGGGAATTCTTGGCTTGAGATTCCTACCACATGGTGCTATAAATGTGGACCCCATGAGCATGCATTACTGGTTTAAGGAGCCCATTAATTTTTTTTTCTATCCAGAACCACCCCCAGGCAGATGGCAAACTTCTGTATAGCTTCTCTATGTTCGTTGGTGATATTTTTACTATTGCCTTTTTTGCTTTGACTAAGCCACCCTTTATATCCCAGATTTGTGCATGGGCATTAAAACTCCAGTCCCGGGCTCTAGGGCCTATATCTAGGTAAAATCTGTATTTTTGCATTATGGGAGTCTGTGCATATTTGATTTTTATGTACTTGAAATGTTTTGGATAGTTAGCCTGGTAGCAGCTCAGCTTTGTGATTCTAACTTAAAAGGTTTAATTGATTATAATTTTATGTTGGTCTTACTAAGTTTATATACAATATGAGAACATTTAAGAGAACCCCAAAATTTCCATACTTATATACTTAATTTAGTAGATAATTAAAGTTATTTAAGTTGTTGGGATGTTTTTGTTTAAGTCAGACAATAGTTGTACTTCAAACGGAAAGAAAATATATTAATTTATAAATATAGTTTAACAAATTAAAGGAAATTTAGTTATGCTATAAAAAGCAGCCCTAAATTTATTTTTAATGGCTAGACTTTTAAATAGAAAAATAAGATTGCAAAGCTGAACTTAAAGGATTTGGAAGGATCCGGGTTTTCAAATTTGTGACTTGACTATATTATGTATTTATTTTATAAAACTAAACTCAGAATAGTCTTTTCTGTGTGGCGATATGATCCCCTGAGTACCAATAGCTCACATTTAGCAGGTTACAAATTCATAAATCCTTACGTGTTAGAAAGTACCTTCAGAACTGTTAAATTGATGGATCTAGAGTTTCAGTTATATTTTCCCTGTAGAAATAACAGCTTTTTACCTAAGCTATTAAATCATGGCGTCGTTGGTTTAGTTTGGTCATTATAATGGCTGAAATCATTCTTATAACCATTTTATTGAGAAATCTCAGCTTATAGAGCTCTGAATACAAAAGCCATTTCCCTCACTGAATGCAACCGTGTCCCATCAAGTCCCTCGACTGGATGGCAGGGATCTTAGCGAGAGCACACTTTGACTTCGTATGCTTTCGTGCAATTTCAGAATTTGGAATATACTGTTTCAAAATTTTGTTTTCATTTGATTCAAAATCCTTCTTGCTTTCTCGCCAGCCTGGGCTCCAGTGGGTGGAACTGTGGGATGGGGCGGCAGGTTCTACTTGGAAACACCCCACTTCTCCTGACTCTGCGCTGGCTCTCGTGAAGGGTGCACTGGGGATTCTTTGCAGAGTCTCAGGTGCCTCTCTCCTGCACAGCCCCATGGCATGGGAGAGTGGCCACTGCTTGGCCCTTTTCTCCTCTCTTTGGATCTCCTGCAAATGTCCTTCTGGGGCCACTTGTCCAGAGGTAGCCCTCTTGCCGAGGCAGGCAGGACTGCAGACTGCTCAAGGCCAGCCACGTTCCATGTGGCCTGCTGGACCCTCAGCAAACCCCTGTACTTGCCGTGCCTGAGAGTGAGAACACAGCATCTCGCTCCTGCCTGGGGTTCAGTGAAATAGTAGCAGCATCGGGTGCCTGGCTGGACAAGTGAATTGGCAACCGTCAGAGGAGAGGCAATTTTTAGCCCTGAACTTTGTAAAGGAGAGAATGTGTAGGAGCCCCTCCCAATTGCGTAGGGAAGACTCTTGCCCCATCTCCTACCCTGGGCAGGAGAAAGAAGAGGAAAAAACTTTCCACCATGACTATTTTCCCAGAGTGGGGTGTGTGTGTGTGTGTGTGTGTGTGTGTGTGTGTGTGTGTGTTTGTGTATGGTGTTGGGACAGGGGAGGACCAAACTTCCTAAAGCAGCTGCTGCTGGGATGCTGCCTCTTGGCAAACCCCGCAGGAAGCAGAAGGCCCCAAAGCTGGCGGTTCTCTCAGTTTATAATGAGGGCTTTTTAGTGCCTTTTATTCTTAGCTGTGGGCCCCTAGTCACCAATTCTGGCACTAGGCCCCTCACTCCATCTTATCACATGTAACTGACACATTACAATCAATTACCCTGTGTATCTTAACAATGCAACTGGCTTGATTGTGGGAAGCTAGCAGATGTGCAATGACTGTAATTTCACACCTCTGAGCCTCAGTTGACGCCCGGTGACTTATCTGATCATGCTGCAGAGGTACTGCTTTAGCAAAAGGAATAGAAATCAGAAGATGTGTCTCAGGAAGTGTCAGGGAAGATACAGCAGAGGCCGCTCAACCGAGCAGCAAAACAGCAGGCATGTGAGAAACACCGTCGGGGAGGAGGAAAGATGCGAGAGCTGTTTATTCACACCGAGGAGGTTCCGAACCACAGGATGCCAACAGAAATGCACATCATCACCCTAACAATACATGAAATGTACCAAAACGCACCGACGGGCTTCACGACTGCTCAGATCCAAACTGTTCCACAGCACATCCTTCTGCTCTCCCACCATCGTTCCATGTCCCTCCAGCTTTATTCTGGTCTTTTCCATAAAACTGTTCCCTAATATTCGTGCTACCATGATATTTTCTTAACACATAATTCGTAGAGAAAGAAAACCTATTAATTTGTGCTTTTTTTATACGAATAAAAGACTTGACAAGTTTTCCCCCAAACCAGCACAAAATAGGGAGGAGAAAGCTTGAAGACTTCCTCATCCATCCTTAACCCAAACCATTCTCACACCAGTGGCACAGATCAGCTCAGCTCTCCTCGGCTCTCCTGGCGCCCCCGCCGCCAGGCTCCCGTCACTTGGCCTTCTTGCCGCCCTTCTGGGACTCCAGAGCGGCCTTCCTGGCCTCCTCCTCTGGGATGAACACGCTGACAGTGAAGTCACTCGTCTCCGAGCCGTACTTGTTCTTCACAACCAGCCCATATTTGCCAGAGTCAGCGGTGGTCACGCCGTTGATGGTGAAGTAGGCCGTCTTCCCGGCCTCAAATTTGAGGTTGCAGTGGTCATCTGAGGCCAGGAGCTTCTCGTTCTTCAACCACGAGACTTCGGGACTTGGGTCGCCCCACACGTTGCAAGTGAGATTAAGGGCCTGTTATAAGAGGGAAGGGTATAAATCAGATATACTGATCCACCTTCAAGAATTTTGCTGGCTGGCAACTTGGCATGACCAGAGGATAAATAAAAACTTCCTGGACCAGGGTTTAAAGTAGTTATGTATGTGCGCCTGTGTGAGGTACAGTTGGAAATAACATCTAAGGAGGTCTCTTTAAATCTGGGGCATTCTGGGTTCTGGAATGCTTATTGTCCAAAACACACAAAGTGGTTTGCTCCTCTTCCCTGCCTCCACTTTCTCTTTTGTAAACGAAGAGATGCTTTTTGCTCTAATGTGGCATTTTGGGCTCTGTCTCAGTAGAGAGATCTCCCCGTTGCCATAATCACCACCTGCTCTCTTTTGCATTTCATTTATCCCAGCAGCAGAATTGTAACAGCTGCTTCAGAGAATGTCATTAATTTTCAAATTCCACTTTCCTCCTTCTACTTCTCCCCTCAGACCCCATTCAATCTGTTGCAGTTGCAGAGGTGCACCACCAAAATGTATTCCCAAAGAAAATATTCCCACTCGTGCCGAAACGTTCTTATTCTAAAAGATGAATATTTAGGTCTGCAGTTTTACTTTACTTTTTTAATTGAAAAAAATTTTGATCATTGTAGATTCACATGCAATTGTAAGAAATAATCCCCTGTATCCTTTAGCCAGTTTCCCCAGTAGTATTAATAACATTTTACATACCTGTAGTACAATATCACAACCAGTACATTGACATTGATCTTGTTTCGATCTCCCCACTCTTACTTGTACTTATTTGTGTTTGTGTGTGTGTTTCATTCTATTGAATTTTATCACTAGTGTAGGTTCATGTATCTACCACCACAGTCAAAATACAGAATACTGCCATCGCCACAAGGACCCATGTGTTGTCCTTTTATAACCACAGCCACCTCCCCCTCCAACTTCCTGGCCCTGTTCCTAATACCTGGCAACCACAAATTTGTTTTCCATTTCTAAAATGTTGTTACTTCAAAACTATTATATAAATAGGATCATACAGTACGTAACCCTTCAGAATTGCCTTTGTCATTCAGTTCCTTACAGATTCATCCCAGTTGTTGCATGTATCTATAGTTTGTCCCTTTTCACTGCTGAGTAGTATGTCATGGTGTAACTGGCTCTATGGACAAAAACACTTTTTTGTAGTTCTCTTATGTTTCAAGTTCCCAGGCCAGTAAGATTTGCTGACCAGAACTTTGTAACTTTCTATTTCACTGATCCATTCCCTTTTGAGTTATTTTTCCCCCCAGAAACAGCAGAGTCTCCTCAAAGCCACAAGGTAACTACAAGGTCTTCCACAACCTGGTTGTCCAGGGAAGACAAGAAAAGTGATACCCCACCACAGATTGTGGCCAAAGACCCACCGAGCAACCTACTCCCCACATCCCGTCTGCACACAAGATGGAAAGAACGACCAATATTAACCCCTAGCTCATTATACTACCAACATCTCCACCCCGGAAGGGACTCGTCCACCGTCGTTTTATCGTGCGGCATATGTGCCAGCATGATTTCTCGCTGCACTTGCGTGCCCTGCACTCCACCCCAAACATGTAATGATGCTCACTCACTTCATGCATTATTCTTTTCACCTCTAGAAAAAACATATTTGAGGCATATTTGAGGCAGATCATTCCTCCCACCTCCCTGCTGACGGTTGACATGTCCTCTGTAATAAATCTCCTTTCTTCCTGGACGTCTCAGTAATTGCCTTTCTATGGGGTGAGCAACACAGGGAACCCCCCTTGCAGGTTCATTGACAATGGTGTGTATATGCCCATCAGGGTTGTCTGGGCCTTTTCCAGTTTGGGGGCTATTACAAATACAGTTGCTATGAACAATAGTATACAGGTTTTTATGTGAATATAAATTTTCATTTCTCTGGGATAAAAGTACAGGGGTACAAACATGGTAAATGCATGTTTTGTTTTTCTCCAAAAATTGCCAAACTGTTTTCCTGAGTGGCTGTACAATTTTGGTTTACATTCCCACCAGTAATACACAAGTCATTCAGTTTCTCCACATCCTCACCAGCATTCATTGTCATGTACTATTTTAAATTTATTTATTTATTCATTTTTAGAGACAGGGTCTTGCAGTGACGCCCAGGTTGTTGCAAACTCCCGGGCTCAAGCGATCCTCCCACCTGAGCCTCCCTAGTAGCTGGGACTACAGGTGTGTACCACCATGCCCAGCTGTTTTTTTATTATAGCAGTTCTGATAGGTGTGTCATGATATTTCATTGTGGTTTCAATTTTTATTTTCCTGATGGCTAATGATGTTGAATTTATGTCACATTTTAAATTCCATTCTTGCATTTTTTTCTTACTAAAATCCAGCAATTATAAAGAAAGAACTGGGGCTCACCATATAGAGAAGAGGCTATCCTTCTAAATATCCTTCTAAAGGGCCTTATGTGATCACTTGTTACCTCTTTTGTAGGTGTATCATTTCAAATCGGATAGATTAAGAAATCTGTTTTCCTCCCATTGCTAATGAATGTATCTTAGTGAATTATTCTACACACACATTTCAGCAAGAAAAGTGTGAATCAAATTATTGCCATTAAACTTATCTAAGCAGATCAGTTGTATGATTTCAGAAACTGTGATTACTTGAAGTTAAAACTTTTAGCAAAATCAAACAAAAACTCCCAAACGCCTTAGGCACCATGGAAAACTCTTACCCATACTTCAGATTTGAGTTATAGATGACAAAACGCTTGTACGTACATTCTCTCAATTCTCACTACAACATAGTGAATTGTATATTTCTAACCTCATTAGGTGAGAAAAATGGAAAAAGGAGTTTAAGAACAAAAGCATCCTTGCACAATGGTTGAGCTTAAAGTCAACTGTGATCACATTTTCCACCCATGAAGAAACAGCTGAATGAAACCTACCTCTGGCTGAGGCATTTCGACACACCTTGCTTTGTTACCTGAGTTCCAACCACCCGCTGTAGGTCTTCACTTCCCTTTGAAGTGGAAAAAGTTTTGTTCCACTACAAATATCTCTACCCCTAGGACTGGTATATTAAACTTGTTGTAAGGAAACATAAAGATGAAGAAAGTGAATCCCAGGTTAGAAATTACATTCATTGCCTCCCGGAAAGATTATCACTGAGCCAGGTTACACCAGTTTAAAACCAAATGGAAGGAAACCAGTTTTCGACAGAAATAGAGCCTATAGAAATTCTCGGAGCAGCAGGTTTCCCTTCAAAGGTGAGGCACTTAATAGCACAGTCCATTTCCCACTGTGTGTTAGAGGTTGTTTCTCTAATAAATATAATTAGAGACAAATACAGTCATGGAGTTATGACTGAACATATTCAGTTTCTCATAATTTTCAAGGGTGACTCTGGAAAGATACTAAGTGATCTATATGTGTCCATAAGAGACAAACTTGTATCCTGATGCTTGAGATGACTGCAAAACCAGCAGCATTTGTAACCTAGCATTTGGCCATGTTGGTCAAGTACAAGCCGCCGTGGAATAAGATGAAGATGGTGGGATGTTAAGTGTATCTTAAAAGAAGGCACAAAGGCTGAGGTGCTGGACCCCACTCCTAGCATAGAGGGGCAAGCACAGGAATGCTCCATGCTTACCTTGCCCTCCTGGATGGTGACCACGTCGGGGAGACCGCCCACCACCCGGGCGCGATCTGCAAGCACAGGCACTTCTGGTTAATCACTGCAGTGATGAGGATGAACAATCACACCCACAAAAACACCCCAGGGAACTAATTGTCCAATGTGGTTCCCCTCTCTTGACAGTTATTTTATATTGTTTTCAACATGCAAAAGAAGAAAATGATCCAGGGATTCTGGATCTTAATCCTTCTTTACCGGCATATTGTGTACATTTGGGTGCCTGTATCTGTACCTGAAATACCAGCTAAAATAGGATACCTTTGTCATATCAAGACCTGCTCTATAATTTTCATAGCTATTTTCAGCTCTGGCCCTTCTGCAGCTGAGTGGAGCTAAGCTCAAGGAAGCAGAACAGATCTCTATGGAGTTTCCAAGCTTGGCTTGGCCTCTTTTATGGGTTTCCATATGATGAAAAAAGGTTGCAAATGGGCTGTATGCTAGAGAGATTTGGAAGCTCATGCAGATGTGAGCTTTCTTCGAGGCCTACCCTAGAGAACTTCCCTTTCTTGTCTCCTGGTAGTTCTTGGTAGTGCTGTGCAGGCCATGTCTGTGGCTGTGAGTATAAAGGCCCCAGTTGACAGGACAAGGCATGGGATGGGTGCTGAGATGCACAGCTGGCGTCCTGAGCCAACCCATGCACTTGGGTATGACTGCCTCAGCCCCTGGGAAGAGCGCCTTTCTGTAATTCGCTCAAAGGCATCCTTTCTGGCATAAATACAGTGGCCAACCTTCTTTTCATTTTTAGGCCTGTTTCAATTAAATTGTGACCCTTAACTCTCATTTCTGCAATTTCCTTCTCCACTAAGTCAGGCAGAAGCTTTGCTTTGAGTGGAACTCAACAGTGTTCTACTGCTGATTCCATTACAGCACTTGTAAGCCTGACCTGTCATCTGGTTCCCTGCGAGACTCGCTGTGCAATACTGGGCCAGTCACTCCCTGTGTGGGCCTCCGTCTCCAAATCTGTAGAATGGGGGAGGGGTTACTTTGGCCCCATGGACATTAACTCTGCTCCACAAAGTCCGGGGGATTCCTCTGGGGGGCATGAGAGGAGCTAAGGAAGGGGGCGCTGAGTTAGGAAGCCAGGACTCCATCCCAACTTCAGCTCTCACCTATCTTAGGTATTGGGTCTGTGTGGAAGACTTTGCTTGAAATAAGTGTTCTGTGGTTTATAAAAGTTTAAAACACATAAAGCTAGAAGATCTCCAAGGTCTTTTCCAGCTCTAAAGAGTTCACAAACTGGAGGATCAGACTCCTTGCCCACAGAAGAGTTCAAAAATCGGAAGATCCGCTTGCAGATGTGGGCTTTGCTCAGTACTAGACCAGAAATGCTCCTTCTTGCTCCGACACCAGTCGCCCATCGTGCTTCCATGCCCCTGGCACCGGCACCTGCCCCTTTACCACCACCAGCAGCCTCACAGACAAAGGGCCTGGGCCAGGAGAAGGAAAGAGGGAGCGAGGAGCACTGGGACACAGCACAAGTTAAAGGTGCAAAGTCCATCCTGAAGGCCCTGGAGCCACTGGCAGGTGGAAGGACTTCATTTCTCACTCCTTCTCCTTCAAACCCAGCTCCAATTGACTGTACCATTTTAACCCATAAAAATTTTTAAATTCTGGCTCCCACACTGAGAGAGAAACTGAATTAGTATTATGGACTAGTCTGTGACTTCTGGGATCCTGTAAGACTGTGTTCTAAAAATCTCTGTGTGTGAAGCAAACCGCTAACAAGTGCAGCAGCGAGTTCGTTTCTGGGCGTGCAGGATTGATAGTTTGGTGTTTGCTCCCTCGGACTGTGTCTCATCAAATGAGAGGAAGGAAGGCCTTATTCAGCATCTTTTCTCTTACAGGGCTGGTAGGAAAATGCATAGCACTTGTTGGTGATTTACCTGATGTCAGATTTACAATGTTTCTTGATGTTTTCCTTCCTTAATGGCTATGTATTTTTCTGGTACAGTGTGCCTGCAAGTGACTAACAACCTTTTGTTTGATTTGCAATGAAGTGATTTCTCAGGATGTCTGGGTGATATCTCAAGACAAGGGCCAGGTGATATTCTTATAATGTAACCTGAGACCCTCTTTCCATAGACATTCTTTTGCAAAAGACTAAAATGAAAACATATGTAGAACACCTAAGATTTAAAAAACAAAAAAAAAGAAAGAAAAGAGAAAACCACTCCACTCTCTTCCAATCTGTAGTCATAATGGCAAAATAAAACTATATTTTGAATCTACACCAGGAGTAAATGTGAAAGTGGTTTACTTACTTTTCTCGGCAATGGCAGCTTGTCTGTGGTTGAGAGAAACGAACAAACACACAAACAAAGAAGAATTGCGTTTTAGTGTTACTTCAAAGTAGCTAATCTTGACTGTATTTCATTGCTCAGAAACAACTTGCTGCTCAAAATAACAGTGGGAAGTGCTGCTTTTACTGCACTGGCTGACATAAAGGACTCTTTCTAACACTCGGATGGGCAAGCGGCACACAGTTTCCAGAGAAATTAGTGCATGGGAGTGGCATTTACGAGGACAAGGGACTTACTTCAACCTCTGGAATTCAGCAAACGCCTCATCATATGCTTTAAGAGAAAAAAGAAAAGTTAGAATTTTCTCACCTAGAATGGACAACATAGGGGCTGATTAAAATTCGTAACTCGAGGTCATGATCAGTCCAGACATGACTAAACTGACTTTGAATAAGACCGTGCCTAAGCATTCACTCCATAGCTCAATGTACTTAACGAGACAAGCAAATACTTTCTAGGCACAAAATGTGAAATAACAGATTTTAGAAGCTTTCAACTCAGTGAGAGATCTTCAACCCCTTGAATGGAAAGGCAAAAGTTTGCTCCACCAAAGAAAACAATGGGAACAAAAGCCTGTTTCTTTTTTTTTTTTTGAGACAGAGTCTCACTCTGCCACCTGAGCTAGAGTGCTGCGGCGTCAGCGTAGTTCACAGCGACCTCAAACTCCTGGGCTCAAGCGATCCTCCTGCCTCAGCCTCCCAAGTAGCTGGGACTACAGGCATGCGCCACCACATCTGGCCCAAAAGCCTGTTTCATACAAAAATTGGTTGTCTAATAAGCATCCTGAGCATCAGAAAAGCTTTGTTTTAAATTAAGTTATTGCAGACATCATAGCATCCTAGCTAGACAGTTAAACACCTTTATGTTATGTTGTCTGGTCTATTTGGGCAAAAGAGCACAATGAGTTTCTGTAATCACAGGGTGCTTGCCTGAAGCAGTGTTTCTTATGCCGTGATGGATGTGAGACGAAAGACAAGTGAGACAAGGAAATTAGCCTATATAATTCTAAAATAATTTTTTCTCTGTGCCTGCAGAGTGAGCCACTTTGACTGAGGACTTCAGGGTAAATGGCAGCTTCATTCTGAAATCCCTCTTACCTCACCTGTAAGATCCTCTGTGGTCTGGGAATCACAGTATTTTAAGTCTCTAGAGAGTACTTATATAATACTTGTCTACACCCTTATTTTACAGATGGAAAAACAGGCATAAAGCTGGGCTTAAAGTCGCTGGTCCTTATTTTTTCTCATCTGTAAAATGAGAGGGGTACTGGCCAGGCCAACCCAAGCTGAGCTTTGAGCGCTGCTCTTTGTGTCCCCACCACACGGACAGGAGATGGGCACGGCTGAGCGAATCTGTGTTTGGGGGCAGTGGCAATGCTGGCAAGACAATCCACAGCCTTTTGCTTCAGAGGGATTTGAGGGTTGAGTAGTTTAAATAAGCTTTGGTGAGTACAAATAAAGTTTTAAAAAAATTTTAAATTTATCCACCCACGTATTGCTCCCCTCTTCCTACTGTGTTTCAAGTGGTCACATGGGCTGCAGAAGAAATCCCCTTCTGCTGTACACTTGTGACGCAGGCAAGGTGTGGCCTAGACAGCCCGTGTTGCTAGGGAGTGGCCATTCGGACACTGCAGATCCCGCAGGGGCCCTTCTGGTTACAAAGGGTGGGGGGTGGGGATAAGGGGACTCAGCACCAAAGAGACTCCAGGCAGAGTTGAAAGGCTGCTCTCTAAGATGAACCTACTCTCTGAGGATGAAAAAAACCAAGTTATTGCATATTTAGATTGTATTTTAACATACAAAGAAGTGGAGGAAAAAGTCAGTCTACAGCTTCCTTTAGTTACTTTAATACAAAGTAGACTGCTTCATTCTTACAGGAAAGAGTAAGATGAAGAGGCTAGTACTGGGAGACGGAGGAACGGCACATTGTTTTGAACTTTTTACTTATAATCCTGCATGTTTTAACTTAAAAAATTTTAATTAATAGCTGCACCTCACCTTTTGTCTTTGCTCTTAGATGGACACCTTTGTCTCCACCGCTCATTACTCTCTTCTCTTCAGAACCCCTCGTTCTCTCAGCAGACAAGGAATCTGAGGCCACAGGGACCCAACCTCTCCAGCTTCCTTCTGTTCACCTCAGTATGTGTCTCTGCTGAGTCACGCCCCTCTGGTTTCTGAAGAGCAGGTCTCCCTGCTCCTTCCCACAGCCACCTCTGCCCTGGTACTCGGGACTCAAACCTTCCATTCTTCAGAACTGTGATTGTCAGCGATTCCCCCTCAACTCGCATCTCGGTCCTTCTAACTCATCTGGTTTCTTGGACTCTATGAACATGCTCAAATATTAGTCACCATGAAACAACCCCTTTTCAGTGCTTGTTCCTGTTTGAGTGACCGTGTCGGCCTGCCCCTCTGCGTGCGCGTTGCCCTGGAAGAGCAGTGCTTCCTTTCTGCTGATTCTCCACCCACGGAGTTCTTGCTTCAACTACCAAGGCTGAATGAAAACTGTTTGATCACAATCACTGTTAAATATAAAGTTCACGGGGGGCCACTGATTTGCACTGAGCTCCTGCACTAGGCCTCAGCAGAGCAGACCAAACAGGAATGGAGTCTGGCTTCGTGCTAGGTGCCACATAATCAAAACCGAACTTTAAAATAGGGCAGTTTTCTAAAAAATAGGAGATTCACAGCAACCAATCAGAAGGGGTCCAGTCAACCTGAGCCAGCATGATAAAGAAGTCCCCTCTGTTTTAATCCACATGGAAATTAAGCTGAAGCACTTCAGTAGATGCCAACCAATCTACTTTTTACACTATGCTGTTTCCTTGATCCTGCTCAAGCTACCTTACAAAAACCAATTGTCCTGCCATGCCCAGCAGAGTGCCTTTCTATTACATACATGAGATACCACCCAATTCATGACCTGCTAACAAAAGCCAATTAGATTTTTAAACTTAATTTGTTGAAATTTTATTCTTTTTTAAGAATAATTTTTATTCATATACTTTTCTTTTTTTAGAGATGGGGGTCTTGCTATGTTTCCCAGGCTGCCTCTAACTCCTGAGCTCAAGTGATCCTCCTGGTTTAGCCACCTGGGTAGCTGAGACCACAGGTACGTGCCACCGCACCTGGTGAAATTTTGTTCTTTGACATCACCAATGTCGTATCTCTTTTGACGTCACCAACATAATGACTTCTTTTCACCCTTCATTCTTTTTAAAAGGTCCACTCCTCTATAGTAAGTTTGAGCCTGCAGAATTTCTGTTTACCTTGTCCAGAAAGATCCACTGTCTTCTGGTGTCCAGTTTTGCCATCAAAGAGCTCCATCACATATTTTCCTTTGTCATTTGGAGTGGGCTCATTGATTTGTAGCCAGATCTGCTCCCCGGTGACCCCACTCTTAACTCTGTCTGAGTACTTTATAGCAGTTCCACTGTTAAAATCAAAGAAAACATTCTCAGTGTTTGCTTTCATCCAGAGCTGATCTTTACTTTGTCTCTTACTGAAGGTCTTATCATAAAGTTTTACAGGTTTTCAAAACACATGGGATCTGCATATGTTATTCTTCTGCTTCAGAGAAATTATGGGCCCTGATGTACAGAACTGGGATTCCAAGGCCCTGGTCTGGTAGTCTGAACATTTATTTTACTCCCCATAGCAGTCTGGGGCCCAGGACAGATTGCAACACCAACACTTCTCAGTGGTATTAATTATCTTTGTGTTTGCTTGGGTTTATTTGCAGGACTAAGGGAATATTTAAAGCTAAAAGGCCAAACTACATATTATTTTACTGCACACTTCATACAGATAATCTGTGGCTATAAATTAAATTTTACAAGCTAGTCAAAAACACACTTATGGAGGCTCATCTGTGGCTGACATCTATTTACATATGTTGTTACCAAGCTTTTTAAAACATAGGTAAAAATGCACTTGGTAGTAGAGCCAAGAGTGAATGAATAGCGGAGTTGCCGCCAAAGTGAATGAGGCACATTCTTTGTCCCTGAGTGTGAGTTTTTCAGGATTCTATAGTAGGTCATGAGCAGACTTATGCATTATATTCTCTACAGGAGAATAAAAGGAAATATAGCCCTTCGTTTTGTGATCTGCTGGTCTAGAAATGCTACTGTTATTGATGAAATAAGAAAAAAGGAGTTAGACGTACTCTCAGTGATGTCACAAGAAACTTTATGAAGAGTTTGTAAAAATGTGAGGAAATAAGAAAAAAAGCAGTATACAAAACTATTATAGCAACAATCATGCATAGAAAAAAAGACTGGGAGGAAGTGCTACAAATTGTTCATATTATGGCTAGTAAAACTACAGATGATATCATATGCATTTTTCTAACTTGTAATATGATATTATAAATGTGTTTTCTAAAATAAGCATGTTTATGTTTGTAGTTGTAACAAACAAAATGAACTTTAAAAAACACAGAACAAATTTTCCACCAAAAAATTTTAGCTTCAAATACATATTTAGCATTTTTCTTATACCACTATATTCTTTAAAGAATGTTTATTACCTAAAAAGACATTAAAAACTAAAATGCCATAAAATATAAGGTAAAGAAACCCATCTGCACCCTACAAATTTAGCCTGAGCAATAGATAGGTCTTAGAGAATTAGACAGAAAGATTGCTCTCTGCTTTGTCATAATAAATATTTGAATTCTTTAATCTCTGGCTAACATGCATAATAGTACCTTACATTTGTAAGTGCTTCAGAAAGAATAGGTATTATTGCTCCTATTTTATATAAGAGAAAACTGAGATTCAGAAAATTAAATGACTTGCCCAATATCGCAAGGGAAGATAGCAGCAAAGTCAGGACTAAAACCCATTTCAAGGTTTTTTTTTTTTTCCCCATAATGGCACATATAGACAGCAAAGACAATCCTAGATTCCTGAATCTTATAGGAACATGAATACACAAAAAATTCATGTAACTGACTAGACCAAATAATGTAAGAAGCCTATGCCTTGCTAGTCTACTAGCAATTTCTTCAAAACACATTTTCAATATTCTAATTTTTTAAACAATTCTTATAGAGAAGATATAAAGCTTTTTTGATTGATGATTCAATGAATTTTACTTCTCTCATTCTTCAGTCTGATATATGAGAATGTCCTAGATGTCACAGAGAAATTCCTAGAATTTGATCTATTTTAACTTACAATTACTTTCCTAAAATGTATTATGAAGAAAACAGAACAAAGGAATGAAACCCCAAGCATTCTACACTTAAATTTTACTACTTCTCATTTTTAGAACTAAGGAAATAATAATAGTAATAAAAACACTGTTCTACATAACAATAAAGTCATTCTAAAGAAAACACAAATGACTGCTTTGTGGGACCCGGCTCTAGTTAACTGTTCAATCTAGAGTTTATGCAATGAGAACACGGGGTGGGGAGTGCCATGATGAGCTGCTCTGGAGGGAGGCTGTCTGGGCTCAGCCCTCGACTCGTCTCTTCGTTGTGTGACCTTGGGCAAGTCACCTGCCCAAGTCTGAGCTTCCTCATCATGAAAGTGAGGTGTACCTACCACACAGCCTCGCGACTATGAAATAAAATCGTATCTCTAAAGAGTCTGGAGCAGTGCCTGGCATACTGTCAGTGCCCACTAAAGGTACCGTACAAATAAACACTGCTATCTGCATCCTACTGGAGATACCACGGGGCCTTCTCAGTGGGGCTTTTAGGAAAATTTGGTGGTTTGGAATGAGTGTCCCCTACACCCTAACACTGGACTGAGAGTGCCTGTGCCCCATCAGATTATCTATGCCAGGCCTCTGTTCTCTTTCAGCTCAGAACCTTTCAAGGAAGCACAGAGGTTAAGGACACCAGCAAGAGCGTATATGGGAGGGTTCCATTTAGAAACCTATTTCAGCTCTTGGAATCCCAGAAGTGAACTTGAATGTAATCCCTCTATAACTCCACAAAGGTAGCCTGGGATTAGAACAGACCTTCAGGTTCAATCCAGTTCAAATACATATTCCCCAAAGTCATCTTGAGATCCCTAAAGCCTTCTGAGGGTAGACAAGAAACATGCTAATGCCCAACTATGCCAACTGCTGTAACCACCACCAACAACAATAATCTCGGGCACTCCTCTGGATTAGGCTTCTTTGGTGGAATGGCCATTAATTTACATGGTGGGAAATTTGGTGCACATGGCTTCATTTTTATTCCAGACCACAGGATGTGTTAACTGCATATGGAAAGAGAAGGCTAAGAATGTGGCTCTGGACACCTGGCAGAACAGAGATAGCCCAGGCATGACTGTCTGGAGGTGGGAGTTTACATTATAGAGATATCTGTTAATTGCAATACTTCTTAGAGCACAGAGAAAGCAGTACTGTAGCCTCATCATGTACAAACTGAGGGAGAGAGCTAGCCTCACAGCAAGGAAATGCCCTGGTGTTTCTGTGCCATGCTCATCAACATCAGACTTGAGAATTAAGAAGACTCCCCTACTTGAGAGGCACGGAAGATTTTTTTCTCATTCCCCATTTCCCCAGCAGAGAAAGAATTTTATACAGCAAGTAAGTTCCTATTTACTTACTTGTGGGACCAGTTAACTTTCAAATCATCCAGGTAGTAAGTAACAAAAGAGTACAGCCGGATGCCCTCAGCTGTGCTCTGAATTTTCAGGTCTGTAGCAGACAAAGCTAAAAGAAGAAAACAGCACATTTCATGCACCTGTAAGGCCGTCCTGGCAGGAGAATAATAATGATAATATTGTGGTATGAAAACTTTAACTTACCTATTTTTTTGCATACTTCTGTTATCAGTTCTTTAAAGGCTGTGGGTAGAGGTTCATAGCCAAAACTTTAGCATACAAATGCTCAATGTAAAGTCAAATCTCAAATCGTTAGTTCTCAAAACTTCCCTGTCTAGTGAAGGGAATTGGACAAGTGATCTTTGAGGAAATAACTTAATTTTTATCAGGTTTTTAAAGATCTCTGCTTATTTTGATATTTTCCCCTCTAATTCTTTACCATATTTACATTCTAAAGAAAGGGCCACAATGAGATTTCCAGGAAGGTTCTTGGCTTTAGGATTCTCTTTCTTAAGTCCCAGGAAGCCTTGGTTTACATTAGAGGATGTTTTCTTATCAGTGTCATCAATTCATAATGAATTAACCATCTAGGTCCCCTGGTCTTCCTCAGCCTAACAGTGCTTTTTTGCCAATAAACACATTGAGCCCTGCTCTACCAAGAGCAGGAAGGTGAAATCAGTCAGACTTCTGCTGTTTGTTAGCAATATCGTCAAAAGATCTTGCTAAGGAACAAAGTTGGAAGTTTGGGGGGTCACATGTTGGTTTTAATTATCATGATATATTTGTCCTTAGTAGTTTCTGAAAAATGGAAATTGCTTTCTTGCTTTGCTAACTGCGAGGCTTCAAATTTCCTACATAAATCTTTGTTGCTACCTTTAAGAGTGGACTGTTTTTCGCCATGCCTTTCACAGAAATTTTCAATCCTGGAACATTTTTATAGAGTTGAAACAAAAACGATGATTTAAATTGAAAACAGACCCCTGGTGGACTATGGACTGTAAATTCTCTGAGGATCAAAAGTATATTTCTGATTTCTAGGAAGACTAAGGGTGAAGTATTTTTGAATACTTCACTGTTGAAGACAGTAGTTCACTCTGCTGGAATTTTAATTAAACCAAAATCTGTGGACAAAAAATCAGCATGACTTCAATCATCAGCCCAACCTCAATCAGAATTCTGGCAAACTGCACATAGAACACACAAAACAGCCCCCAGCAGTTGGTGGACTAACCTTCATCCACAAGCTTCAGTCTGCTCTTATCTTTTCCTCGGTCATCTTTCAGGATAACTTCATAAATCCCAGCATCTTTCTTGGAAAACTAAGGGGGAATGGATATGCCACATTGCAGCTTATCATAGCCACAGGGTATGGTGTCTGCATTTTTCAGGCTCTTGATTTGTGGAACTGCCATCAAAACACACAGTGAACAAGCATCCAGCCACGCGAGTGATGAATGGTTCAGAGATGCTATCCATAATAATTTGACCAGCTAGCAGTTCTGACTTTTTACCTTCTAAGGCTATAACTGATTTGAGGCTTAAAGTCCTTACCTTTTACTCTGCCATCATTTGTTAAAAACTAATGATCCCATATGTCTGAAAGCTGTGCTCTTCTCAACAAAAAGTAGATAAAAATCTATATTTAAAATGAACACTGTGTCTGACTGTCTCTGTACTTTTAGGGAACAATTTATCATGAGGCTTAAGTACAAGCAAAGAAGGATCCGCTTAACTGCCCATATATGAAAAAAAGTAGCTCAGAACCATTCAGCTGATACTGGTTGGATATCTGACAAAGCCATGCACATCCCAAGGTGAGAGAAGCTTTTCTGTTCCTATAGCAGTTGGAATTAAGCCATTATAAATTCCCTGGGCATGAAAGGAATGTCAACTCTAATCTCTGTTTTGGGGAAGAATGTAGGGTACGGAGCTAATATATTACATTTCACATTTATAATCACCTACCTCTGTTATAAGCAGGGTACATATACCATCCTTAAAGTCATGCTTCTCATCCACTGATATCTCCCTTTCATCTTTGTACCACACAATATGAGTCTCCTTTTTAATATTTGCCACCTACAAGAAAAACCATAATTATCCTTCTTGAAATATGGAAATTTTGCTCTTATGAAACTAAATAGTTCTAAATGCAGCCAGGTATAGAAGAAAAAGCACAGAACATGGAGTCAGAAGACACGGATTTCTAAAGAAATCAATTGAAAGCTATTTTAATGCAGAAAAGAGTTTAGAATAGAGGTGGATACTAATGAATAAACCTAAATCAATAGCATCTCTACTTCCAGCAGTAAAAACTGACTTTAAAATCATTTGGTAGAAAAGAGAGAATACATACATGCTAAGATACACATTTAAAATAGAAATCTCAAAACGAAAGGAAGACAAATCCCATTAGATTAAAATATAGGCTGTCACAAAAACAAATGGCTTTATTAAAGGAACAGAATGGGTAAGTCCCAATCTATACCTAAATGTTTTAAAAAAAGATAAACAAAGCATTGCAAATATATGTGGAGGGGAGGTATGGTTCGATAAGTTAATTGCTTAGCAATTTTAAGGAGACTCATTTAGATCCTGATCTACACATCATATCAGAAATTTCAAATGAACTGAACAACTTCATATGGTTAAAGGGATTTTGAACTTTATCTATAATGTTTGAATTTTTTACAAAGGAGAATATGTCCTAGCACTCTTGGAGGCTGAGGTAGGAGGATCGCTCGAGCTCAGGAGTTCAAGACCAGCCTGAGCAAGAGCGAGACCCTGTCTCTATTTAAAAAGGGGGGAAAAAAAGGAGAATATGTTTATGTATTTCTTGTATAATTCAAATTGTATGAAAAAGTAAAGGCTTTATACAAATCCAGAAAATAATCTCAGAGACTCCCCTGAATAATTGGTGAAATATAGAATTCCCCAAAGAGGAAATAAAACTCCAAAACCAACAGATGAAGAAAATGTTAAGTCTTATTGTAAACAAGGACATTTAAGTTTTAAAATGTGAAAAAAGTTTTAAAATGTTCATTCAGCTAATAAATGAACATAGGAGCCAACACTGGTAGCTGTAGTGAAACCAGTATGCACAATCATTCTTTATGACCCTGCAAACTGGTTCCCCTGAATTAACAGAAACTGTGTTACTAGGTGACATTGACATATAATAAAAATGACCCTATTGGAAAGCTGCATTTGGACTGGGAGGAACTAGAAATGGACTCCACAGCTTTGGGCTTTGCTTAGTGCACCGTCTCTTGTAACTTGGACACGCCCCATGTGGGGATCCTGGAAGCTCTGCTTAGGAAGTTGTTACAAGAAGTACTGGATCCTTGGGCATGAGGGTTTTTTGGAAGCCACGATGCCTGCTTCCCACACCTGCCCGATGTGGATCTTGTCTCCTTGCACCTGAGCTTCCTTTCATCTGAGGTGGCAAAGGGAACAGCTCCGCATGTGGACTCCTGCAGGAGAGGAATGCCCAGCACTGCCTCTCAGGAAGGATGGGGTCCTCCTACATTCTCGAGCAGACTAGTACCAAGTGGGGTCCATGACAGTCTAGTGAGTCTGAATGTTTAGCTGCACATACTCCATGAGCTATAACATAGTATGTAAACTGCTAAAATTACATGAACTGCTACAATAATGGAACAAAGAGCTATGGGAGGATAGAGGAAGGTTCGTTCTACCTGGGCTGAGAAGTCACCTTACAGAGGTGACTGGGTGGGGCCTGAGGAAGGATCGTCAGAGAAGCTGAAAGAAGGCTATTCCGGGCATTGGAACAGCATAAACACATAATGTGTGAATATCCACCACTTTTTCTGGGCTCCCCTTGGTTGCTCAGAATCTGGGTGAGGAACTGATTCTTCTGAGGAAAGCCATCGGTGTAGGACACCAGAGCTCACCTCCCAGAGAGACACAGCTAGCACGGAGAAGGAGGGACACGTGGGCTTCCGGGATAGGGATGGGTTATGAGCAGGGGTCACCTGGAAGAGAAAGTGAGTGGGGGGCAGCATGGCCCTGGGCAGCCAGGATGACAGAGAGTGGGGAGGGTTTTAGCTGCTGCCTGTGGAAGGCTTTTTAAAGCAGCTTTGTCATTTCCTGAGAAGCTAAAACCTAGAGTTGATTTTTCTTATATATATTTCTGGTAGACTGCTATTTCTTTGAATTTATCAGACCTAGTGGAGACTGGGGCACTTGGGTTCTGGCTTTTATAATGACAACTGCCAAATCCTCGCCAAACACCACACCAATGCTTCTGCCTTGGAGTGACCTCTGGCCAGCACCACCTTCAAGCTCCAATCTCATCTGATGGTTCCTCACCCAAAACACTTCTGATGCCTTGCTCGGCTAAACACTGCACGCTAAGGTACAAAATAGTTTAGAATGTGATACAGAATTTTTTTTTTCTAAATCTTTCCAAAGGCCTAATAAAGACAATTGGTTGTAAGCTGCCAACTCTTTATCAAACCTCTGTCCTCAAGGCAGCACCGTGGCTTGGAACCAGCAGCACAGCTGGGAAACACAGAGGTACTATCTATGACAGTCTCATAATTTAGATAAGAAGGTCTAGGAAAAACACCGTGAATGGACTGATTATGGAACAGATCTACCATTTAGAATGCAGACTTGGCCTTAAACAAAAACAACGTGAGAGTCTTCTGAAATTACTAATTAAGAGTCTGTGTTTCTATTAACTAGGTATGGCTAGTGAATAGGAAAGATCATCTTGCCTTCGCAACTTTTTTTGTTGTTTTATTTTAAGTGTTTCTTACCAACGAATGCTTACAGTAACATTCAATAGTAAGGATGTGCTCCATATCATTTTGGCTCAAACAGAGAGGTTGAAAAATTGATCTTCCTCTTCTCCACATTCTATTTTATCTTTATTTTGCTTGAATCAAATATTAAAAATTTATGCACCTCTTACCTTGCATTTCAATAATACATTACAGTCGCCAGTCACTTCCCAGCTCAAATACTCAGCAAAATGCGGACCTGTAAAATTTTAATGACATCAGCAATTACTCTGTTAATCACGAATGCAAAATCAAAGCCCATTCCTATATCCTAAGGTGATTTATGTTTGAAGTCAAATTTTAAAAATTCTAGATTTGGTTTTTAAATATTTTTAACATCTACGTATTTAACAATAAATATTTTCAATTATTTTTATTTACCAGGCATTATTAACATAATCGACAATATTCATTTTAATTTGTTATGGAAATAATCTTGGAATATTTTGTACAAAAAAAATTGAAGTTTTTCTCTTTTCCCACTGCCTATTTTTACCTTGTTTTCTGATCCATTCTTGCCGCTGGAATTCAGCTTCTTTCTGGAGTTTTTTGTAAACTAGAAATTGAAAAACAAGGCAGTATGAAATTGAGTTGAGCAGTATGAATGCACATGCTAGCCACTGAGCTAAGTGATTTATATTATTATAACACTCATACATTGTGACCACCCTACTCATTCTCAATCTTTATAGGTGAAGAAATAGGCTTCGAAACGTTAAGTAATTTGTTATAAAGGTTATAAAACTAGGAAATAGTGAAACAGTACTGGATGTTGCAAATATAAAGATCTGCCCAGCCTTTCCATTGCTTTATTAAATGCTACATTTTAAATCTTGGTAGTTTTTACGGTAGCTGATTTACTTCAATCTAGTTATAATATATGATTAATAGATTTGGCATGTACTACTTTTGCCTATTTTTTTCTCAATTTAAGTAATTTAAAGTAAGTATGCATTGTAAAACGGTATCATGGTTTGTTTCTGAGACATGTATACAGTCTTGGTTACTGCAATCTCCCTCACTGGAGAATTTTAGTGATAAATATTTGTTTATATACGAGTCTATTTAAGTACAGTCTTGCCTGTGGGCTAGGGACAAATGTGATATTCTTTTAAATTAACTTTCATGTCTATAAAATGAAATATTATGTTAAAGTGTTAACTAAAAATTGTATTTTGAACAGGAAAATTCATTTCAGAAACAATTCCTACTACTTTCACACGACCGCTTTTTTGCTGTGGGATGTTTGGACTGAAGGGAGTATCAAACTCCTCCAGTTAATGTTCCCCAGGAATCTTACCATCTCCAATGAGAACTAGAGTAGAATGGTTGGTGGCTTTTCCATCATGAAGCTCAAAAGTGTATGTTCCCTCATCATCATCCTGTAGCTTTTCCATGAACATTTCAATTATGCCAGTGTTTCGGTCGATATGCATTTTATATTTCTTCAGTGCAGAAAGGAAAAGACAGAGAAATCAGTGAGGTAGATATTTTACTTTGATGACAATAAGCCTGATGAAATAAAAATAAACCCCATAATTTTAATAAAATTTCTTGACAACTGAGCAAGTTCTTTAAAATCTTATATCCAGGAAAAGGGAAATATTATATGGGATATATGACCTAGACCTGAATTGATTATTAAAAAGTCTGAAATTTAATTTCTTAAATCTAAATAAAGTTTTGTTGCCCCAAGTCACAAAATGTTGTCAAAAAGCTGATTTTAGATTTTCATTTTACCGTCCAGATTACTTTTTTTTGAGACAGGGTCTTGCTCTGTTTCCCAGGGTGGAATGCAGGGGCCCAATTATAGTTCACTGCAACCTCAAACTCCTGAGCTCAGGCGATCCTCCTGGCTCAGCCTCCCAAGTAGCTGGAACTACAGGCATGTGCCATCACACCCAGCTAATTTTTAAATTTTTTGTAGGGAGGGGGTCTTGCTATGTTGCTCAGGCTGGCCTCAAACTCCTGGACTCAAGCAACCCTCCCACCTCAGCCTCCCAAAGTGCTAGGATTACAGGTAAGAGCCACTACACCTGGCCTGTCCCTTCTGGGTCTTTAAAGTTTTTTACAATAAGGATGTATTGCATTTTTAGTCAGAAAAGCAATGAAAGATATTTGCATTTTTCTGAGCCATCAGAATAAGAGGACTTTTCTCCACATAATGTACCAGGTCTCCGCCGGGGTTCCTGATGCGAGTCTGATGTAGACTCAGGTAGGGTATCGGCTCCCTTTGCCTTTCCAGGAAGGCCACTCTGTTTTCATGAGTGACCATACTTCTTGGTTTGCCTGAGACAGTTTTGGTTTGTGACTGCTGTCCTGGAAAAGCTATTAATAGCACCCCCTTTCATTCTCAAAAGTGTCCCGGTGTGGATAATATGGCATAGTCGATCCGTATGTTCGTTTCACATTTTTTACTTGTGAGAGTGATTTAAACTACCCGCTCCACTACCCAGTGGTTCTCATAACAACTTATCTGCATCCTAATATGGCTTTCTGAGTGTATTCTGCAATGATACTTTAAAATATCTAAAAAGTGTAAAACCTACCGGCCCTTCAAAAATTTCCCTTTCGTTAAATATGTAGTTGACTTTGGCGTTCCCAGACAGCTTCTCAGCCTGCATCCAAAACCGGACCTGCCCTTTCTCCAGAATTTCAACTGCCAACTCTGATTTAACTGGGACAACTATAAAAATAAAAATAAACATATTAATTATTTTGGTAACCAATTACATTGATAAGGATTTTCTAACGAGCAAAAAAATAGGAATAGGCAATGGAAATGACAAAGTGGCACCTTCTTGCAAAGCCCAGAGGCAGGAGAATGCTGTAGGCAAAGCCTCTGATTAAGGACAGAAGACCTGGACTCTGATCCCCAGACTGTCACTTTGGGCAAGTTGTTCACCTTCTCAGAATCATAGTCGTCTCAACTGTAAAAATGAGGAGGACAAACTTATCTCTAGGGGCACCTCTAGTCAACATCTGTGACTCTCTCCTGGGGCTTTGGTTAGGTTCTTTAGGGGCAAAAACAAGTTGGGATGAAAAGAGTCTTGGGCTGGCCCCAGGAGAGCTGGAGCCTAGTCCAAGGCTGATACTAACAAACTGTGTGATATTAGGCGGGTCACTTCATATCCTTGCACCTCATTTGACTTGTCTGTAAAATGAGTAGAATTAAACTAAATGCCCTAATTAGCCAAGATATTTTCCAGTTCTAACATTCAAGGGTTCCATATTTTAATTTCTTCAAATTATTTAGAAAGGAGTCAAATTTGACTTTTTAAAACAATTTAATTCACTTTGGGGGTTCTTTTAAATGTTTTTTAAAATGAATTTTTTAAAAGAATTAATGTTGCCTATACATACAAGATGAGCTAGCTGGTCATTTAAACCTTACCTATCCCTGTGACATATCGGTTCATTTTAGTTCCAAGACCAAGCAAAAATTTCCAGAGGCAAATAAGTGAGTCACTATTGAGAACCTATATTAAAACACGGCATGGCTTTCTTCTCATGGAAAGTGAAGGAATCATATGGGATCACTGACTCACATCTACATTGTTTAAGCCACTTACATCTCAGTGAAATTTTAAAAGTTGGCTGGCATCTCTCAAAATCAGCCTTTCAGTTTCCTGTAACTTGAAAATGCTCTCTAGAAAGGCTCCCCCAGCCACAGTTTTGCATCAGATGTGGCTCCAGGGTGTACTTTGTGGAAAAGCACGGCTGTTTCTCACAGGTAAGCAGTCCTTAGCTTCCCTGAGGGGAAACCATCACCCTTTACTTTCTCTAAACTGTTCTTACATTTACTCAAAATTTTAGCATGTGCTGTTTTAAATTACAAGCTTCTCAAACTTGTGTCAAATGTACATTAATATTTCTTTCCATTTATCCTAAAACTACCCTTTTTAAGCTTCAAGCTTCAAGGGATGCTTTCCTTCACATTATTCCATACTTGCTATAAAGTTCAATGATAGATTCTTTCTAATTCAGGCCTGAGAGGAGGCTAGACATTGTCTGCTGAGGGTACCATGGTGGAAGAAGATGGGCTTTACAGTCACACCATGACCTTGACCAGTTACTCTCTTCCTTAAGCCGTGTATTCTCGCCTGCTAACATGGATGTGCTATCAAGAAGATTAAATCTAGTAACAGAACACATTAAGTCACTGTGAATAATGATCACTACTCAGGAAGGTTAGTCCTTTTCCTCCCCCTTTTTTTCTGAGACAGAGTCTGGCTCTGTTGCTCTGGCTAGAGTGCCGTGGCGTCAGCCTAGCTCACAGCAACCTCAAACTCCTGGGCTCAAGCGATCCTTCTGCCTCAGCCTCCCGAGTAGCTGGTACTACAGGCATGCGCCACCATGCCCGGCTAATTTTTATATATATGTATTTTTAGTTGTCCAGATCATTTCTTTCTATTTTTTTAGTAGAGACGGGGTCTTGCTCTGGCTCAGGCTGGTCTTGAACTCCTGACCTTGAGTGATCCACCCGCCTCGGCCTCCCAGAGTGCTAGGATTACAGGCGTGAGCCACCGCGCCCAGCCCCTCCCCTCTTTTTACTGACGAGAAAATTGAACCCCAGTAAAGAGCAGTAACATATCTGAGCAGTTGAGCTGAGACCAGGGTTATCCCCTTTACTCTGCATTGCTCTTGTCCTGGGTGTCCACTCTGAACACTGGTGGTTTGCCGGTGTGAGTGCAATGTCTGAGTGAAGCAGACAATGGGCAGAACCCAGGGTGGTGAGGGCAGAGACTAAGCTTTCTCCCTATGGGATGCTCATGGTTGCTACAAGTCAGTCCTGAGTAGAGCGGAAAGTACAATCTCTTTTAGAAATGTCTGGAGACCCCATTCTGGGGAACCTTATGTATGAATGAGGCGGTTACCCAAAAGGCCTGGAGTGGTGACGGAGGGCTAGGGGTGGGCCCTCCTAGAAGCCTCCAGCTCGCATAATGTTCACTGTCCTCCCTGAGTCATAAGAACATTGTCTGGGGAACACTGGTCACGTGAATTGCCACAGAGGGCACAGAGCAAACACAGTAGGCGCATTGAACAAAGACAGCCTGTGTTGAAGGGAAATAGGCTCTTAAGTCACACCTAGGTTTAACCAGCTGGGTCAAGTCATTACGGTAATGACCTTTTTAAGGTCACTGTGGAGTTTAAATGATAGATTCTGTTTAAATACCCTATAAAGAGCCTGGCTTATTATAATTGCTCTATTGATGTTGGCTATTAATATTTTGGTATCTCTTTCTTCCTCCAGTTGCTTCAACAATACCCTACAACCACCAATTTTAGAATATAATATATTGACAACTAAGAGAACATACCAACATATCTGTATTTCTGTATATGTCCTTGAGTATATCTGCACACATACAGTCTATGCGTGCAAGTGGGATAATAACAAACGTGTACAAAGGAAGAGCTAATGGGCAAGATGTTGACAATATCAAAGTATACCTTCCCCCTCCCCACAAAAATACCTCGAATTCTTGATGTACCAATATATATTCAAATAAGCTGCCTTTCTGCAATGCAATTTAGTGTCAATACTGGCAAGACAGACTAAGTTATTTTCTATTTTTAGCCGTATGCATTTTTCTTTTTTCTTTTTCTCAGCTCTAAATTTCCTTAGGCTCTTTTCTCTGGCAGTTAATTTGCTCCAGCGAAATATGTCATTTGTAGGCTTAAGGCATATATTTAGTGGTTTTCAAAATATTTTTGAAAATAGCTTAACACAGGAGAATTTACTGTGCCAAAGGATAAAGGAATACCATACTCTTTATTACATTCTGTTAGAAATGAGGCCATTTAAAATCTTACAAAAAGCTCAATAAAATGACTTTACTAACATGCCAACATTTACTAAGAGGAAGTGAGTATGAATTATGAAATCAGATATGCTGCTTTGACCCAGTCATCAGATTGTCAGGTCTGGTTTTTCAGAGGTGTTGTCCTGGTTTTTTGGTTTCTTGTTTCAGGGTTAGGGTTTGTCTTTTATGTTAATCTCTAATAATATGTTAAGCTGGAGGTGGAATACTTCTGTTTTTTGGGGGAAGTGGGAGGAGATTACCAGAATCATGTATTTTCCCATTTTCTGTCCTTGTATGGCTGGTTCCAGAACTGTCATGGTGTTAGAGGGTGTGAGTTTTATTAATACTACGTTAATGAGAGAAAGGTTAGCTTTGGTCATAAGCTCCTAGCTTCTGCACGTGCTTCCAGTTGGGAAAGGTTCCTAACTTTAAGTTTTTGTTGTTGAGGTTTCTTTTTTCTGTTTTTATTGGTCCCGACCTTTGGCCCTTGACCACATCCCCCTATTGCCTGCCCTGCTACCTGTGTGTCTTACTGTCTACCCTGCCGCCTGCACATCTTTATTTCTATCTAATGCCACCTGCATATTCTCATCCCTACCTAACAGGATCTCTGAAAATATTAATGTAATGACCTCACTCGTTTGCTAGTGGTAGGGGAAAGGGAAGTACTGGAGCTGTAATGTTTAAAATGCTGCTTTGATGGGCTAACAAAAACTCCCTCGGGCCGGGAGATTCGATACTTGAATGTCAGAGTTGTTTTTACTTGAATGTCAGAGTTCTTTTAAACACATCCTTGGGCTCTCCCTCTGTGCCTACCAAAACGCTACTGCGGGTCTCTAATAAAAGGATACGTGAGTCTGCTGCTACCTTCTCTCCTAGCACCAATAATCAGAGTCCTTAGGCTTATGCTAAATAAAATACCTCAGAATAAATGATAGTGATATCAAGCAATGTCCACTGCCTTAATTAATTCTATCTCCAAGTCCATATGATTATTGAACTCCAGGGAGGCCTAGGTGGCTGGAGCCCAACAGTGACATCTCACCCTTTCTTTCCATCCTTTAAGCTAAATATCAATGTTATTTGGACCAGTTGTTGCCTAGACACTTAATCAATGTTTATTGTCTGGCCGAGATTAGTAGATGCTGCTGTTTCTCCCCATGTGTACCAGTGTTTGAGAGTGCACAGTGTGACCATCCTATGTGACTTGGAGACACTTCTGCTCTGAGTGGTGGGTTCTAGAATCACTGTTCTGTTTCAATCCATGTTATGTTTTTATGTTCACAGATCAACTAATACCATGTTTATTATCTCTTACAGCATCTCTATATGATAGGTGCTGTAAACTATTATGACAGCCACTCCTGGAAGAGAAACCAAGGCACAGGGAATGGAAGTAAGCTGCTCAGGTTCACAGAGTGAGTCAAAACTACAGAACAAAGAGAGTCCAGGCCAAACCTCTACCTTCCGTACAATTTTCCAGAATTAACTTTAAAACCTCATTCATGATATTGCTTTTCCAGTTTTATGGTGAACAAGCTTGACGAATGCCATATGGCAGGCTCTCCCTTAGAATTTAGAAATCTGCATCTTAGCACCCCAGGCACACTCCACTCTGTTGCTTTGCCGAACAAAGTCGGCTTTGAGAACATTATGCTGAGGCCAACAGTCACCAGCACTCAGCCATCAAACAAGTCGTTCCTTGCAGATGTAAGAGAAGGTAGGCCATGGGTTCTAGAGCAGTATGTGTTTGTTTTAATCACAGCCTACATTGAGAATTTAGTGAAAGCTGAAAATCCTCTTCCCAGAAAAATGCACATATACAAATGTATGAAGTTTTACCCACAGTTTGGGATATAGTTTTCTGGATTCTTGAAACTTCTGTATTAGTAAAGGAGTTGTACAATAAATATTAAAATTATTTAAAATACCTTATTTTAAAAAAACGAGTGCATGCTATCACTTTCTATTTGTTTCTCTCAAACTCTGGGGTGTAATTTTCTGGATGTTTCACAACTTTGGCCAATGAGTACTGACAGCAAGAGATACCATCAGGCCAGTGGAACCTTCCGAGTGACATTTCAGACTTCTTTCTCTTCTCTTAGGTGTCAACTGTGCAATTTAATCTTTTATGTAAAAGGTGCTTTACTGAAGGGTTTGTAGACAGTTCAGAGGGATTCTTTTTCTGACCAAGGCATCTTTACCCTATTTTCCAGGAGTTTAAAATTGGTAGGTATTGTCTTCAGATTGTCTTTATTTACAGAATTATAATGATTCTTCTATTAGGTGCCAACCTCACTAGGAAGAGTTTAGTTTGCCTGAAGAATATATCCAGAAGATAGATATGTGATTCCAAAACATGTAGGTAAAAAGTGGAGAACTTAATTACCTAGATGTTACAACTATGTAGCCTGACACTTCCTTATGTAATGGCACGTGGGATGTATTTTCTACGTTAATATCCTTGGTATCTCTGGAGAACAATGGCAAAGGAAAGAACATTACTTCTAGAAAGTACATCTGTAGCTAATGATGTATGTTTCATTATATGTTATCAAGAGCCTCTTCTTTTAATCTTGTCAGAGCTGTCATCTGATCTATTCCAGAAGCTGCCTCCTAGTAAGATTGCTAAAATCTCCGAATGTATTGTGGACACTTACCTGGGAACTTGTGTTCTTGGCTGAGAGCAAGTAAACGTTTCAATTCTGTGGGGAAAAAAAGAAAACAAACCTTAAACTACTAAAACAAAAGTCATTTAATAATGAAAAATAGTTGAGAAATTAAAGCAACATTAGACGTGTGAATGAACTGATTCGAAACTTACCTTCCTCGTCTATTAAGTAGCTGGATGCTATTCCATCAGTGTCTGTTACATCGCAAGAGTAAATGCCCACGTCATCCATCCCGAGGTCTTTGAAGGTTATTTTCGTCCTTCAGAACGAGATATTGTTCTTAGAAATGAGGCTGTGTGGGATCTGTGGACCTGTGTTTCACCCTGTCTCCGGGCATTTGCATATGCTACTCCATTCATTTGGAACACTTCCTCTGTTCTTGCTTAGCTAAAGCCTACCCATTCTTGGTGTCTCAGGTTAAGTGTCATTTCCTCTGGAAGACTTTCCCGACTCCCTTCCAGGGGGTGATGGTGATACAAGACTGGAGGTGGTAGATAGCCCCAATTTCAGACTATTTGCACATAAGTACACATCCTGCATAAGGATATTTAGCTGATCAGCCCTTGCCTCCCCTGTGTCATCTCGGCACTTGCCTTTTGTGAATTTATACAGCATCTGTATTTTCCCCACTGTATAATCCCTGTGCCTTCACAGGCAGGATCTGCTTTGTTTACTGTTGTACTTCCAGCACCAGCACCTTGTCTGGCATGTAACATGTAGAATAAATAAATGAATGGCTCAGTGGTTTAGTTCATGGTGTTTTCTAACTTTGGCAAGTTATATTGCTAGTCAGTGTCTAAGAGCAACCAAACATTTAAATGTTAAGTGCACAATCTGGAAGAAAAATTTATAGTTTGATTATCTTTTCTTGGGCCAAATATGTTTTACTTCAAGACCTTTACAGCATAGTGACATAAAAATGTCTTTTAATTATATTCAGTATTTCCTTGCCATTCTCCAACAAAATTGCTATTTCTTTTATTTCTGAGATATATTGGGCTTCATCGTAATAGGAAAAAATACTTAGAAATGCTTTGTTTTATCAAATATAATCCAAAATGGTTGACACTATGAAAATACAAAGCTCAATAAGCTTTTGCTATAAAGTAAAAAGAAAAGTCAAAATTTTGGAGCTGAAAGGAAGTGATAGATTATAAAATCTCCCCCTCTTGAATTTTACAGAAAAAGAAATCTGAGGTCCATGGAAGTTAAATAGGTACCCAAGGTCACACAGCCAGCTCCTGGTAGAGACCGGCCTAGAACTTATCTGTCCTATGCTTCCCATATAGATTTCCTTTCAGTGTACTATTGTATCACTCATATGTGATGGTGAAAAAAGCAGAAGGGATTATACTTAGTCCTTTTAATTTACCATAACTTGCATCGGCAAGTAGCAAGTTCTTCCTAGTCCTCCATAAACTTCCTCATCCCTATGTTAAGATTTCAAAATTTCACAGATAATGAGAATCATCTTTAAAGCTGACTTTAATGTCAATTAAGCTTTTCTAACATCATAAATGAGATAATATGTGAGAAAGCACTTTAAATGGAATAATGGGAAAAGTACTTTATAAGGATTATTATTTTTAAGGTTTAAGTTGGTTATGATTTTTTACAATACCAGATATAAAATATTTGTGACTTCATCCTCTTATTCCAAGTAATTTAAGTGGGAATCAAAGAGCTCACCTCGTGCTCCTATATTGAAAAGGAAATTCATTATTATGATTGAAATAGTCCTTACTTGTTGCCTTTGCTTTCAACTTCTAGTCGAGGAGAGTCCTCCGTGGACACATAATCCTTGGACCAGATGAACTCGGACTTCGGAGACATCTGATCACATTCGAAATTCAATGAAATGACTCCGTCATCATCCACATTTACAACGACTTCTTTGGTTCCTAGAAAATAAAAAAGAAGGTACAGATACTTTGTGGTAAAAATCAGCCAAGTAAGAATGTGTTACCTTGAGATCCTTCATTTTAGCCTTAAAGCAGGGCCTAAGCCTGGGCAAGGGAAAAACCCCAAATGCTCACTGTAGACAGACAGTCCTGCTCTACGATTCAACTTTTATACTATAATATGCAATTAAATGAATGTGCCACATTTCAACACCATGGATGGCATTGCTTTTCCAGGACTGAAGAAAAACTGGTTGTTGTGACTGATGATACAGTTATGGGAGCAGGTTGATTGTAACAGGGGACAAGTCAGCTTTGAAAAAAAGGAAAGTCAAATGATCCTTATCAGGCCATAATTAATGACTTTTCCTTCAATAGCAGCCACAGTCAATCAGTCGTCAGGAAAGGATAGAAAGAGATATAGAAACCAAAGGGTATCAAAGCGGAGAAAGTAGAGAGACTAAGAATTGCCTATATTCACATGCTCAAAGTTTGTAAGTCACTTAACAATGGAGAAATACATGGAAACTTGCTCTGCTGATCACACAACCACAAATCAACTTGAAGATGCCCCTCTAGATTAGAATGATAGCAACTTAGAAATGACTATTATTGAACAAATTTAAATGGAAATGAGTTTCAAGAGATTCAGCTGTTTCAAAAAGATTGGCATTTGCATTTTAAAAGAAAACAATTGAGTTATGGTTTTGGGTTATTTTTGAGAGTTATAATAAATTGCACCTGCAACTAATATAGCAATTCAAAGAGAGTTTGGACAGCATATTAAACATTCATATCTATGCCTAAATCCAGTTGAAATGCTTTACTCAAATTTATACTCATTCATTTGCCAGTCTAAGCTTGGTTTGTTTCAGTACATTAGGAAAAATATATTATTTTTAATCTCAGAAACGTATAGTTTTGTTTTTAAAGAAGCATTTAAAAATCTTCCAGTAGATACTTCCTAAGGGATTGAATGTTTTCTCTCTCAATTGTATCATAAGAGGCCAACATTCTGACCTACTGTCCAATAAAAACTTATCAGTGGAAAAAGAATTGCAAAGTCCTCCCAGGGGAAGGCCAAGAGGAAACCAGTGACCAAACAGTTACTGGCAGAAGGATCTTGGTTCCTGAGCCTGACAGTTGATCTGACTTGTGTCCTTACTGATGGCAGTGTGTGCTTCAACTATAAATCTCCAGAAAGTTATTGCCAGTACATATAAAGCTTAGAGAAGACTAGTTCCAGGAGATTTTTAAAAATTCTTTTTTTTTAGCCAGGCACGGTGGCTCATGCCTGTAATCCTAGCATTGTGGGAGTCCAAGGAAGAAGAATTGCTTGAGCTGAGAAGTTTGAGACCAGCCTGAGCAAGAGCAAGACCCCGTCTCCACTAAAAATATAAAAATTAACTGGGTGTGGTGGCAAGTGCCTGTAGTCCCAGCTATTTCAGAGGCTGAGGCAGGAGGATCACCTGAGCCCAGGAGTTTGAGGTTGCAGTGAGCTATGATGACGCCACTGCACTCTACCCAGGGTGACAGAACCAAACTCTGTCTTAAAAAAAAAAAAAATTAGTTTTTTAAACAAACAAATACATGGTATTTTTATATTTGCCTACATAGATAAACTGAAATAATGATCAATTAAAGGCTTAATTGTTCCTTAAATGAAATGTCCACCATATGTTACTTTTAAAGGGCTATGTCTTCTCCATTGGAAGTTGCAGAGCATGTTTTATTTCTGTTCCTGATAACATACGACTAATCTTTACACTCCATTGTAGTATAATAAATGTTGAACAAATGCTCTTATTAAAACTTAAGAAAAGACTAACACTGAAGAGTTTTGAGGTTTAGACAATGTTACAATATACAGTTTGCACGGACCAAGTCACAGAGAGAATGGATGGAGTGATGGAATCTTACTTTTTGCATAATACCTATTTTGGAAGCATGACAGATTGCTCTATTAATCATTCATTATTTTAGCTGTAATCCTTTTTTAAAAGGAAGTGAATTATCACATGCTTGCTGTTTGTTATATTAGAGGTATGGCTTAAAGCTACAACAGAAAAATACTGCTTAGGTTAAGAATCTTGATTTTACTAAAATGAAAGATTTGACTTTTCTGTGAACAAAAGAGCCATGAAACTAAAAGAATATGGACAATTTAATTAGTTTCAACTTTCTCTCAATTCTGAAGCTAACCGTTGTACTATAACACCTCACCCATTTGGAACCTTGCCCCAGACCAAGAAGTAAGGAAAACAATCCCTAAGAGCCAGTATGGATGTGACAAAGTGCACACACTAGTATCCTGCACACTCACTGGAGAATTCCACAGACCACCACTCGGAATCTATTTATACTTCACTTGAAAAAAGCCTAGTTGGTTGGTTTCCCTCAGTAGATTCAACTGAAAAAAGAGAAGAAGCTATCAACAGACACACTGAGAATAAGGAAAATGACAGCAAGAGAAGAGGCAGAAAAACTAAAAAGTAGGCTGAAAGACATTATTTAGTATAGGGATAAATAGCTCCTCACCCCATAATGATGCTGCTATATCACAACACTAATGAATAAGGTTGATACTTACGGCTCTGAGGCACAGACAAAGGTAAATAAGATTCAGCGTACTGCATCCAAGAAGACTGAAAAGCACTTACTGAACTGTGTAATGTATTTTAAAAGAATTTTCAGCAAAGAATCTTAAAATGAAATTTTAAAGTATCGATGCTTTAGCAGTAAACTTTCAGGTCAATGGAACAATTGGGTATCTAAAACAATGATTTGTTCAGGTTTTCGGATGGCCAAATTTGATCCCAAACCCATGCGACTTGGAGAATAGGAAAATCCTGCTTAGTTGCTGTCTCAGTTGCCTCAGTTACTAGGGGAAGAACACAGAGCTGAATCACTGAAGTACTGCCAGTCCTCTGTATCTGCAGGTTCCACATCCAGGGATTCAACTAACCCCGGACATATTCAAAAAAATAAAAATTAAAAGTAACAATACAACAATAAAAATAATACAAATGAAAAACCAATACAGCATAACAATTATTTACATAGCATTGACAATATATTAGGTATTGTAAGTAATCTAGAGATGATTTACAGTGTACAGGAGGGGCTGGGCGCAGTGGCTCATGCCTGTAACCCTAGCACTCTGGGAGGCCGAGCCGGGAGGATTGCTTGAGGTCAGGAGTTCAAGACCAGCCTGCTCTGAGCAAGAACGAGACCCTGTCTCTACAAAAAATAGAGAAATTAGCCAGGTGGGGTGGTGTGCACCTGTAGTCCCAGCTACCCAGAGGCTGAGGCAGGAGGATCGCTTGAGCCCAGGAGTTTGAGGTTACTGTGAGCTAGGCTGACGCCACGGCACTCTGGCCTGGGCAACAGAGCAAGACTGTCTCAAGGAAAAAAAAGTATACAACAGGATGTAGACTATGTAAATACTACACCATATATAAGGGACTTGAGCATCCATGGATTTTGGTACCTGCAGGGAGTTCTGAAACCAATTCCCTGAGGATAATGAGGGGACTCTATTCTGGAAAATTAATTTTTGTAGAGCACTTGGAGATTTTTAGTGAAAATATAAAGTAAAACAAAAGATGTTGTTTTCCTTTTTTTTTGTAAAAGATGTTATTTTTAGGTTCCAAGCAATATATGTATTTCCACCTCGAACTATGAGTCGTACATCATTACCTTACAGCTGAGTTGTAACATAAGAAATGTAATAATTTATACTTTTAGAAAAGAATATGATAATTTTTCCAGGTCTTGGATTAGAATTTGTAATTTAAAATTAAGTAATTGCTCAGCGAGACAAAGTAAGAGGTAAGGATTATTTGTAACGTCATCTAGTATCTAAGAGAGTGCTCCTCATCTGTGAAGCTTTCCTCGATTAATCATGTCAAATCAGCATATCTGTAACATCTGTAGTGGGTAGAAAAGAGAGGCATGAATATTTCTTCGATTTACGCACACATAATTGTGGCTATGATAAGTGCTACTGGTTGATTTATTTAAATAATGAACAGTAAAAGGGACAAATAAAGAACAGTTAAAACTACATTTGGCACTTAAGGTTTAAAAATCAACTCATTAAGATGAATATTTGATTGAATTTTCATTTTTCAAAATGAGGCACTGGTAGTTTATCGAGAACAGCGTTAAATTCTACAAAGAAAGGGATTGTGTCTTTCATATTTTCCATACATATTTACATGTACCAGGGACTAGATTGAAAAAACAGCTTTAAAAGAAAAATGGCAGTTTAAAATTGCAACATTTATTTTATTGGGACTTGTCTTATTAAAGCTAAAGCTTAACAACAACACTTTGATAAACAGGTGAGAGGAACTAAAAGTACCAACAAAGAAAATATTCTAGTGGCACTGGGTTTCCTACTTAATTTTATACTCAGAATTGGAAGCTTGATCTGCTCCCTGACAAACCGATGATGCTGTCAACTAACTGAAAGTATCATTCTAAAAGTAATCATAATCTCACACTTCTGAAGTACCAAATTCACTGAAAATATTTCAAATACTAGTTATTTAAGCATATTTCTGGAGTTCCATCACAATTCTCATTAGAAAATGTTTAGTCAAATAACTTAATATTGCAAAGAAAGAATGCACTTGAAACCATGTCATTGTGTAAACATAAGACAAAGTTATTGTTTTAAAATGATGAATGCAACAAGTTATAGTTCCTTTCCTATTTGTCACATGAATTACAATGCTGATGCTATCATACCCTCTCAGTATGGCTTTTCAAGTTCAAAGCCTTCTGTTACTGTTTGGTTTTAATTAATTTGTTAACATAGTTCTTTGAATAAAGGCATTTTTTAAAGAGTGACTTAGTAGACCAAGTTATCTGTAATGGGAAATTAAATTGACATTCACTTTGGAAAAACCATAGACTCTTCCTTTATCCTGGGTTTATGAATAGGGAAAAAAGATGCTTTGGGGAAATATTTTAAAGAAATTACTTGGGACAACAAAAAATAAATGTGAGGAAGCAGAAGTTTAAAACAAAAATATATCTCTTGGAAAATTTAAGAGTAGGAAAAACAAGTAAAAATGAGCTCAAGAGTATTTTTGGATCTGAAAAGGAAGAACACGTAGGATTGTAGATTTCTATTTATATAATAAGAGGAGGTAGACATGTTAATCTGGAGAGCCATTTTTTCACATATTAAAATCTAAAAGGAATTAATAGTGGAATTCTTTAAATAAGGGGTCCCAGATACATGGTAGGCAAAAAATTCTATTGCAATTTTACAAAAGATACATGATATTTAAATGGATGATTCTTTTTGGAGATGCTCTAGCAAAACCAAGGCCAATGTATTAACCTATAAATCCATGACGGCATTTCTAACATTCCCCAGGCTAACCTACGGGAAAGCGCCTTGGGTACAATGTCACAGAGAAAGCCTGAGAGGAAGGTCTAGCTACAACATCTTCAAATTTTCTTTTTAGAATGTGCCACAATTTAACTAAGCTTTTGCCAAGAGCTGAACTACTGTCACTTAATTCATGATTGATCTCTGATAAATCCCTAAAAACCACATTCTCTAAAGTTGATTAATGAATGATGAAAATGGCTCAGATAATTATGGGCAGGAAGCAAGTTCGATATTCTGCTATCAAAGTATTAATAAAAGAATTTGTATGGCTATTCTCGCCCAGATGAAAGGCCATCTCATTTTCCCACAAAGTTGGGCTGGAAAACTGGACCAAAATTTGGCATGACTTAGATTTTTCTCAAAAACGACCTTTGAGTCTGTTCAAAAACATGAAGATTTCAGTTAAGATTTCAGGAGATTTATGCATAGCAAATGAAAGAATTGTTTTTGTTTTTGCCTGAAAAGGATTTAAGAAGAATGTCTCTAGTCAGCTCCTCAACCCTAAACAAATCTTTAATATGGACAGAGATATCTGATTGCATAGATGACATTTTAATGGTGCCCCAGACTATGAGGAACCTCCCCTATGTAAAGGGGTTATGGGTAGCCCAGGGCTAAAATGAGCTATTTGGAAATTAACTCACTCCATCCTACTTTTCTCTCCCTTCCAAAAAAATGATGAAAAAACAGATAAAATTTAAAAGCTGAAATAAAATCACAGTAAACTCTTCACCTTCCCATATGTTTAATAATCTGATATGAGAATTCTTTCTCACATAGTTTAAGGTCTTTTGAATCATCATGAATATATCACTTTTACAAGCTTTAGATATTTGTCCTTCTCCATGGGTGTGTGTGTGTGTGTGTGTGTGTGTGTGTGTGTGTGTGTGTGTGTTGATGTTTTAAAAAGTGGAGAGTGGGACAGAGTAGAAACAGACAGAAGTGAATTAATGGAATCGGTCACATGTAATACTGAGCGTCCCTGTGTTTCAGATGAGGACTGCTGGCTGACCTGGTGCCACCCCAGTGCCCACACTGGAGCCACCACTGGACAATTCTTTCTTACCTCACCCTTTATAACCAGGGCATGCATTATCAGATGCCTAGGGTTAAGTGCACACGCTGAGGCTACAAAACAGAGTCATACTCACCGGCCAAAACATGCTAGTCATTCATTATTTTTTCATTTAATAGATTAACTACTATATACAAGATACTTCGCTAGGCTCTCAGCATATATACGGAAAAGACAAAGTTCCTATTCTGAAGGAGCCCACAGTCTAATACACTGTTCTCAAGCCTGCTTTCACACTGGAATTACCCAAGGAGCTAAATAAACAAACAACAATAAACCCATGCCCAGAAGCTCAGCCCTAGAGATTCCTTTTTTTTTTTTTTTTTTTTTGAGAATGCCTTATTTACCATCATCAACCCATCAGCCCTAGAGATCGTGGTTTAATTGGTCTGGAGTAGAGTCTGAATATCAGCATTTTAGTATTAATATTTTTAAAAAGTTCCTGGCATGATTCTAATGTACAGCCAAGGTTGAGAACTACTGTCCTAGTGGGTGAAAGAGATCAGTTAGTAAGCAAATATAAGTGCAGTTTTCGAAATCAGCCAGTTGAACTTACCTTTAAAAGTCAGCCTGGTGGGGGGTCCTGCAGCCTTAAGGCCACATGTGGCCCTCCAGATCCCCAAGTGCAGCTTCTCAACCCAATCCAAACTTCACAGAACAAATCCCTTTATTAAAAGATTTGTTCTGTAAAATTTGGATTCAGTCAAAAGGTGGCACTCAAGGATCCAGAAGGCCATATGTGGCACCAAGGCCACAGGTTCCCCACCCCCTTGGTTAGGAGGTTGCCCACTCATTCCTGACTCATCGTTCCTTCTGGTGCTGCATTCTCCTAACCTGCCTTGCTACTCATGACCAAGTCCTAACTTCCTGTAACCCACTTCCTGCTTGGGACTCTGACAGGTATTGGGGTTCTCCAGCTCATCACTTGGGAAGAACACCTGCAGCTGTGCCACCAGCTATCTGTTGCCCTCCAGATCACCTGCCATGTCTTGGCAGGCCTCTCTCTTGTCTTCCATCTGATCTCACCTGGCCTCCACCTCCCACCCCAGGCCTGATACAATCAACCACAGATACTGTTTTTAAAATACCAAATATCAAGAAGAGAATGTCCTTTTATGTACCAACAAATCTATATTAAATACTTTCAGCCTATTCTTTTTATAGGCTTCGTTAGCTAACGAATTTCTTAGTAAAGCACAACACATTTAGACAATTATCTAGATCCTTATTAGCAGTGCAATTAGACTTTGTAGCAGTGGCTGGGCTGTATCTACTTGCATATTCTTTGACTTCAAAGGGAGACCAGTGATCCTAGCAACCCTGGTGGATTAGGTTGACTTTTAACTAGAATTCAAATTACAGTTAAGGTATCGTGTTAGATGTATTTGCGGTTTGCTGTTACATGATAAGCTTTATTTTCTATCAGAAATTTTAATAATGCATCCCCAAAGAAGTTGTTCTTCTGAAACAGCAATCCAAGTTTCACATCCTAAATCTTGAACTTGGTAACATCTCCCCTCTGCCCTATCTAGTCTAACATAAAATAAATATGTGGGTAAAAGTAACATATTGATATTTAACAAAATGAATAAATACAATTTTAGACTACATAGAAGTTTTTGTAGGGACTTATAAGACCTCGATACCTAGTTTATAGCCTGTTGAGCTATGGGGAATATTTTCCGAACATCTATCCTACCTCTCCTCATCCCACGCTGCAAACTCCAGCTTTTCAACTAGATTGTAAGCCCAGCGTGCAGGGATGCTGTCATATTACTCTACTTTCAGGGCCCAAATGACACCCGGCACCCTGAGCTCAAGAAATACATGTGGCAAGAATGAATGTGCCTGTTGCATGGAACACAAGTCCAAATATCACCGGGATTTTGGTTCTTTGTAGGGCAGCATTTTGACCTCCCAGGATTCCTTCCTAGTCCCTGAGTGAGTGGTTCACAGATGGGTTAATAAGATGCTCCTCAGTGTGTCAATATCTTCTGCTGTGTGGTTTACAGTTATATTCTGGGAATGGAATGGCCACAAAAATGACTTGTGGTGCCTTATTCCAAGTCAGTGAAACAAAACTCTCACCCAGGAGGTCGCCAGCAGATCCTTTTCTGGTGGCAAAATTTCCCTAGTGATGGTTCTGTTATTGTCAAGCCTTGCCATCTGCCATTCTGAGGCTATAGATGAGAAAATAAGAAATTGATTTAAGCTTTCTTCAGTCAATCAGATTTGGAATCCATGGCTTAAAGGGTGCTTTTGATTTACGCATGCCTAGATTAAGAGTTTGCTTGTGTAGCAATCTAAATGTTGTTCTTAGGAGGATATTATAGGTTCTGCACTTGGATCCCTCAGGATGCCCCTTTGGAGCCTTTAATATCCACACAGTTGTCAGCTGAAGAGTCTGATTTCTATAGGAATGTGTGTCCTGGTGTCTTTGTGTGTTACTTTTTGCCTCTGTATATGTTCCTAGCATTTTTCTATTTTCTCATGAAATTTTGCAAAGCTTCCCTATATGAAGCGCAGTACTCTCTCCGGACACCTACTTACTTTTGCTTAAGAAGGTCACTTTAGTTGGATCCATGTCTAGAGAGTAGTTATAAGAATAGCCGAAATCAGTTTATAAAGAAATAGAATGGGCCGGGTGCGGTGGCTCACGCCTGTAATCCTAGCACTCTGGGAAGCTGAGGCTTGAGGTCAAGAGTTCAAGACCAGCCTGAGCAAAAGCGAGACCCCCCCGTCTCTACTAAAAATAGAAAAAAGTTAGCCAGGTGTTTTGGCGCATGCCTGTAGTCCCAGCTACTCGGGAGGCTGAGGTAGGAGGATTGCTTGAGCCCAGGAGTTTGAGGTTGCTGTGAGCTAGCTGAGGCCATGGCACTCTAGCCTGGGTGACAGAGCAAGACTCTGTCTCAAAAAAAATAAAATAGAAATAGAATGAAAGGAGCTGATATTTCCTCAAAGGGTACATTTTATATACTTTTCAAGTAACTAATAGTGAAAGCAGAGTTTTCTATGTTTACTTTTCTTTCCCATCAGGAAAAAAATATATTATGAAAAAAATATTACATTATGTATCTGCTCTTTGTTTATTTCAGTCTGAAAACAGGGACAGGCGAAAGCAAAAGGGCTTGGACTACAATGAATATAAACTTAAAATAATTGGGTGATGTTTTTTATCATCTTTCATTTCCACTGTTTTATGTAACTTTAGTGAACTGAAATATACGAGAACTTTGAAAAATGATACAGGTTAAATGATAAAAGAATTTATTATGTAATGATGTGAAACTATTTGGGCAACGAACACTGTAAACTTTGTTCTCATAATAAAGGAAAAGATTGTCTTCTCTGGCCCAGTCGTGGCATCTCTTGCAGTTGGGAATTGAGGGCTGCCACAACTGTATGGACTATTAAGTTGGGAGCTGTTGGTTTAATCCAGGGGTCAGCAAACTATGGTCTGTGGGCTAAAGCTGGCCCATTGCCTCTTTTTGCATGGCCCGCAGGCTAAGAATGGATTTAACATTTTTAAACAGTTGAAAAAAATCAAAAGAAGATTAATATTTCAAGACACGGGGTAATTATACAAGATTGAGCTTTTATAATGTGTATAATGCCTCATATTATATAATGCATATAACATACACAATAAAGTTTTATTAGAACACAACCATGCTTATTAGTTTATGTGTCCTTTTTATGGCTTCTTTCATGCCATAGCAGAGTTGAGAAGTTGTGACAGAGGCCATATGGCCACAGAGTCGAAAATATTTACTATCTGGCCCTTCACAGAAAAAGTTTGCTGACCTCTGGTTTGAGGTAATAGCTGTAATTACATAAATCCTACTTTTGTTTAAGGATTGTGCCTGCAAACTGGGCTGTTCCAGCTCTGCCTATGATTGGGAAAATATTTTCGTGACATTTAATTAATGGCTAAGGCATAATAGAAACAATGTCCCAGGAATGTGGCCGGGTGCAGTGGCTCACGCCTGTAATCCCAGCACTCTGGGTGGCCAAGGCAGGAGGATTGCTTGAGCTCAGGAGTTCAAGACCAGCCTGAGCAAGAGCAAGACCCCATCTCTACGAAAAATAGAAAAATTAGCTGGATGTTGTGGTGAGTGCCTCTAGTCCCAGCTACTCAGGAGGATGAGGTAAGAGGATCGCTTGAGCCCGGGAGTTTGATGTTGCATTGGGCTATGATGATTCCACTGCACTCTACCCAGGCAACAGAGCAAGACTCTGTCTCAAAAAAATAATAAAATAAAATAAAATAGTAAAAAAAAAAAAAAAAAAAAAAAAAAAAAGAAAAGAAACAATGTCCCAGGAATGTATGCTTGGAACAGTTGGTCCAGGAAGCATAATTTGATCAAGAACTCCCTGCTTTTAGGTATGAATCAGAATAGCCCCCCGACCACTTCAAACCTGGCTGATCCCTGTCCTGTGATGGGATCAATGATTGTCATGTTCCAAGGTCATTACTTACCAATTATATTCAGATAGCACATGTTGACAATTTTGAAAATCAGGAAAAGTACAGAAAGTTAGGTTGAACATTACTTCAGTATCTTACCCAGATGAGATTTATTTTAATGAAAAAGTAAAAGCCCACCTGGATGGGTCTCTGCCACAACAGGGCCAGCAAGGTCAGATGGCTTCCCGACTCCTGCCTGGTTTATGGCTCGGACGCGGAACACGTAGCTGACACCCTCCTTCAGACCTCGCACCTGGAAGAAGCAGGTGTAGAAGCAATGGGCAATTTATGTCATTTAAACAGATGTGCTCTTCCTCTGTAACAACAATTTAGTCACCTAGCACCAAGGGTGCAGGACTTGCGTTCTAGACCTGATTTTGTCAAAGACTCAGAGGTGACTTTAGTTTTAGACTTTCTTCTCTCTGGACCACTGTAAGTAGATGAGGAGTTTCCAAGATCCATTTAACTCTGGTGTTCTTTCCTTTTCATATAATTTAATGGCTACTAACATCAGAAACAGAGACTAACGTATGTGTCCTTTCAACGAGTTAGCCACCTTATTCTTTGGTCAAAAAGACAAAATAGGCTGGATGGAGTGGCTCACACCTGTAATCCTAGCGCTCTGGGAGGATGAAGGGGGAGGATTGCTTGAGGTCAGGAGTTCGAAACCAGCCTGAGCAACAGTGAGACTCGTTTCTACAAAAAATAGAAATACTAGCCAGGTGTGGTGCCATGTGCCTGTAGTCCCAGCTACTTGGGAGGCTGAGGCAGGAGGATTGCTTGAGCCCAGGAGTTTGACATTGATGTGAGTTACGATGATGCCACTGCACTCTAGGCTAGGGGACAGAGTGAGACACTGTCTCAAAAAAGAAAAAAAAAAAAAGAAAAAATACAAAGTGCTCACTATAGCATATATGTTGCCTTTCCTCCCAACCCCTGATCATTTTGAGACATTCCATGAATAATTTCAGATGAAATTCTTGACAAGAGAGAATTAAAAGCATGGATCAAGAACATTTTCCATTTGCTTAAAAGAATTTAAAGCACTAGAAAAAAAAAGTTATCCCTGTAAATTTCATAAAGGTATTTCTCACTAAACAGACATGAAATTAAAATAATTGTGAATTTAAGTAACTGATGAATAATCCGAGTGTATTAAAATTCTAAATACTCGAGTTGTTAATAATCAAGATGTTTGCTGAGAACCCAATACACGTGTGCCACTAAGTTAGCATTACAAAGAGTTGTTAAGAAAAAACATTTATAATCTATTTTTGTGTAACAGTCCCACTCATAATTTTTATAACTTTCTTTGGGCTCTGCATACTCTCATCTTATCAACACTGTTAATACTTTATCTTTTTATTTTTAAAACATGTGACTTTTAAAACCCATATTATATTTTAAGAAGGAATTTGTTGGCTGGGCTTGGTGGCTCAGGCCTATAATCCTAGCATTCTGGGAGGCCAAGGAAGGAGAATTTCTTGAGCTCAGGAGTTCAAGACCAGCCTGAGCCACAGTGAGATCCTGTCTCTACTAAAAAAAGCAATAGAAAAAATTTTCCGGGTGTGGTGGTGTACACAGGAGGATAGCTTGAGCCCAGAAGTTCGAGATTACAGTGAGCTATGATAATGCCACTGCACTCTAGCCGGGGTGACAGAGCAAGACTCTGTCTCAAAAAAAAAAAAAAGAAGGAATTTGTTACATACGGAGGGCATAATTTTTTATGCCTAAAATGTTGTGATGGAAATGACTATCAAAAATGTGATTTAAATCAAACAATGCTAGAATAAATTTATTTAATTAAGTGAAGTGTTTGTGATCATGTATTTAAATGAGCTATGCATTAAATTGTTATGTTTTAAATCTAATTATTTAATTGTATTGTGTTTATAACAATAGAATGTCACTATTTTTGTAGTGATAGTTTTCCCTGGAGCTAATGGATTTTAATCTACAAATGAACTTGAATTTAGGAGCAGGCTAAATGCATAGAGTTTCATATATTTAAATTCTATGTTTAGAAATAATGCCAGGAAACTGTGGCTTTCCATAAAGAAACAGAAACTTTCCTTATTGTGATAAAAATAGACCAATAGTCAGGTGCCTGACACATCTGCACCTGCCACTTAGGTAACGTGTGGCTGTGAGTCAGACTGTAACGCGTGCAGGAAGTATATTCTTATTCTAGAGTCTAGTCACCAGGATGACAGGAGCACCACTCCACTCTTCCATCACCATGGGGGCAATGACCGCTGGCCTCAACAGCATCACAAATACGTAATCTAGATAACTGATGCACATCTGTTTTCCTTTTCTTGGATTTTTTTCCTTCCCTTTAATTTCTGAAGGAACTGCATTTCTTTGCCTCCTCCACCCAGGTCCCCTACCCCTTCCAATTACTACCTTCTCACCACCTTGTCTCATTGGGTTGTAATTACCAATAAAAAAGGAACATTATGAAGTGTGAACTATGTTTGGTTAAATCCTTTTGGTTGAAAGTAATGCATCTTTCACTCTTTTTAGGAACACCTACACTGGAATGAATGTGGGTGCTTCCAGCAGAAACCAGTTAGCCCATTATGTTCCAGCTGCAACTGTGTTAAAGTTCCCCATTTGTGAAGCTCTATCTCCTGTCCTCACTGAAGTTTATCATACTATACTTCCTAATATGTAAATTTTTTTCCTATTATACGCTTGAACATTTTTTTGATAAAAAACATCTGGAAGAATGAATACATGCCAAAATGGGTATGGGAATTGGAGGACATTTTTACTTTCTTCTTTATGCTTTTATTGTTTGAACTTTTCATCAAAGCATGTTAGTTTTATAATCAGAAAAATCAAAAATTCTATTTTTACTTTAAAAGCTGTTGATATACAAGAAGACCATTTCCTTATGGAAGTTCACTTCCAGGTTTGTTAGGTAGATACGACCTCAGTGTCTCTCTCTCTCCTCCCTAAATTTGCTTTTCTTCTTTTTCTTTTCCTAAATGAGTGACATTAGCCACTCTTCAATGTGTTTAAACTCTGTTATTTTTTTCTGGGTTGTTGGTCTCCTTTGCTTGGCTTCTCACCTTTGTTTGTGTCACCTAAGTCAGGTTCAACCTCAGGCCCTTGGCACCCTGTGTGGTGGCAGATTGAGGACTTGGAAATCTTCATCCCGCATACACCCAACACCACCATCCAGGATGTTTCTGACCTTTATTTTACACTGTTCTTTCGGGGTTTCTTTGAATCCAGAGGCCTCTGAACTCATCTGGACAACCAAATGGCATCCTAGGCTCCAATCCTTCCCTGACTTTTTCTCCACCTCATAGAAAAGATGACCTTTCTTATTTCTTCAGAATTTTGTAAGAGTCTGGAGGTCTGATTGGCATATGTAAAGTTGAGTTAATGGCATGCAGTGTGTAATGATTTATGGATCATCTCTCCTGGAGGATATATTTAAATTGTTTATAGCGACTATAAATGCCTTAACCTCAGAGAGTGGCTGACAGATGGCATAGACTGAGTCCATGACAGCAGGTCGATGGGAGTGATCTTTCAGACCAGGTATATTTTGAATATCTTCCAAGGCCCACCCTATTCTGCCATCAGAGAGGGCTGTGGGAATGCAGTCTGCAACTTTCTGAATGACTGCGGTGAAATCACACTTTATTCTAAGTAATAATTAATGGAATCATATTCTCCATGGTTTCTGAGGCCCTAGTGTGGATTCGGGGTCTCCAGGCGCCACTGCTAACAATAGGGGAAAACATTCTTTTGAAATTTCCATTTGGTACAAGTGAGAGATTCAGTGGCTATAGCAGAACAGTCTTTGGTAGACTTGGGAACTGGGTCAGTCAGCACACTCTAGAGGAATCTGGAAGCCAATGACACACATAAGGATGAGGACAAAGGCCAAGAGTTGAGTGAACCCATTCCACTAACGTGAGCACACGCCGGAGCAGGTGAAGTGACGCAGGGCGTGACTCGACAGAATCAGCGATTACAGGCTTATTGGTGTGAACTCTGTAAAAAGAGCACCCTCAAAAATAATCAGAGATGTGAATAAAAAAGTCACTTTTGAGGGTGGTAAGCAGTAATGTTTTAAGACTGTGAGTAACAAAAATGTGAGGTGGGTAAGTTGCAGCGAGGAAGGAAGAGCTGCAGGGCGTTTTTCAAAGCCAGGCTAAGGAATTCAGGTTAAATGTAAGCAAACTGTTTCAAGCCTCAGAAACTCAGAGACTTTCTCCAATCCCAACCACTATCAAATGGAATCTTATTGGAAGCCCAAATATGAAACAGACCAAAGCAGAGATATTATGTTTTATCTTGCTAACTTTAAAGTTAATGATTGATAGAGTATTTTTCCCTTTTACAGGAAAAAAGGGTGTTGCAAAACCACGAGCACCCTCTTACCTTCAGGTATATGTTTTTAATAGCTGCCTTGTTGAGTCCTCGCCATTGGTCATCTTTGGCACTGGCCTCTTTCATGTCCACGAAGTAACCAGTGACTGGAGTCCGCCCAGAGTGGAGTGGAGGTCTCCAGTGCAGGACCAGGGAGTCTTTCCTGACTTCACTATACTTGAGACTTTGTGGTGGTCCTGAAACAGGGAGACGCCAGTGAATTATGAAAAAATAGAAATCCTAATGTAGATTAGAAAATTCAAGTATGTATAATTTAGAACCACATTTAAAGTTTGAAGGCTGACTCTGATACTGGTGTCCTTTTTTTTTTTTTTTAAATCTAGCATTCCCATGTAAATAGGTATTCTGTGGTCTTTTCATATCAAGTTTCCACACTGCTCTACATCAACCTAAGTCTCTTCACGGGCATAGGTGGGTAAGGCCACCTCAAGGTGCCTCTCTGAGGCTGGCTCAAAGTTTGCCTCAGGCTGTCCTCAGGCTTGTGTTAGTTGTTAAGGACCTTTTATCAGAACAGTTTGAGCTAGTTGCAGATTCCGTTCAGATTATTTTTGAGTGATAATCTAAAAATTACCCTCAATCTCAAACAGTATGAAGAAAGCAACTCTATTTGATGGCATATGACTATAGATAGTATTTAATAATAGTTCTTTCAAAGGAAAAAGAAATAACTCCTAATCGGAGGGAAATCTTTCCCCTAAAGTGCATATCCCACAAATGGGTAAAAACAATTGACAGCTAATGGTTTACAAAAAATTTTTACCAAAATAGATATAATCAACCCACGGACCCTGAATCAGTGCTAAATACTTCCAAGTATTTTTACATTCATTTATCTTATTCATCCTTAAGTCAATTAACAGAAAGCTCAGAGAAGCCAAGTAATTTGGTAACCCTCTGAAGGGAGAAAGCCAGAATGTGCCCCGTGTGAATATCTCCCCATTATTCGGAGAGTCCACACTACTAAGTGATAGCCCATATCTTGGCATGACCACCAGCTGCTATGCAGGTAACATACTTATTTTCTTTTTCCCTTTCTCTTTTTTTAAAAAATAACAACTGACTTCTAAACAACCAGTCAAAAATTGCCCGGAGGAACTCAACAGTGGCCTAAAAGCCAACTTGTACAAGCACAGACTCCATCATGCCATGCTTTGGTGTTTTGCAATCGATAGTTCAATATTTGTTTGGCCCTTTACCTTGGATTATCAGTTACAAATATGCGTCATCCTTGTCTTCCGATGTCTGGGATGAAAACATATTTAAATATTAACACCAAATACCTCATACTAGTGTGGCATGTTCTGTTTTGCAAAGGGCTTGACCATGATCTTGTGTCATCCTTAGAACTCGGCGAGGCATCCAAACAGGAGCACTATTCCTACTTTATAGACGAGGGACTGCATCTGCTGTTGCCTAGCACCTCTAGTCTAGGGGTAAAAAGGCCTAGTTTCCAACCTTAATTCTGCCACTTGCTACTTCTGTAATCTTACATGTATTATTTAACCTGAGTCTCAGTTTTTTCATCTGTCAAAAGAAAGGATGGCAAAACATTCTTACTGCTCTCTCCTTTAAGAGCTTTCTTGGTGTAAGACTTGCCCGACACCACTCAGTAAGCCAAGGATGGGTCTGAGAAGCCAGACTGCCAGGAGGGTAGAAGACTGCCCCGCTTCATTTCTTCTACAAGTCAAGAGTGCTCACCCGGCAACATTTTTGGTCAACTCCATTACTTTCTATTGAAACATTTTCTATAAGCCTGCTGGGAATTTCTTAGTCTCTGGTCACTCGCATTTCACCTTACTCAGGAATTGCAAGAATTTGAAAACAGATCTACTTTTGTGCTAGTGGCAGAAAGAACTTAGGAAATATCCACTGGCTTCAAGGAGGTGCAAGGAAAGGCAGTGTGTTTGCCTCTTCATATTTGCTGAAGTTGAATGAGCACTTGAACTTCTCTTGAGTTTCATTGACAATTTTTTTATTCATGCTGGACAGAGAAGTGATGCCAGTGGGACCTGACTTAGTGAAGGCAGCATGCTCACTCTTAAGGGCACGGGGTTTCAGACAGAGGAAGGTGGGTACTGCAGTAGGGCTGCTGTCCACCCAGGGGGCCCCAGTGTGGCCTGGGGCTCTAACGTGGTCGATGTTGGTGTGATACCAGTTGTTAAATATGTTGAACATCAAACCCAGATGGGAGCATTTAGTCATCCTGTGGCACTCAAAGTTATTTTGGTCTCTGAAGTCAGTACCACTGGAAGCAAAATAAAATAATCCACCAAATACATTAATATTGTTAGTTTAAATCTTAATGGCTTAGTAAATTTGTTTGTATTCAATTTTTAAGAATGTTCAGGTTTATAGCTCTATAAGAGTTCTAAGCATAGGTTGGTTTTTCTACATACTTGCCATTTTCTTCCCTGCCTACCCAACCACCCCTATGACAAACTCCGAAGGAGATTATTTGTCCGGTTCTGTGATTTTTCTTGTGATTCAGAGTTTGGGAAATGTGTAGGGAGAGAAAAAGGACTGGAGAAGTGGAGGCGAGTGAGGGAAGCCGGCCTTAAGTCCCAGGCAGGCATGTGAAATCCATATACATAGTATGGTAAAGAGCTGGGAGAGAGGATGGAGGAGAGAGAGGCCAAGGAGGCTGGGTGTTGAGAGAGATTTGGGGGGGTTATAAATGAGAGGCTTCCAAGTAGTGGGAGAATACATGAGAACTAGGGAGTGCAGGAAGTTTTTCAGAAATTTTGCTGTGGGATATGAATTGGATGCCCTTTAAGAAGCAAAAGCAAAGATCAGAATTCCTTTTAAATGCTCATTTGCACTCAAATTGTGTGCTTTTGCCAATCCTGCTCTGTGCAGATGTTATGCTATGGGGGCTCTAGGATTTATTTGGAACACAAGCATAAGGAATTTACACTTGGTTTTACATTGCTACCTATTATTTAATATTATCATAAAAATATTTTAGGTAAACATGAGGGGCCAAAAGAATTCTTTTCCCTTAAACGTTAACTGTATAATACTTCAATTTAGTTCCAAGTTGGAGGTGCTTTTGGAAGAAACTCCAAGCTGCAGTGATGGGACATGATGTCCCCATTTACCTGGGACAGCAATGGTCCACTCTTCACATTTGAAGCACTCGCTTACTGCTGAGGGCACACCCAGCCCAGCGATGTTCATGGCTGCTACTTGGAACTGATACACCGTGTTTTCCTTCAGGTCACTAATCTGCAACATTGACAACATCACAAACAGTAAATGTTTCAGGTTTGTTTTTTTTCTAGTTGTTCAACATTTTATTCACCTTCTGTGTCAGACACACCCACAGGTGACCCTCAATGAGTCACACCCTTTTGTAATCTCCTCCTGGGTGTGGATGAAACAGTGATTTACTTGTAGCCAATAGAATATGGCAAAGGTATTGGAATATCAGTCTTGTGATTATTTTCTTCTTTGTTTGTTTTTTTTGGTGTTGTGACTCAAATTGAAACCTAGTTGCTGTGGACACATCAGTCCTGTGACTGTATCACATCACATGGCAAAGGAGAAGGAATACTACAAATGTAATTAAGGTCTCCAATCAGCTGGTTTGGGGTTAATCAAAAGGGAAATTAGCCAGGATGGGCCTGACTTAATCAGGTAAGAACTCTTAAAACGGGGTTTGCACCCTTCCTGAAGAGAAACATTGTCCAAATGGCCTTGAAGAAGCAAATGCCATTGCTTGTAAACTGTCTAGCCACTCCCATTTAGAGAAGGGTGGCATCTAGGAGTTGAGGCCTCAGCCCTACAGCTGCAAGGGACTGAATTCTGTCAACAACCTGAATGAGCTTGGAAGAGGAACTCAAACTCCAGGTGAGAATATGGCCCAGCTGACACCTAGATTATGAGCAGAGTACCCAGATAAGCCACGCCCAGGCTCCTGACTCATGGACACTATGATATAACAAATGTGAGTTGTTTTAAGCCACAAAATTTGTGGTAATTTGTTATGCAGCAATAAAAAGCTAATGCATGTACAAATGAATGTCAAATGAGTTCTAAGCTAGGAATCAAAATATTCAAATTCTTGTAATGTTTCTGTTCTTTATTGAGTGGTCTAATATTTTCTATATCCCTCAGTAGGAATTAGGTTGTTGTGAGGGTAAATATATGTGATAAAATAATGAATGTAAAAACATTTGCAAAATAGAAATGTTAGAATACATTTGGTATAAAAAATGTCTTTAGGAGGCAGCCAACTATAAAACATATAAAACTGCCAGGCATGGTGGCTCACGCCTATAATCCTAGCACTCCGGGAGGCAGAGGCAGGAGAATCACTTGAGGTCAGGAGTTCAAGACTGGCCTGACCAAGAGCGAGACCCCATCTCTACAAATAAATAGAAAACTTAGCCAGGAGTGGTGGCGCATGCCTGTAGTTCCAGCTCCTCAGGAGGCTGAGGCAGGACGATGGCTTGAGCCCAGGAGTTTGGGATTGCAGTGAGCTATGAGGATCCTACTGCACTCTAGCCAGGGTGACAGAGTGAGATTCTATCTCAAAAAAAAAAAAATGTATAGATATAGATATAGATAGATAGATATGTAAAATGTGACCTTCAAAAAATGAAAAACATAGCAAGAAAAGAAAATAATGGTTGTGTTTAACAGAAAATCAGATGCAAAAGAAGAAAGAATTTGTAAACTGACAGAAAATCAGAAGAAATTATACAGATCACAAGGCAGAAAGTCACAAAAGTGGGAAACAAATAAAAGTGATTCATAGACACAGAAGACAGAATGAGAATATCAAACCGTATGTCTAATTAGCGTTTGAGAAGAACAGAGAAAGAATGGGGTAGCAACAAAATTTGAAGAGACACAGAATTTTCTAGAAAGATTTCCTGAAAAATTCAACCCACATTAAAAAATTCTCTCCCCAAATTCTAGACAGATATATTTTTTAAAAACCTACACCTAAGACACATAATATTTTACCTGTAGTGCAGCAAAGATAAAGTGAAAATATTAAAAGTTGTGTAAGAAAAAAGATAAATTACCCTCCAGTGAGCAAACAGACTAAGAGTTGACATGTCAGTGGCAACAACAAGCCAGAAGATAGTGGAACTGTGTCCTCAAAGCACTGAAAGAAAATAACTACCATTATAGAATGTTTTACTTAGAAAAAATATTTTTGAAGAATGAGGGGGAAAAAAAGATATTTCCAGACAAACAAAAATAAAGACTTTACCCTCAGGATACCTTCACTAAAGGAAATTCTAAAATATTTACTTTAGGCAAAAGGAAAATAATCTCAGATGGAAGGTCAAAGAGGAATTAAAAGCAAACAAAATGGTAAATATGTAGGTAAACTGAATTATAAAACAATAATCACATTGTTGTTTGGATTAAAAAAGAATTAAAACACAGACATACACATGATAGTACACAAATTAGGAAGAGGTAAGTGTTAAAGCATTCTAAGACCCTTATGTTTCTGAGACAAGGATAAAACAAATGGAGTAACTTTCACACTCCAAATTTCAACCAACAAAAACAAAGAAAACTAGAATATATAGCTTTCAAAGGTGGGGGGGGGTAGAAATGGAATAATTTTTAAAAATGATTTAAAAGTCATCTAGCAAGGATAGAAAAGGAAACACAGAAGAGGAAAGACAAAAAGAAAGCAAAAAATAAGGCGATTTTTTAAAGTCATCAGTAATAATATTAAATACTCCTAACTGACAAAGACTGTCAGCTATGAAAAAAATAAAATCCAACTCTATGCTATTTTTAAGAGACATATACAAAGCATAAAGTTACAGAAAGATTGAAAGTTAAAGGATGAAAGGTTATATACCATGCAAAAACCAACCAAAAGAAAACCAATGTATCTATATTAATAACAGACAATATAGACTTTAAGGCAAAATGTATTATTAGGGATAGTCACTTTATATTTATCTCATAATATCACTTCCAAATACATAAAGCAACATTTTAAATGAATAAATTTTATGATATATGAATTATATCTTAATAAAGTGAGATTATCCTACAGTTTCTTTTCCTGTACTATCCTTGTCAGCTATTGGTACCAAATCAATTTTAGTCTCAGGATAATCTCACTCATGAACATAGCAGAAATCTTACATGATAGTTAGCAAAAAAAAAAAAAAAAAAAATCCAGGAATATGTAAACAGAGTGTACATAATGTCCAAGTTGGGTTTATCCCAGGAATGCAAGGTTATCTTAACATTAGACTATTACCAAAATACATCAAATTAAAATTAAAGGGAAAAATCATATGATCATCCCAATAGACTCAGAAAAAAATCTGATAATTTTAATAAACTCTTGACAAACTGGGAATAGAAGGAAGTTCCCTTTAACTAATGATAAATGTCTATAAAACACCCATAACAAACATAATACAGTACTTAATGGTGAAATGTTGCAAGTTTTTCCTTTAAGATAAGAATCAAGTTTAGAATAACCAACATCACTACTTTTATTCAACATTATGCTAAAGACTCTAGGCAGAAAATAAGGTAAGAAAATGAAGTAAAAGATATAAAATTTGGAAATGAAGAAATAAACTATCATTGTTTGCACATAATGTGACTCTATATAGAGAGAATCTAAAAAAACTTCTAGGTAACTTAAAATTATAAGAAAATTAAGCAAAAAATGATACATAATAATTATATGCAAAATCAATATATAAAAATTAGTTATATTTCTCTTTACTAGCAACAAAAAACTGATATGAAAATACAATTTACAGCACTGAAAATATATAGTATCTACAAATAAATAACAAGTGATATGCAAAACTCTGTAGAGAATTATAAAACTTTGATGATAGACTTTAAAGAAGACCAAAATAAACGGAGAGAAAAATCATGTTCCTGGGTTAGCAGATCCACTATTTTAAAAATATCAATTATTCCTCAATTTATTTATAGATTCAATGCAATCCCAATCAGAATTCTAATGGGTTTTTGTTTTAATTTTTTTATTGTTGTGTTTTCTTTTGATTTGTCTTGTTTTTTGGTAGAACTTGATAACCTAATTCTACAATGTATATCAAAATGCCAAGGACTATGAATAGCCCTGAAAAAAGAATAATAAACTGGGAGAACATGATTTACCAGTTATCAAATTTACTATAAAACTATAATATTTAAATCAGTGTGATATTGGTCCAGTGGCAGACAAACAGACCAGTGGAATAGCATAGAGAGCACAGAAACAGACTCAAGCATATTCAGAAGCTGGATATATGATACAGCTAGCTTGGCAGAACAGTACAAAAAGGACAAACCTTTCAATAGATGATGCGGGGACAACTGTGTCTCCGTTGGGAGGGAAGTTAATTTTGACCCTTACCCTACAGCATACTGAAATGTAAGCGACAAAACTGTAAAGCTTTTAGACTATAATCTACTCAATATCTCCATGATCTTGAAATAGAGAAGGCGTTTCTTCAAAAAAGGCACAAAAATCACTAATGACAAGGTAGATGTCGGTAAATCTGACTACAATAAATTTGACATTAAAATGAATGTGGTCACCATAAAGAGGAAAAACAAGCTGCTAAGTGGAAGAAGATATTAACAATTTACAGAGCCACAAAAGATTTATATTCCTAACATATAAAGAACTTTGCAAGTTGATAAGAAACCATTAGAAAAATGGGCAAAAACCTTGAACAGGCATGTTATGAAAGAGGATCTCAAAATGGACTATATACACAGGAAAAGATTCAAACTCACTTGACACCCAGATTGTCAAAACTGGAAATGTGTGAATATCCTAAGGGTTGGCAAGGATGTGGAGCAATGGGAATTCTCATACTCTTCAGAAAATAGTATAGAATTATCTAGTAAAGTGGAAGATAAACAGACCCTCTGACCCAGCAATTCTCTTTTTAGGTGAAAACCTAGAGAAAGTCGTTCGCTTATGTACCAGCAGATGTGTACAAAAATGTTCATAGCTACATTATTTGATGTAGCTAAAAATGCAAAATACTCAAATAGCAATCAATAATTTGTGATATGGCTACATAATGGAATACCACACAGTAATGAAAAGGGACTCTGGGAGTGTTGGGAGTGTTGGGACCTTGGGCCTAGCTGGTGATGCTCTAAAGAAGGAAGTCATCAGCTAAGGCTACAGTGAGACCCCTCGGGTGCCCTGACATGGCCAAGCAGTGGAGGCCCCTGTGCAGAGGGGAACACATGAAAAGCACCTCTTTGTGGCCATCAGAGCCACTATCACAGGAGGCACTTCCCACATGGAGAGTTGTGCCTGGCCATCAAGCCTACACCCCTATATCCTCTGTAATTTGAATATTGACTGTTAAAAATCCACAGTCATTGGATCCTGGGACTCCTGAAACTAGTAGCATATTGGTTACAGATACTTTGAAAGACATTAGTTTTCACAGTAAGTACACATTTTATAGTAAATATTCTAAGAAATTACTATGCCTTTGTATATGAATCAGAAAACATACATCTTTTTTTTTGAGACAGAGTCTCGCTCTGTCGCCTGGGCTAGAAAGCCGTCGTGTCAGCCTAGCTCACAACCACCTCAAATTCCTGGGCTCAAGGGGCTCAAGAGATCCTCCTGCCTCATATTCCCAAGTAGCTGGGACTACAGGTGCACACCACCATGCCCAGCTAATTTTTTTCTGTTTTTAGTAGAGACGGGGTCTCGCTCTTGCTCAGGCTGGTCTTGAATTCCTGACCTCAAGTGATCCTCCTGCCTTGGCCTCCCAGAGTGCTGGGATTACAGACGTGAGTCACCACTCCTGGCCAAAATACATAAATCTTGCCTGGTTAGCCAAACTACTTGTATTTATCACAAAAGTCATGCCATTGCAAACAATGGACACTGGAGAGATAACACGAACCCTTTACAAGGTGTGGGTGTGCGCATGCGTGGGCAGCAAGCGTATCCTCGTGCGCAGGACATGCCATACTACAGGAAGTCGCATGCTCACCTTGTATGCCTCATCGCTGACAGCCTTGATGTTGGCTTCTCTCCATTTTCCTGGAACCCCATCAATTACCTCTCGATAGTTCACATAATAGCCAGTAATTTCTGCCCCTCCAGTCTTATCTGGTTGCTTCCATCCAAGAACCATTGAGTCACGACAACTTTCAAGACAAGTGATACCATAGGGTGGAGATGGTGCCGCTGTTGCGATATGAATAGCTCATGAGTAGACAGAAATACATTTATGACTCTATATGTAAATTTGCTTAATTGGTGCCACACATGAAGGCACTAGCTCTTGCAGTATAAAACTAAAATGTTAGGCTGATCAGTTGGCATCCGACTTGGTATATGAGGAAAAGAATGGACACACAGTAAAAAGTGCACTTCAGTTGTTATTCCAAAGATAAAAACAATTTGTCCCAGCACAATGGTACAATATCCTGAAAAAAAAGATTCCTTTTCCCATAAGAATAAGTATTTTTTCGAAGTATATATTTTTGCTTCTTTATGTGGTTTTGTTTTTATTTGTTCCCTGAGGAAAATGGAATGTGTATATCATTTTCTGCCTCAATTTGCTTATTTAGAATTTCCATGTATTTCCAAATGGCTAGCATGTCACCATTCAGGCACACTTACCCTTGTGAAAATGTACAGCTATACAGGTTCTGTCTACACACAGGAAAAATATTATTCTGGAGCTCAGCTAAATGCTACCTTTCAAAAACATTTTTAAAAAACAGGCACAATCTGCCATGTGACTTTCTCTTAGTACATAATACTTTTTGTTCCATTATTTTTAACCTGATGTTGGAAAATTATTCATGTAGCACAAAATACTATACAGCTGTCAGTGTGTTTATTAGTGCCTAGCCAGAAAAATATTTGGAAAATATTTCAAAAGTTGTCTTTCATTTATGTGGCTTTGCTGATCAACTTTTCACTCAACTACTGAAATTATAGTTTTCAATGAAAGAGGTGGATTGATGGAAAGAAATCCATTTAGATATGCAATAACATCAAAAATAATTTTCTGAATTTTTTGGATTATAGGAGATAAAGGGAACTACCTCATTCTTATTCAAAAAGATTCTCAGAACAATGAAGACTTTCAAAATAAAACACATTTGTTTCTCTCTTCCCCACTTACCAACCTCCTTTATTCTGTACATTTTAAAAAGCTTTCTCTCCCTCCCTCCTGTCTCAATTTCAGAGCACTGTTGCATATAAAGTCTCAAATGAATATCCCATCTCGTTTGGGTTGAAGGGACAAATAATGGTGTCAAAAAATAGAGTTTACAAAAGTTGGGGTGGGGCAGAGACAAGGAATGAATGAGAGGCATTTAGAAATTTATCAGCATATGCTCATCATTTCCTTTTTATTTGATAAGAAAAACCATTGTGTCCTAGAATATATAAGCCACAGATACCAGAAATCCTAATCAGATCATTCTTGGCTTACCGGTAAATAGTCTTAAATAAATCACTGCTGGCAATGTTGATCGTGCATCATAGGATATAGCTATCTGTGATTATAATACCAGCTTAAACTCTTCGTAGCTATCACTAGCACTATCAAAGAGAGTTATTTTCAGCTGTTCAAATTAGCAAATAATTAGCAAATAATCACTTGAAAAACTTGAGGATGAACAACAGAAATTAAAAACTATGACCCAGGTAATATGTCACTTCTTCGTGAAATCTTTTTCCTCTCCATGTACTGAACTTGAATATTTCAAAGGACCTCACACAGGCTAGGCTAACCAATTCCTTCCTGCTCTCGTGCCTAATCCTCTTGGCAAAACAGCCCAGAGGTGTGCGTGCCTAATAGACCAAGAAAGGATTTATAACCAAATTAAGGATTCTACCATTTTGAAGCCCCAAAAATAATGTGTGAAAGCCAAACCCATATACAATTACTTTTACAATTCATTAGATAAAAGTTATTTCAAATGACTAGCTGGAAACAAATAAAATTAAGAATGACACTGATGAAAGTGAACACAGATGAAGAATGTGACGCAGACGATGAGAGGTGAGGACACTGATGGAGACGGATGGAACAGTTTCACTTTTTCAACTCTCACCTATGTCCTTCTTCTTTTTCAGGGGGTCAGACTTACTTTTCCCCTTAGGAGCTGCTTTCTGTGGTGGTGGGGTAAGCTCTTCCTGAACTGTTTCACTTACTTTACTCACTTCTGTTTGGCCCAGGTTTGGGGAGCTACTGAGTAGTGAAGGTTTGTTAGGTTTGCTACCGAGTAAAGCATCTTTCTGGAAGGTTGGTGGAGAGGCTTCATGCGCGCCCCCCATGGAGGCTGTTAGTCCACCAGGTGCATCGCTCAGTGCAGGCCACACGTCTGGAGACACTCCTCCCCCTACAATTGCCAGACAACAGAAACGTGTTGGGCCCTGGACAGGGTACCAATTGCTCTTATGTGATAGAATGAAGAGAAAAACATTAGGACCACAAGCAGAACAAAGCAACCTTGGTTTAACAGAAATCACTTGGACTTGCAAGAAATATGGAAAGCATACACGTCACACAACGTACACCAACGAACATTTCAACTTCTCCATATTCTGGAAAAAGGAGAAATGAGAGGAAAAAAAAAAAACACACGGATAGAACAGGAACCATTTCAATTTGCAGAACCAAAGCATTTTTAGTATATACAAGAAAAAGCAAATCTGAGACATTTCTTGAAAGATAAAGCCCTGCTATTCAACAGAATGGAAAAAAAAAAAGGACCATAAAGTGCACAAGAGCATAATATTAAAGATCCTGAAATATAACAGTTAGAATTATGTACATTACTGCAATAGCAATGGTCTGTACCTCCCAACCTCAAAGAAACATGTCCGTCTTATAAGGAATGTTCAAAAGTAATATGAGTTGCTAACTAAAAACAATGTTAAATAATTTTTCTTTTAAAATATGCATTACTATACCACAAATTTTATTTTTACTGCTCTAAGTTACCTGGGTCCCCTTTCTACTCTATCAAAGATTGGGAGATACATCACATACATGCATATAATTACTTTATTACTGGTTTTATTTTGTTGGTTACTTTGCGAGCAGAGAGGAAACATAGGTTAAGCCTTGCATGAACTTTACAGGAGTTTATAAGGAGCATGTTAATGTGCTGTTAGTGAAAACAAGCCAGGCTCTGGCCTAGATGAAATGCTTGGCCAGAGTACAAGATGTACAAGTAAGTACAAGATGATCTGTGTTAGGGGTGATGTACCACTTCATGGGATCGGGATGGCCCTTCACAGTCCCAGGATGAGCACGAAGTTAGAATGGAGTTTCACACAATGGGAAATATCTGAGGAAACTTGGGCTTGTGAAGATGAAAAGGCTACAGACGCACAGAATCTGGATAAGTGATGAAGATCTGTAAAATGACAGCTATGGAAGGTTAGATGTCACCTAGAGTCAGAAAAATGATCATCTAAGGATGGAATCATCAAGCAATATTAGAAGCTTTAAAAAATTTCCGGCAAGGACGATATCTTCCTTTATAATTTAGAAAAAGTCATTTTCGCCTTCTAAATTATGCCTGAGGAACTTACCAATAGCAGCTTTGACTTCAATAGCTTCTGAATCCTGGGAATATTCACTAAGTCCAGCTGCATTGACTGCTCTGACCCGGAAAATATAACTCTGACCAGTCACCAATCCATGACAAGTAAATCTAAAAGAAAAAAAGTTTTAAAACGTTTTCTTAGGAGGAAAATTAGGGAAGATGATTGTTAGCTTAACTAAGCGACCTGGTTTTATGAAAAAAAATCATTTTTTAGAAAGAATGCTGGGTGCAGTGGCTCATGCCTGTAATCCAAGCACTTTGGGAAGCTGAGGTGGGAGGATCACTTGAGGTCAGGAATTTGAGACCAGCCTGGACAACATAGTGAGACCCCATCCTCTACAAAAAATCAAAGAAAAAAACAGCCGGACATGGTGGCATGCACCTGTAGTCCTCACTAATTGGGAGGCTGAGGCAGGAGGATCACTTGAGTCAGGGAGTTTGAGGTTGAAGTGAGCTATGATCATGCCACTGCACTCCAGCCTGGGTGACAGAGTGAGACCCCATTTCTAAAAAAAAAAAGGAAGAGAAAGGATTCAGGTAACATATGTGCTTTAGACAAGAAGGCAACTAAGGCAATTTTCTAAACTCACTCTGCCAAAAAATGAGAAGTCCTGGTTTTTCCCTGAATACTCATCAATAAAATGGGGATGATAATCCCTACATAATAATTTTCATTTAAAGAGTAGCTATAAATTATATAAAGTACCTGTTACAGGGCCTGACTTATATGAGGTATTTAATAAATAATAGGTAGTATTAATAATATTACTAATGGCTATTTCAGGTATATGCTCATGGCTGTAAGGCACTGTTGCTCCTTGTCACAAGACTCCTGTCACGTTGGTTGCTCCTAGTCTCTGTCTCCCTGCATGCCAGGGAAGGTACAATTACTTGAGAAATTATACTAGAATCTGAAAATAAGGTAAAAAATGGACTGCAGAATTACCATTTAGATATAAGACTCCAATAATGAGGTGTGAATCCATGGGCAGTTTCACCCATAAAACCACCTCTCTCTTTAATAGCTATTACGGCTATAAATAGCTGTTTCATGAATCACTGTGACATCTGAATTCATCCTAAGGACTGTAACCAGGGGAAATAACAAGGCTGCTAATGACTCTATTACTATTAGCATGTTCAAATATTTAATAAAGGCAGCCATAATCCAGGCCAGTCCTTCAGTCCTTAGAGTCTGCTCAGTTCAGGGAATATTTCTTGATCTCTCGGTGTTCCAGACACTGAGCTAGGTATTATGGACACAAAAATGAGTAAAAAATGACACCTGCCCTCCAGCAGCTCCTGTCTGTTTGTAGAGAGGGAGACTGCTTACACTCTTCCAATATTTCTAAACAGTCCAGGAAAATGCTGGAGAAGTCGGAGTCAAAATGAAATGCACCAACATGCTATGTGTCTCTTGCAGAACATATTGCCTTGTCCCATCAATTATTTTGTAGCTGCTCTCTCATGTTCTGCAAAAGAACCAATTCATCCTATGGGGGTCCTGGGACTTAGAAGTGGCCCAAGCCAGAGGCTGTCTAAGAAGCCTGTTTGACAATTTCTTGGGGGAAGATCCCCCTCTCGGATTGGTCCTAAATCAAAGGAGGCTCAGAGTTTGGGTACACGCCAGAACTCACCATCAGTTTGCAAAGCTGGTTGATAAAATAGTTGAAAGCAAGAAAAAAATAACCCTCCTCACATTAGAAACAGGTACAAAGAGACGGCAAAGTATTCTGAATGTCTTTTCTTTTTTTTAAGTAGGGTTTTGCTCTGTTGCTGGGGCTAGGGTGCAGTGGTGTCATCACAGCTCACTGCAACCTCAAACTCCTGGGCTCAAGCAATCCTCCTGCCTCAGCCTTCCAAATAGCTGGGACTACAAGCCCACGCTACCACACCTAGCTAATTTTTCTATTTTTAGTAGAGACGGGGTCTCACTGTTGCTCAGGCTGGTCTTGAAGTCCTCAGCTCAAGCGATCCTCCTGCCTCAGCCTCCCAGAGTGCTAGGATTACAGGTGTGAGCCACCATGCCTGGTCCAAATTTTTGTATTTTTTTGTAGAAGCGCTGTCTCACTCTTGCTCAGTTCTGAATGTCTTTGTTTTAGTGTTATTATGTCTTCTTAGCACTGGGTTTAATCATGTTGATGACCAGAATCTGTAAAATGTTGATATTTTTTTCCTGTATCATTTAAAATGTCTGGGTAATTTACATTAAGTAGGCTCTATTATATCCTTAGAATCTATTATCATATTGCATATTAAAGACCAGAAGAGAGGGATTAAAAAAAAAAGAAATAGCATAAGGGAATAGAATCAGAAAAGAGCTATAAAATGAACTGTTACAATAGCTGACATTATGTGCTTTTAAGTGTTCAATATCACAAGTAAACCTTTTTTATCAAATGTATTGCATTAGACAGGTTTGATTTAAAATTCATTTGGAATGTAACATCTTTTAAAAATCCCCCTCCACTGGATATCTTTGCAGCCAACAGGCCGGCCCGCCACACCCCGTTCAGTTACCGTGAGCCCTTCACAGGGTTGTTGTTGCAGGGCTCCCACTTGCCAGAGCCAACGACGCTCGACTCTATGTAGTACCCGACCAGCTCTTTAGCATCTTTGGACTCCTCCCAGGTAACTACCACGGAGGTATCTGTATTTCTGCTTGGGATGATTTTGCCAGGGGCCTTGGGGATATCTGAGAAAGAGGAAACTTGGGATTAAACTCAGGATGGTTTTAAAAAATTCATTCTTATCACCCATGCACAAACACATGCATAGAAACGTTACACACATAATAATGTCAAACATAAAGTTGCTTTATTTTACAATGTATTTATTAAAGCAGAAATTTTTTTTTAAAGTTAATTTGGGAACATAACTATAAACTGAACATCCATGAACTCTGGAAAAACCCATTAGCAATATTGTTGAAACTCCCAGAAAAGTTTACTTTTCAGAAGCAAAAACAATGAGTTTTTGTTTAATGTATAGGCCAAGTACAGCCCTCAATTAACACATTAACTGCCACATGAGTTGTATTTAACTCACACTAGTTTTGAGCCCAGGGCCTCAAGAAGCAAAACCTGGGCAAAACCCTGCAGTTGGTTTGTGAAAATGTTACTTGTTGATATTCTTATTGTTACAATTAATACTGACTAACTAATTCTAAAAATGTGGATTAAATGAATAGAAGTCAATAAATTTTGTTTTTCATTAAATTTTTCATTATATTAGAAAGGATAGTTTTGTTTTTGAATTTTTTATTCTATTTTCATAATAAAACACCATGGCCCCAAGGAAAAAATTTTTTTTCTACCGTGGCAATGTGCTAAATCTATAAAATGTAAGAAGGATGTCACCATTTTTACTTCTGATAATATATATGCATATGACTATACAAAGATGCACACTATATATATCTATATATGTCTACTAATTAGATTCTTGCTTTGAAATTTTCTCTTGAAGTAAAATAGGTTTACAGTTGCTGAACCTAACTCTACACTTACCAAGCTTGTCTCCTACCACGGTCACCTCTGTTGCCTCTGAGGGTTCCCCAACTCCTGCGGAATTAGAACAGCGGACGCGGAAAGAGTAGGATTTCCCCTCAGCCAAGTCGAACAGAGCAAAGCGGGGAGACTTCACTGGGAGCTCTGTGTTCACCCGCTGCCAATTTTCTGTTCCTGCCTCACACTGCAGCAAGAACAGGGAAACCCAGTGAAAGCACGGCAAGCACACACGGGAACTCTAGGCTGGGCATCTCCAAGTGTCACCTGCCAACACGCTGCTCCCTTTACACAAGTTGGACTAGAGAAGAGATTTAGAGGAAATGGGGGAGGAGGCATCTGGAGTCTATGGGATTCTCTAATCAAGTATGGCTTTTATTGTTTGACAAATATGCTACTTTAATACCTCGCTTCCTTTGTTAACTAAGTAAGACCATCAATCTGCTTAGAGAAGTCTTTGTTTTTAGAATAGTTTGGGGTTAGGTATTTTTCTAATTTTTAGGGTAGGTAATTAAATTTAATGTGCTGTGTTTGATACTTACATTTCCATTACATCGTTATAAACTGTATTATTTTAATAGAGTGTTATTGAACAACGTGTAACATCATTCAGGTCTGTGCTAAATACCACCTCCTCAGAAAGGCCCTCTTGGTCACCTCCCCATCACCAATGTAAAAGAGTCCTTTGCTCTTTTCTTATCACTCTTTATCCCTTATCCTGCTTTCTTTTCCTTGAAAATGCTTATTACTATTTGAAATTAAATTATTTATTTGTTGTCTCCTTCCTGAATAGCAAATTCTATGATTTCGGGGAGCTGTGTTGTTCACTTTACCCCAAAGCCTAGAATTGTATCTGGCACATAGTAAATAATCAACTGCGGTACTTTTTTTCCTGAATGAACGAATGAAAGATAAAGAAGATGTTCTTCTATCATATGATCCAGTCATCACACTGTTGGGTACACACCCAAAAGAAAGGAAATCAGTATGTCAAAGAGATATCTGCACTCCCATGTTTACCTTAGCACTATTCATAATAGCCAAGACATGGAATCAACCTAAGTGTCCATCAGTGAAGAAATGGATAAAGAAGACGTGGTACATATACACAACGAAATATTATTCAGCCATGAACAAAATCATTATTTGCAGCAACACAGACAGAACTAGAGGCCATCATGTTAAGTGAAATAAGCCAGTGGCATGTTCTCACTCACATGTGGGGGCTAAAAAAGTTAATCTCATGGAGGTAGAGAGTAGAATCATGGTTACCAGAAACTAAGAAGGGGGCGGGAGGATGAAGAAAGGTTGAATAATGGGTACAAACATACAATTAGATAGAAGGAATAAGTTCTAGTGTTTGATATCACAGTAGGGTGATTATAGTTATCAATAATTTATTATATATTTTGAAATAGCTAGAAAAGAAGATTTGTAATGATCTCAACACAAAGAAATGATAAACGTTTGAAGTGATGGATATCCCAGTTACCCTAATTTGATCATTACATATTGTATGCACGTGTGAAAATATTGCATGTACCCCAAAATATGTATAATTACTATGTATCAATAAAAAACCAGATTTTAAAAAGATATCTTTTTTGTCCCAAATTTTGGAATAATTAATGGGAAAACTAATTTTAAAAGGTTCTATTCTTAAAATTAAAATGATGTAGAGTGATTTGGAAATCCTTGAATATAAGGTTGCGGTGTACATTTGAGCTTTGGCAGAGGATATAGTAAGAAAACTGTCAGAAGAAGTCTTCAGCCATCCTTTCTCCTTCTATTCTAACTTCCAACTCTGCCCAAGGTTGGTGGAAGCAGAAATTTAGATGCTCTTGCCTGATTTTGCTACTGAACTTTTTAACCATTTTGAAAGACTTTTACAGAAATCCAAATTTTGTGACAGACTGCCAGCTGTCAGGATGATACATTTTTGGGACTGAAGTTTACTAGTACGTCACACTCAGCATACACTCCATTGACTTGAAGTGGGAGGCGACATGTCATGGAGGAAAGGACCCAGAGGCATCGGGTCTGGTCCTAGCTGTGTTAATAGCAAGCTGCATAACCTTGGAAAGTCACACGAATGCTCTTGGTCTCAGTTTCATCACCTGCAAAATGAGGAAATTCAACAAGGTAACCTCTAAAGTTCCTCACAGTGTCTTTTAGGATAAAGAGTCACTCGTGTGTGAGTGGGGAGAATAGCACAATCTGATGCCCACTGAGGGACCTTTAATCCTTTCATTTATGGCTTTGATTCATTTTGACATATTCCCCCCTCAACCCCCGGGGAATACTTAAAACAATTATCGGTCATTTATACTTTCATAATAAAAATAACAGCCGCCTTTCACAGTGCTAAGAACTCTATAAGCCATTACAACTCTTTAATCTGCTCAACTATGCTATGAGGTAGGTATTGTGGAGGTGATTGTGTGATTATCAAAGCTGTCCAGAGAAGACTTAGGCTTGGGAAGACTGAAAGGCAGCCCAGTCTAACAGCTGGATTTATGGACCTGCACCAGACTGCTTGGGTTCAAATCCCAGCTCTGCCTTATACCAGCTGGGTGACCTTGGGTAAATTACATATCCCATCAATGCCTCAGTTTCCTCATTTACAAAATAGGCATGATGAAAATAAAAGTATTCATCTCATAGGGTTACTGTAAGAACTAAGTAGGTTAACACGTGTAGACTGCTTACAACAGTGCTATTTTCATTCCTGCTGTTAGCCTGTGATATGGTCATTGTCTCTGACATGACCACATTTTTGGTAGCGGAGTGAGAAAGAGAGCTTAAGATATAGACACCCGAGGAAAAATTTGGGGCTGCAAAGAACACAGCAGGATAGGGAGGCTGGGAGTGCCAAAGTCTGATTTATCTGATTCCCTTGCTAATAAACCCTGAGTTCCACCTGTTTCAGGACAGACATGCTGTAAGGACGAACAATCGCAGGGGTAGCCCAAGAGGCAGCACTGCTGGGAGCATGCACATCCTGAGGACAGAAACACACCATGGGACCAGAGCAGGTGAAGCATTTCCCTTCAGAAAGATCAACATATCAGAAGTGGGTCCTCAGAAATAATTTTAGTCTCAGCTCAGACTAGTTTGACATTTGGGTAGTTCTGTAAACGCGGCCCAGGTTTCTGGATGTGTTCTGCATCCCCAGTATCTCAACAGCCCGGGTGTTCTGTGCTCTGTACAGGCCTCTCTACTCAATGCTGTGCTCGTGAATGTCGCCTCCTATTCCATACAAATAGGTGTGCAGGTAGAAGAATATTTAAATTTTTAATCACGGACTCATACATAGTTAGGTCTGGAGAGGTTATAGACTTTCATGGAGAAATTAGAGTTTATGCACCCAGGGGAAATGTACAACAGAAGCCAAAGTTGACTCATCTGAAGAAAATGCCTCAGAAGTAGGTTGTCACATGTCACTATTATAGGAAAGATGGTAATTACTATCACAAAAGTTATTCAGAACCTTTTTCTGTGGAGTGTTTCGGAGATTCAGTGGGGGGTATGTATTAAACACACCAGGAAGGGAACATTTATCTATCACTCTGTTCTTGCCCTCTATTTTTTTTCAAAGCTTAGAATGCTACTTGTTATATTTTATTTGAGGTTAATATCTAGAAAATATAACAATAAAAATGTAAATTTTTAGTATTATTTTCATACATCCAGCCTCTCTTGGAAGATGTCCATGTGGCATGTTGCAGAGATGATGCATTTATCATTACCAATTTGCTAGGGATAAGAAGGAAGTGAGGAATGCAGCTCAAAGAGTTTTGCGTATTGTATCTACATTGTTACGTAATTTGCAGATGGTTGCATTCACCTATATACCTATGAAATCTATTCTCTTGCAATAATTGTCAGGGAAGATGACCTATTAGGTGTTTTACAATTGAATGAATGATCAGAATAGTATTAAGGATAAAAGAGACCTTTAGGAAAATTAATTGAGCTCCATAGTTTTGTAAAAAACAATCCTTGCTATAATTTTGCTATGAAAGTAAAATGTAAAGTTAATGATACCTTTTCATGCTATCACACAATTTCATAAAAATAAAATTTAAAAGTACGAACACTTGTTTCATTTATTGTTCTAAAAAATGGCTCCTTGTTACCAATAAAAATATAAATGTTCTTACATATAGGATAAAATAAACTTGTTTCAAAAAAACTTTCTTAACAAATGGATTTTGAACCTCGTTTTAAGCAAATTCTCTTCAAATGTGCTTTTTCCAGTAGCCAGGATCCTGTTAGCCAAGGACTTCTAGTGCCCCTTAGACCTGTGTCTTGCCTGGCAGGCTCTTCTGTTCTGCATTTGTGGTTGGGTCAGTTCCCCCAAATAATGTCCTGTCCAGGTTGGGGTTCTTCTCCATTTTCTGGGCATTAATGTTTATCATAACTCCCCTCAAATATGGGTATATGATTAAGGCACATATTATTCTCATCCATTCCACCCATTCTAGGCCTTCATTGTATGCTGTCCTCTCTAATGTTCTCTCTAATGTATCCCCAACATAATTGTAAGATATTTGGGGGAAGCACAGCAGCCTAGGGCTTGCTGTCCTTGACTTCTCCCTTCCTCTCTCCCATCTAGCCTCATTGATATCCATGCCTTACTACAGAAGGACAAGTGGCAGAGAGATGAAAAACCTTACCACAGCAAGGGAGACAAGAAAGTCTCTAGAAGACATTGCCATATGGGCAATATCCATTTCAGAAACATTGCTCTTCTTATAGGGGTTATGATTTTGGGTCTGTGGACCTCTTAGGAGTCTATGGGTGAGTCTTGGGGATCCATAAACCCCCTGACTTTAAGGCAGAATTCTGTGTGATATACATTTTTCTGTGGAGAGAGTTCACAGTTTATATGGACTTAAAAGAGTTCAGGACATCCTCCCTCCTCCTCCCTCACTCCACTTGTCTCTGGAAATTTAATCTCTACTTCTTTAAAGAAATCTTTATAGGAAGTGGCATGAGGTAGCATTGGTTCTGGAGTCTTACCTTTTCAACAAAGTACATAATGCCCTCATGGCCACGCTGGCCAGGGGGCTTCCAGCTGAGCACCACATAGCTCCGGGTAGCCTCAGTGACACAGAGGTCTGTGGGGGGCCCAGGAATAATACCCTCTGAAAGACAACAAAGAAAATTAGGAGCACACATTTCAGGTAGCCCAGGATACTCAGAGAGTTGTGAGATGTTTCTCTCTTCCTGGAGGAAGAGTTAATTATGGCTCCACAGTATAAAGAAGCACATTATCTCTAAAATTCTCCCTAAACATCATTCATTCATCACTCATTCAATCATTCAAATGGCATTGAGCATTTAGAATACAGAGCTAAGGAACCTGGGATACTGTTCTTATCTTTGACTAGTTTACAACTGAGTTGGTAAAACAAGAGGTTGAGTAGCACAAGGCAGTGTGTGCTCATGCGCTAAAGGACATGAAGAAGAGCACACTGAGGTCAAGAATGTGTCATGAGGTGATAGAATTTGATTTCTGTGTCAAAGTCTACTAGATGTGGTGAGATAATGTGATACTATCTGGCTCTATCTCATGATTTATTCCCATTTTTAGTGGGAAAACATATGAAAAGCTTCCTAGATGAAGCAATTATTTGTCATTCCTTTATTGGCACTGGTACTTCGAGTGTATTCTCCTGACTCCCTTGGTGTGTCCTCTGGTTTTCAGTAGAGTTTATATTTCTGTTCTGCCCTCCAGCCTTGAGCCACTTACTTTACCATGACCTCTGGCATCTATGTATGCCGAGTTTCCTCACCTCCTGCTTGTTAAGAGCAGCTTTCCTGTAACTATAATTGTATGCCCACCTCCACTAGGACCTTGGCTCCTATCTATATGCTCACAGGAATCTGTGCTCCACTTTGTTTTCATCTCTGAGCCAGCTTAAACCCTGTTTGCAGAGGGTTCATTTGGCCCTGAACTCTAGATGCCCCGGGACTTCTAGGGTCTGGGTGCTTCTAGAAGTCTGTCCTTGCTTTTGCCCTAATACTTCTGACCTGGTCTCAGAACTTTTATTTTTATACCCAGCTAAGGTTGTCAGATAGAATAGAGGGTGTGCCCTATATTTTTATTTGCTAAATGTGTGTCATAAATTTGCTTAACATAGTTGCTGCCTCAGCATTTATTTTTAGGTCTGACATAAGTTGTTTGAAACCCAGTTGTACCTGGTCACCTTTGGCCTACTTAAAACTTCCCCTTCCCATGTGGTTGTATGCAATATAGCCTGCTTCTTCCTCATCCCACTGACCCAAAACCCAACATACCTTACAGGTTCTAAACATGATAAAACCTGATGGTCAACAGCAGAGTCATGTAAACAAGTTCCTCCTTTCTGTGTGTTTTCTTTAAATTAGTCAATCCACAAACCCTGTGGGGAAGCCTAAGGAATAAAACCTGTGGACCTTGATAAAAGCCCAGTCTCACAGGTCCTCTCTCTCTCTCTAGCTCCCCATCCACTGGTTGCATTCTCTGCTGCCTAACAAAAGCAAGCCTTGAAAGGATCAAATTGTTCTCCCAGAATAAAAGTCAAGAGTGTTCTAGAAATACAAAAATATCTAGCACCAAACAATGTCTGGCATCTAATAACAGCTACCAAGTATGTAAAGAAGCAGGAAAATACAACCCATTATGAGGAGAAAAATCAATCAATAGAAACAAAACTTGAAATGCTACAGATGGTAGTAGTCTCATCTATGAATTACTGAATAAGAATTAGTAGACAAAAACATAAAAACAGTTATAAATACGTTCAAGAGGATAAAGACTAAATACGTTAAAGACATGGAAGATATAAAAATGGTCCAAATTGAACTTTTAGAGATGAAAATTACAAAGTCTAAGACGAAAAATACATTGGCTAGGCTGGGTGTGATGGCTCACACCTGTAATCCCATCACTTTGGGAGGCTGAGGCAGGAGGATCACTTGAGCACAGGAATTCAAGTCTGCAATGAGCTATGATGGTGCCACTGCACTCCAGCCTAGGGCAATAGAATGAGACCCTGTTTCAAAACAAACAAACAAACAAACAAAAAACATTGGCTGGAATTCACATCAGGTGAGACACTGAAGAGGAAAAGGTTAGTAAACTTAGTGACACAGGAATAGAAACAATCCAAAATGAAATGCAGAAAGAAAAAACACTGAAAGGAAAAACTAACACAAACATCAGCAAGTTTGGGATGATTTCAAGTGGTTTCAAGTGGCCTGTAGTTGAAGTTCCTAAAGTAGAGAAAAGAGGGAGGTACAGGATTATGTAAAATATAGATTTCCTGGGGGGGGGGCCGGAAGAGAGAGGGAGGTACAGGAAAAAATATTTAAAGAAATAATGATAGCCGGGCGCGGTGGCTCACGCCTGTAATCCTAGCACTTTAGGAGGCCGAGGCGGGCGGATCGTTCTGAGCTCAGGAGTTCGAGACCAGCCTGAGCAAGAGCGAGACCCCGTCTCTACCAAAAATAGAAAGAAATTAATTGGACAGCTAAAAATATATAGAAAAAATTAGCCGGGCATGGTGGCACACGCCTGTAGTCCCAGCTACTCGGGAGGCTGAGGCAGAAGGATTGCTCGAGCCCAGGAGTTTGAGGTTGCTGTGAGCTAGGCTGATGCCACGGCACTCGCCCCAGGCCAGAGAGTGAGACTCTGTCTCAAAAAAAAAAAAAAAAAAAAAAAAGAAATAATGATAAACATTTTCCAAATCTGTAGAAAAACTGCAAACCCACAGATCAGAGAAATTTGCAAACCCTAAGCACAAGATATATGAAAAGAAACTATACAAATGCACATCAAAATCAAATTTTTAAAACCAGTGATTAAGAGAATATCTTGGCCGGGCATGGTGGCTCATGCCTGTAATCCTGGCTCTCTGGGAGGCCGAGGTGGGTGGATTGTTTGAGCTCAGGAGTTCGAAACCAGCCTGAGCAAGAGCGAGACCCCATCTCCACTAAAAATAGAAAGAAATTAATTGGACAACTAAAAATATGTAGAAAAAAAATTAGCCAGGCATGGTGGTGCATGCCTGTAGTCCCAGCTACTTGGGAGGCTGAGGCAGGAGGATCGCTTGAGCCCAGGAGTTTGAGGTTGCTGTGAGCTAGGATGATGCCACAGCACTCTAGCCTGGGCAACACAGTGAAACTCTGTCTCAAAAAAAAAAAAAAAAAAAGAGAATATCTTAAAAGCAGATACAGAAAAAAAGACACATTACACATCAAGGAATAAAAATAAGAATGACAAGCAGTTGTTCTCATAGTACAGATCTGAATTATGATGGACCAAGTTCTTAAAGCACTGAAAGAAAAAAACTGTCAACCTAGAATTCTATACTCAGTGAAGATATATTTAAAAAACAAAGGTGAAATAGAAACTTTTTCAGACATACAAAAGATAAAATAAGTCCTAACCAGCAGAACTGCCCTACAAGAAATGTTAAAGAAAGTACTTAAGTGGAAAGAAAGTCATATCAGATGGAAATATGGATCTACACAAAGAAATGAAAAGCAATAGAAATGGTAAAAATGTGAGTAAATATTACAAACTTTTTTCTTTTTACATTTCTAAGATACATGACTAGAGTCAAAATAATATTTTATTGTGTAGTTTATTTTATATATATGAATAAAATGTATAACAATAACAGTACCAAGGCTAAGAGGGAGAAATGGAATAATACTGTTGTCAGTTCTTATATTACACATGAAGTAACATAATATTACTTGAAAGTAGACTGTGAAAAGACGTATATTACAAATTCTAAACGGCTAAAAAGCAAAACAAATAATTATAGCCAATGGGATAACACATATAAAATGGAAAAAGTAAAAATGCTCAATCTAATAGAAAGTAAAAAAAAAAAAAAAAAAAAGAAAAAAGGAAACAAATGGATGGGATAGATAGAAAACAAATAGCAAGATTATAGATTTAAATACAACCATACTGGGGGCCGGGGGGAGGAGGTGGTGATTCAAGATAGCAGACGAGAAATACTGCCAGCCAGAGTGACTCTGCAAAAGAGACAGATTTAGAAGAAAGTGAAAAAAAATAAACCAGCAGACAAAAATAGATCGGATGAGGGTTGGAAGCAAGGGTGCCTGAAACTACAGGAGACTCCAGGGGAAGAAGTTGCAGAGGAGAACTGGATGGTGAAAGGCCCCCGAGAGGCTTGGAGACCAGCGACAAGGGTAGGTGAAGCAGTTAACTTTCCCCTCCCTTGAATCTCGGACTGCTGTTGGGCTCCTGAGCCATTGGAGAGACCTGCCAACACCAGCCCAGAGATGGCTGCCGCCAGTGAGTGGTGAGCCCCTTGAGGACAGGGCACCAGGCTCCCAGCTCCCTCAGGGCACCTCCCCATGCGCAGACCTGAGCTGATTGGCAGGCGCCATATTGCTTCATTCTCTCCTTCCCCTTCCCTACCTGTGGGTGCCAGAGAGACAATTTAGCCATCACATGGAGGCATCTCCAAGGAACAGGACCTTTCCTTTTGGGGCCCTACAGCAGACTGAGGGGTACTCAGACTGTGAGGTCCCTACCCACCAGCCCTCTCAGGTGCTGCTAGCCTGGTGACTCCAGGAGAACAGGGCAAATCCCAAGGTGGAGTGACATCAATCCAGGTTGGGCACCCCGTGGGTGACTTGAGACCAGCACTCCTCCCCCTGGCAGGGTCAGGGATTGATTTCCAGGGCCCAGAGGACAGGCCTGCTGGCCAGATCCCATACACCCAGGTCTCGATCACATTGCCCTGGGGCACAGAAGGGATATTTGTGAATAAGTCTACTGAGGTGTGTGTGCCTTCAAGGGCAGATCAGCGTGCTTGAGGGGCAACCCTCCTCCCACAGGAAGGCCATGTGCCTAGCCCAGGCTGCGATTATGGGCAGGGAACCTCCTGGCCCACATCACAGCCAGGGGAGATCCACTGGCTTGAGGTCCTAAGGGCTGTCAGAGGCCCAGGAGAAACCATGGAAGAGGGGAGAGTGGAAAGGAGCAAAGCCTGCTCCAGACTGCAGGTCTCAGACAACCCCAGTCCCACACACAGACTTTTTGGCTGAGTGAGGCCATTTCAGCCCATCCTTGGTAGCTTTGCCCAGAAGCAGAGAACAGACCTTTGCCCCTGCTAACAGCATTTGTGGAACTTGAGGGCAGGCTTACTCAACCTGGCTCCACCCAGACTCACTCCTGGACCTGCCCCCGCTGAGGTGGAGAATAAGACACACCTGGAAGTCCCAGGGCCCCACCCACCACCCAAGGCACAAGAGTGCCTCTCCAGAGGAACAAGAGCTGGTTACAGGACCCAAAAACAACACTGCAACCTGCTCCTCCCAGCAAGCACCACCTACTGACAGGGAGGTCATTCTGCAAACCCTTTTACTGCATCTACTGACTCATCATAAAGGGTGTGGTCGAATCTCACCCACGAACACCACCTACTGGCTCAGAGACTAAATAGGGTGTGTCATTATCCAAATGAAAATCTGAGGGCAGGAAGCAACAACTGATCCAGATGGGAAGAAACCAGCAAAAGAACTCTGGAAGTATGAAGAATCAAACGGAAAGCACACCCCTAAAGAGGAACACCAGCTCTCTAGCAAAGGACATTAACCAAACTCAGAACACTAAAATGACAGAAGAAGAATTTCGAACATGGATTGTAAGCAAACTCAATGATATGCAAGAACAAATGGATAACCAACACAAAGAAACTACAGAAAAAATTCAGGACTTGGAAGAAAAATTCACTAAAGAAATTGAAATATTAAAGAAAAATCAAACTGAACTCCTGGAAATGAAGAATTTATTCAAGGAACTACAAAACACAGTGGAAAGCCTCAAGAACAGGGTAGATCAAACAGAAGAAAGAATCTCAACGATTGAAGATAACACATTCCAATTAAATAAGTCAGTCACAGAGATACAGTGGAAAAATAAGAGAAAAGAGCAAAGCCTACAAGAAATGTGGGAGTATGTGAAGAAGCCTAATGTGAGAGTTATGAGCATCCCTGAGGGTGAAGAAGAAAACATGCAAGGGTTGGATAAGCTATTTGAAGATAAATAGAGGAAAATTTCCCAGGCCTTGCTGAAAATCTAGATATCCAGGTACAAGAAGCTCAAAGGAGCCGTGGGAGATTCAATGTAAACAGGAAGACACCATGACATGCAGTCATCAGACTGACCAAAATATCCACTAAAGAGGCCCTTCTACGAGCTGTAAGGTGAAAGAAACAAGTAACATACAAAGGAAAGTCCATCCGAATAATGCCAGACTTCTCAACTGAAACCTTACAAGCAAGAAGAGACTGGGGCCCCATTCTCACTCTTCTGAAACAGAATAATGCCCAGCCTAGAATCTTGTACCCTGCAAAACTAAGTTTTGTATATGAAGGAGAAATAAAGACATTCTCAGATAAGCAAAGACTGAGGGAATTCACCAAGACAAGACCAGCCCTCCAAGAAGTACTTAAAACAGAGTTACACATGGATCAGCATAAGAAACACTCACAAATGTAAAACCACTCAAAAGCTAAAGATCAAAGGCCAGATACCACAATGGCTCAAGAGAGAAAACAAAACAACGAAGTTAAACCCAATAGGATGAACAGAGATTTGCCCCACCTATCAGTTCTCTCAGTAAGTGTGAATGGCTTGAACTCCCCACTCAAGAGACATAGGCTGGCCGAATGGATAAAAAAATATACAAGCCAAGTATCTGCTGTCTTCAGGAAACAAATATAAATTGCAAGGATACGTTTAGACTCAAGATAAAGGGGTGGAGATCAATATTTCAAGCAAACAGATGCCAAGAGAAGGCTGGCATGGTGGTTTTGATTTCAGATAGCTTAGTTTTTAAATCAACAAATGCAATGAAAGACAAAGAGGATCACTATATAATGGTGAAGGGTACAGTTCAACAAGAAGACATAACAATTCTAAACATGTATGCACCCAACTTAGGTGAACCCAGATTCATAAAGCAAACTCTGCTTGATCTAAACAAATTGATAAACAGCAACACCATAATAGCCAGAGACTTCAACACCCAGCTGACAGCACAGGACAGATCCTCCAAACAGAAAATTAACAAAGAAATAATGGGCTTAAACAGAACTAGAACAAATGGGTCTGACTGACATTTACAGGACATTCTACCCAAAAACCACTGAATATATGTTCTTCTCATCAGCTCATGGGACATTCTCTAAGACTGACCATATCCTAGGACACAAAGCATGTCTCAAAAAATTTAAAAAAATAGAAATCATACCATGTATCTTCTCAGACTACAGTGGAATAAAAGTAGAAATCAACCCTAACAGAAACTCTCATTTCTACACAAAGTCGTGGAAACTAAACAACCTTCTGCTGAACAATTACTTTATAAATGGGGAAATCAAGATGGAAATCAAAAGGTTCTTTGAACTAAATGACAAAGGAGACACAAGTTACCAAAATCTGTGAGACACAGCTAAAGCAGTCCTGAGAGGAAAGTTTATTTCCATAAATGCTACATCCAAAACACAGAAAGATCACAAATAGACAACCTAATGAATCGACTCAAAGAGCTGGAAAAAGAAGAACAGACCAACCCCAAACCCAGCAGAGGAAGTGAAATCAATAAGATCAAATCAGAACTAAATGAAATTGACAATAAGAAAACTATACAGAAAATTAATAAAACAAAAAGTTGGTTCTTTGAAAAAATAAACAAAATTGACACGCCTTTGGCTAGACTAACGAAAAGCAGAAAAGAAAAATCTCTAATAAGCTCCATCAGGAACAAAAAAGGAGAAATAACAACTGATGCCATGGAGATACAAGATATAATCTATGAATACTACAAAAACCTTTATGCACACAAACTGGAAAATGTGGAGGAAATGGACAAATTTTTAGAAACACACAGCCTTCCTAGGCTCAACCAGGAAGAAACAGAATTCCTGAACAGACCAATATCAAGGACTGAAATTGAAACAGCAATAAAAAACCTTCCTAAAAAGAAAAGTCCCAGACCAGATGGTTTCACACCCAAATTTTACCACACCTACAAAGAAGAACTGGTGCCTATCCTGTAGAAATTATCCCACAGCATTGAGAAGGATGGAATCCTCCCCAACACATTTTATGAAGCCAACATAACCCTGATACCAAAACCAGGAAAGGACACAACAAAAAAAGAAAACTACAGACCAATATTCCTTATGAATATAGATGCAAAAATTCTCAACAAAATCCTAGCAAACCGAATCCAGGTGCTTATAAGAAAATAATCCATCACGATCAAGTGGGCTTCATCCCAGAGATGCAGGGATGGTTCAACATACGCAAATCTATAAATGTAATTCACCATATAAATAGAAGCAAAAACAAAGTCCATATAATCCTCTCAATAGACACAGAAAAAGCATTTGACAAAATTCAACGTCCTTGTATGATAAGAATGCTTAACAAAATAGGCATAGACGGGCCTTACCTAAGAATAATACAAGCCATATATGACAAACCAACAGCCAACATCATACTGAATGGGGAAAAATTGAAAGGATTCCCACTTAGAACTGGAACCAGGCAAGGTTGCCCACTACCTCCACTTCTATTCAACATAGTGCTGGAAGTCCTTGCTACAGCAATTAGACAAGAGAGTGGAATTAAGGGCATTCAAATGGGGGCAGAAGAGATCAAACTCTCACTCTTTGCTGATGATATGATATTATATCTAGAAAGCCCCGAGGATTCAACCAAGAGACTCCTGGAATTGATAAATGAATTCAGTAAAGTCTCAGGATACAAAATCAATACACACAAATCAGAGGCATTCATATACGCCAGTAACAGTCAAACTGAGAACCAAATCAAAGACTCAATATCCTTCACAACAGCAACAAAGAAAATAAAGTACCTAGGAATATATTTAACTAAGGAGGTAAAAGACCTCTATAGGGAGAACTATGAAACACTGAGGAAGGAAATAGCAGAAGACATAAACAGGTGGAAAACCATACCATGCTCGTGGGTCGGCAGAATCAACGTTGTTAAAATGTCTATACTACTCAAAGTGATCTACAGATTCAATGCAATCCCTATTAAAATACCAACGTCATTTTTCACAGATATAGAAAAAATAATTTTATACTTCATATGGAACCAGAGAAGACCTCGTATAGCAAAAACCGTCCTAGGTAATAAAAACAAAATGGGAGGTATCAATTTACCAGATTTCAACCTATACTACAAGGCTATAGTAATGAAAAACAGCTTGAAAACAGCTGGCACAAGAACAGGGACATTGACCAGTGGAACAGAACTGAGAACCCAGTTATAAAACCATCCTCATATAGCCATCTAATCTTTGACAAAGCAGACAAAAACATACACTGGGGAAAAGAATCCTTATTCAATAAATGGTGCTGGGAAAACTGGGTAGCCACATGTAGAAGACTGAAACAGGATCCACATCTTTCACCTCTCACAAAAATCAACTCATGGAGGGTAACAGACTTAAAGCTAAAGTGCGAAACTATTAGAATTCTAGAAGAAAATGTTGGACAAACTCTTACAGACATTGGCCTAGGCAGAGAATTTATGAAGAAGACCCCAAAGGCAATCACAGCAACAACAAAAATAAATAAATGGGACCCGATCAAATTAAAAAGCTTCTGCACAGCCAAAGAAACTCTCATGAGAGCAAACAGGCAACCTACAGAATGGGAGAAAATTTTCACATGCTACACATCCGATAAAGGGCTGATAACTAGAATCTATTTAGAACTCAGGAAAATCAGCAAGAAAAAAATCAAACAACCCCATCAAAAAGGGGGCAAAGGACATGAACAGAAACTCTTCAAAAGAAGACAGAATAATGGCCAAGAAACATATGAAAAAAATGCTCAACATCTCTAATCATCAGGGAAATGCAAGTCAAAACCACAATGACATATCACTTATCTCCAGTGAGAATGGCCTTTATCACAAAGTCCCAAAACAATAAATGTTGGTGTGGATGCGGAGAGATAGGAACACTCATACACTGCTGGTGGGACTGCAAACTAGTGCAACCTCTGTGGAAAGCACTATGGAGATACTTTAAAGAGATACAAGTAGATCTACCATTTGATCCAGCAATCCCATTACTGGGCATCTATCCAAAAGAACAAAAGACATTCTATAAAACAGACATCCGCACTTGAATGTTTATAGCAGCACAATTCACAATTGCAAAGATGTGGAAACAACCCAAGTGCCCATCAATACATGAGTGGATTAATAAAATGTGGTATATGTATACCATGGAGTACTATTCAGCTATAAGAAACAATGATGATATAGCACCTCTTCTATTTTCCTGGATAGAGCTGGAGCCCATTCTGCTAAGTGAAGTATCCCAAGAATGGAAAAATAAGCACCACATGTACTCACCAGCAAATTGGTTTTACTGATCAACACCTAAATTCACATATAGAAATAACATTTATCGGGTGTCAGGCAGATGGGAGGGGGGAGGAGGGGATGGGTATACACATACATAATGAGTGCAATGTGCACCATCTGGGGGATGGACACGCTTGAAGCTCTGACTGGGGGGGGGGACAAGGGCAATGTAACCTAAACATTTGTACCCCCATAATATACAGAAATAAAAAAAAATAATTTAAAAAATAACAAATAAAATAAATAAATAAATACAACCATACCAATAATCACATGAAATATAATGTAAGTGGTTAAAACACCTCGTTAAAAGGTAAAGATTATCAAATTGGACAAAAAAGCAAGACCCAATGATATGCTGCCTACAAGAAACACAATTAAAATATAAAGACGTACCTAGGATAAAAGTAAAAGGATGGAAATAATATGCCATACTAACACTAATCAAAAGAAAGCTGGATAGTTATATTAAAATCAAAGTAGATTTCCAAGCAAAACATTACTATGGATAAAAGGAGTCATTTTATAATAATAAAGCAGTGAATTCCTAAGAGGGTATGACAATAAAAATGTTAATGCATCTAATGACAGGTATCAAAATACATGAAGCAAAATTTGGTAGAACTGCAAGAAATAGATAAATCCACCATTAATTATATATTTCATAACTACTCTCTCAATAATTCATAGAACAAGTAGATAGAAAATCATTAAGGATGCAAAAGACTTGAACAATGCTGTCAACGAACTTCACCTAATCAACATTGATAGAACTTAACAACAGCAGAATACAGTGCTTTCCAAGTGCACACTGAATATTGACCAAGACAGACATTTTCTCTGGGCCCTAAAACAAGTTTCAGTAACTCTAAAAAGATTTGAGTTATACAAAATGTTAATATGTTCTACTTAATTCCTATAGTAGAATTAAATTGGAAACCAATAAGAGAAAGATATCTGGGAAATCTTCAAATATTTAATAACTAAGTAACACACTTCAAATAACCCATGTATCAAAGAAGATATCAAAAGAAACTGGAAAGTATTTTAAACAAAATAAAAATGAAATAAAACAGATCACAATGTGTGAGATATAGCTAACAGAGTAATTAGAAGAAAATTTATAGCATTACATGCCTACATTATAAAAGAAGAAAGATCTTACATTAGCATACACAAAGAGTGCAATGTGCACCATCCGAGGGACGGATGCACTTGAAACTCGGACTTGGGTGGGTGGAGGGGGGTAAGGGCAACATACGTAACCTAAACATCTGTACCCCCATAATATCCTGAAATAATAAAAAAAAAAAGATCTTACATTAATGACCTCAGCTTCTACCTTTGGAAACTAGAAAAAGATCAGCAAATTAAACTCAAATAAGCAGAAGAAATGAAATAATAAAGATAAGAACAGAAATGAATAAAATTTGAAAGAGAAAAACAATACGGAAAATCAATGGAAGCAAAAGCTGTGTTTTTGAGAATATCAATAAAATTGATAAACCTCTAGTCAGATCAGTCAGGACAAAAAAAGGTGAGACACAGATATCAGGGACACAGATATCAGGAATGAGAGCAGGGACATCACTACAAATTTTGCAGATATTAAAAGGATAATGAGAAAATATGAACTTTATGAATAAACGAATTCCTTGAAAGACAAAAATTATCAAAGCTTACTCAAGAAAAAGGAAATAAACTGAACAGCCCTAAATGTATTAAAGAAATTGAATTTGTAGCATAAAACCTTCCCACAAAAGAACTCCAAGCATAGATGGCTCTGCTGGTAAATTCTACAAAACATTTAAGAGAAAAATAAAAATTCACACAAGCTCTCTCAAACAATTGAAATAGAAAACCAAACATGTAGACTGACCATACCAGATATTAGTGACAATATGGAGTAACCGCTACTCTCATACAGTGCTGATGGGAATGTAAAATGGTATAATCATTTTGGAAAACAGTGGGCAATTCCTTTGAAAATGAAATATGCACCTACCATGCAACCCATCCATTCAACTCTTTGGTATTTATCAAAGAGAAATGGAAGTGTATGTCTATACTCAAACTCTTAATGTTCATAGAAGCTTTCAACAGTGCATGGATAAATAAATTGGAATTAATTGATATATGCATCAATCAACATGGATAAATCTCAAAATAATTATGCTGAGTAAAGTAAATTAGACAAAAACGAGTACGATTCCATTTATCTAAAATTGTGGACAATCCAAACTATAGTGACAGTAAGCAGATGAGTGACAGTTTCATAGGTATATACACATGTAAAATCTATCAAATTGTACAATTTACATATGTGCAGTTTACTTACAATTACATCTGAATATAGCTTTAAAAATAAAATATGATTCTCCAACAACATAAGTTACTTACAATCTCAAGATATTTTAGAACGTTCTTTCCCAAACATCTTAAATAGTATACACTGTACCCTCTATAATAAAAGCTAAACTGCACAGCAAAATATCAGCAGCAGTATCTGGGGAAACCAGAGTTTTTACCTGAAGGTTCCTCTTCAGTGACAATGATCTGTCCAGTCCAGGGTGCTGATGGGCGACCTGAACAAAGACAAATACAAAAATCATAAACATTCACAAATGCGGTTTCAATTGCACTGATAAATTGACAAGCTGGCCAGATTACTCACAAATGGGTTTGTTACTATGTGACATGTATTTTCCTAATCCATCTTATCAAACATGTATAGGGTATCATGGGGGACACAGTCCCTCTCCTGAGGGACTCACAATCTTCTAGAAGCTAGACTAAACCTCAAGTCAGATCAATCAGGACAAAAAGGGGGAAGACACAAATAGCAGGACTGACTGAGGGGACATTTCCGAAATTGCACTTACACAAGCAAGGTGAGTAACCTATGCTCATTTGACTGTTCAATAAGGATCTCCTGAAACATGTAGTCTCTCTCATCCCTTTTCAAGAGATAGCACGTGTTTGGGAGAAATATTTCTAGAACAATCGTAAGCCCACCAGTTATTTGTCACAATGAGGATGAAAGAGGGGCAGGGGTGCTGATCCTGCAGCCAAGTTCAGTGAAAGCAATTTTCCCCCGCTGCACTTTGAAAAGTGCTATCTACAAAGGAAATCAGTTGAGACCCTGAGCAAGGGAAATAAATGAGACTGGTATAAAGTTAAAGAGGAAATTCATTTCTGTGATTCCAGAAACATCAGAAAAAGAGATTGTTCAACTCCTGCTTTAACCAGGAGACTTTTTGTCTGAGTTTGTATAAAAACAGAAAGGTGATAAAGAAGACAGCTTATTTTCAATTCAAATAAATCTTATTTTGATTGGAATTTATAAAAGAGGAGTAAATGAATGTATGAGATGGAATTCGCAAATGTAGGAAATTAGGAAAGAGGGAGGGAAGTTGGAGCGTTGGTGAAAAGTGACTGGAGACCAATCAGAGAGTCCGATTAGTAACAGTCACAGAAAAAAGGTGACATTATTTTACTTAAATTTTTATGATGCCACTACATGAGCTTAAGGTAAGGAATAACACCGTGAATATGGCATAGACCAGTGGTACTCAAATCAGGGTCATTTTGCCCCCGCAGGGGACATTTAGCAGTGTCTTCATGACACTACTGGCACCTAGTGGGTAGAGGCAACAGGTGCTGCTAAGCACGCTACAATGCAGGACACACCCCTCCAACCCCTCCACCCACACACAACAAAGAATTACTGTCCTAAATTGTCAATAGGGCCAAGGTTGAAAAGTCTGGAATAGAATGAAATGTTACTATCCCACAATTTTTTTTTGTTAATTTTTTCTTTTGGAGACAGAGTCTTGCTCTGTCACCTGGGCTACAGTTCAGTGGTGCAATCATAGTTCACCGCAGCCTCCAGCTCCTGGATTCAAGCAATCCTCCTCCTCAGCCTTCTGAGTAGCTGGGACTATAGGCATATGCCACCAAGCCTGGCTAAATTTTTCTATTTTTTTTTGTAGAGATGGGGTCTAGCTATATTGCTCAGGCTGAACTCCTGGCCTCAAGTGATCCCACCTCAGCCTTCCAAAGTGCTGGGATTACAGGTATGAGCCATTGTGCCTGGCCCAACGATTCTTATTATATAATGTCATTTTATGGTCCCTATTATTGGAGATGCCATACAGGTCCCCACAAAACAAATGCAGGGCACAATTCATGGCACCATTTTTTAACATTAAGACTTGGAGGCCAAATACATGAAAAAATTATTTTTGACTGTCTAATAGGAAAACTCAGACATAGATTCGTTATAATGTTGTAAATCTGTTTTTCCTTTGATACAGAGAATCTCACTGTGTTGAGATATTAATGCTGTAAGGGTGGGCTTCAAGGTTAAGAATTCACTTTGAGCCAGAAAGAAAACTATATTTGGTATGCACTGATAACATGAATAAAAATGCTCTTCAGGCTCTTTGTTTCCATATTTCATTCCAAACACAATGCCTGGAACTCAGTTAAACAAGACAAACGTTTCTGAATAAAATAAAATAAAGCCCTTTAGAGAATGGATAAATCAGTGTTTTCTGGGGGTTTCCCCCCTTGGATTGTCTGATCAGAAAAGGATTTCTTATTCTCGTCTCCCTCTAGTGGAAGGGAGAGAAATAACCTTGCAATGAAGCCTATTCTTAACAGTTATTTTAAAATGTTTACGGAAGATCCTGAAAAATAAAAAGTGCTTACTTTTAAGTCTAGCTTTCTCAGCAGGGTCCAGGGCAGCCACAGGCTCAGAGACTCGAGAGGGTAGGCCTATTCCAGTTTTATTCACAGCTCGGACTCGGAATATATAGGAACGACCTTCTATCAGTCCAGTGACTGGGAAACGCGCAAACTTCACAGGTGTGTCGTTGCACTGAGACCAGCTGTCTGTGCCCACCTCACATCTAAGAAAAACAAAGTGATTGACAAAGACATTAAAAGAAGTGTGGCTAAATTTATAGCTCCAAGGCTGCAAACCCACCCAGTTGCTGCAGATCCTCTCTGTAAAATATCCAACTCAGCGTGGCTGGTTATTAAACTGTAGGCACTTGTCCCACTCAAATGCAGTGTGTCTTCTTTAACAAGAGGAAAGAAGCCTCAGATCCTTACTGAACCCATTAAAAGCAGGCAGCCAAGGGGCCTCACGTGCTAAGCAGAGGAGTTTGGGGGTTGAGGGAAAGTACCAGGTAGGTGCTTGGAATCTTCACACTGGAGAGGCTTAGGTGGAGGATCCCCTAAACATCTCCCTGGCTGATGCCTTTAAAATTCTACCCTTAGTGACTTCTTTGTCTTTCTTAGGTATTTTCTTTTAAATATAGAAGTACTGTTGGGAAAATTGGCACCTTAAAAGATGCCTACTTGCACTGTAGTTTGGAAAACAGCTCAGCGTATTTTCTCACTTGATGGCGACTGCATCCTGTGTGGGTGGGAGGAGGGGCAAGGAGGTTGTTGCAATACATTTGTTTCTTTACTAGAGGAGACTGATGAGAGGCAGGGAGATTCCCAGGCCTGGCAGGGGAAGATTGAGTATGTACTTGGAAATGTTGATTTTTAATTGAGTGCTTTTACAGCAATTGGTACCTGGGGATGGAGTGGGTCACTCCTTGGGAGACAAAGATGACAGCTCATACCATATTACTGGCCTGATCCACAGGATTTTCGGGGCTCAATGCGTGATTGAATTATACAGCATTAGGATGAAGTAACTCATACCATTTTTTATGAGCAGAGCACTGTACTTTTAGTTCATATTACTTCCTCAACATGGCTCTATGTCCAAAATGTATGATTCCCAAATGATTCTCATGGGGGCAAGGGTTGCCGGTGGCAGTACAAAGGTGGTTGAGGTGGGGGGTTTATCTTGCCTTCCTCACTATCATCTTCCATTCTTCGATTTAGACAATAGACATTTTCCTTAGAGAAATGTAAAATGCTATCAAACACAGCTTCAATCTCTGTCTTCATCCATTTCTCCTAAATCTTTCCCTTGTAAAAATTCTGTAGCTGCTATGGTGGAGATGGTGGAAGCTGAGAGGGATAGGACAATTCTCCAAACCACCCCTGTCTCCAGAGATCCTCCAGGACTTGGCTTCTTCCCTGAGAAGACACTGTCGTGGTGACCCCGTGATATTAAAGAATGCTTCCTCTCAAGTGAGCAGAAAGAAAGGTGGAGAGCCGCTGCTCCTGACACTTCTACAGCATATTGGAGTAGAAAGAGCACAAACCTACAGCCAGGCTGATATCCGAATTCTAGTTCTGCTACTTACTACTGGCATGACTTTAGTGACTTTAGTGTTTCCTCACTGGCATGTGGTCTTGGGCCAGCTACTTGTAATAATAGACTCTACCTCAAAGGGTGGTTATGAGTTAGTGGTTAATTAATGCAAAGCGTCTAGAACAGTGCCATGCTGCCATGCACATAGTAAATGCTTAATAAACACTAGCCACAATGTGGATATTTTTATTATGACTAAGGCAAAAGGAGAACAAAATGTTCTGATTGTCCCTAGCCTTTCACTGATCAAAGTGTGCAAATCCCTTGGAAATCTGCCAAAGACAATAAAGCATGAAAAAGAATCTATCTGAACCTTCACAATTCATCATTACTAAATGAAATAATGTGGAAGCATTGTTTCATGTGTATGGTTAAATAGTACATAATTCAGTATAGATATTTCTCTGGATAGTTTTGAGCCCAATGGGCATATATTTACCAATTGTTACAAATATGAGGTTTAATACGTCTTGGTACAAACCCATTGTACTACAGTGATACAGATTATCTGTCCTTTGTGGTTTCTATAATCATATTTCATTATTCAAAAATGAAAAGAGAATTGGAGCAACTGTTTGAATAGAAACAAAGTGATAGAACAATGCATTTAGGCCAATAATCTAAATTTGCTGCTTATATTGTCCAAACTCACTTCATAATTAATGTATAAAACCAAGTTACTATAAATATCAGAGTCTATAAGTTTTGGAGAATGTAAATAACAAGGACTTACAGATAGAATATAATTTAATACTATTGATTTTTGTTGTTATTTCTTTGTATAACTTAAAACCACATCTCACAGTATAAATAAGATTGTGTTAGTATTCCTAAAGTTAATATTCTTAAATTACCAACATATTAAGAATATTGACATTAAATATATTGAATACCAGCTATTTCATTTCCAAAGTGGCCTCTATTAGGTCTACAAATTCATAGCATTCTTTCCAAATTAGTGACTTGAGCTAGTAGTCAAGTTGAAAGAATTCATCTTTGGAATTTAGGTAAATTGCTAGGTAAATAGATATGAACATATAGATATAAAGAGTGTGTGTGTGTATGTAGACAGATAGATAGAGACAGACAGAGACAGATAAAGAGAGAGTTTAAGAGAGAAACAGAGACAAAGAGAAAGAGAGAAAAAGGGGAAGGCCAGAAAAGAAAATATTTCACCTAGAAATGATGGCAGAAATCAAGCATGCATCCCTATGGCCAAATAACTCTAACTGAAGTTAGACTAAGCACTAACTTATCAATAAAGTATCCCAGAATAGGACTCCCTCCATCTACAGCTGGTTGTTTCCAAGAGATGATGATATAATCTTTGTTGGCCTCCAGGCACACCACATCCAAGGGAGCGGCTGGCGCTCCTTCAATCTCTGCATCAGCATCTGTGGAGATACAGAAAGATCCTGTTAACCTTCTCAGACATGCTCTGTCAGCTTGGCGGCCTGAGGTCTCAGTGCACACATTCCTTATCCCATCACCACAGTGGCTGTATCTTTGGCCCCAGTAGAGCAAGCCTCAGATCTTGTAATTTGTATACAAACATAACCATGTGTGTTTTTCACAGTCAGTAGGAAGAACACCCTGTTAGAAAACAGAAAGGGCTCTAAAAAGAACTCATGACCTTTGCCTCATGACCTTTGCTGCCCAAAATGTTCCAAAAGAAAATTAATACGGAGATGTTGGAGATTGCTATCCAACAGGTCAATCCTCCCAGAAAGTCTGTTCTTACGACATTGGTTGTGCAATGCTGCTCAGAAACTATGAAAGGCTCTGAAGGAGGACAAACAGCCCCTTCTGGGTGCAACCATAAGAGAACAAGAACCATGCCCTTTGCCCATCCCTATGCTAGATACCACCACTTTGCAAGGGAAAGAAATACATTCGTTTTAATCAAATGATTATTCCCGAACTAAAGATCCTCTGATGCAATACTCATATCTGAGCTTAGTTTATCTGAGTTTAGTCAAAGTCCAGGATAATGCAAGGAACAGAGGACAGCGACTGTTTATGAAATGTGATCCCCTGACCGTGTGGTCCCTTCTGGCACAGCTAAATTAGTCAATCAGGGCTGTTTTTAGGAGAGGAAGGGAAATGAGAATATTCAAGTTAGTAACCTTTTAAGTGAGAATAATTAAGACAAGAGGCAAGGTCCCACGGGGAGGGGGTCCATAATTGCCAATTCCTCCTGGCATTTGACTAAAGCTTTCATAGATGGAGTTAAGAGGAGAAGAGGCTGAGACATGCAGGAGCCACTCGCCCAAGGGAAAGCACCCATGTTGACTGAACAAACACTTTCTTTTCCTACTCTCTACATACACTTCTGCATAACTCTTGCGAGTTACTAAGACATCTCATGACATGGCAGAAATATTTGTACACTTCTGAATTTCATAGGTATGCATTACCTGTGAAGAGCTCAAGTCACTTGCATTTTGAACATTCTGTTTCTTGCCCCATGAACCAGTAGGAAAGTGTCTCTAGGCAAATATCTCCTGCAGAAGTGCTACAGGAGAATGTAACTAAATTATTGTGCCTAAAACTTAATGCAGAATCCCTGCAAGCCACACAATGGGAAATGAGCATTTTGGTGCAGAGAAACTTCTTTCCTTCTAGGATTTGAAAGCACTGGATGGGGGAGGGTGCTGCTGATAAAGGCAGAGTAGAGCAGGAGTGGAGGGGGCATGTGGAGGCTGATGTGCTTCCGTAGCACAAGAGGCGCTGCTGGAAAGCCACTCCGCCCCCAGGGGGACAGCTGGTGACTTCTAACCATGTCCTTTTGCTAAAAACCTATAGCACAACAACCAGCAACTCCTGCAGTGATAGAGCGGAGTTTAGTTAGCTGAGCATGGATGTACTCTAGCAGGAATACACTGTAAAGGAGCCGGGCAGATGGTAGGCATTCAGGGAGCCATTTTTCAAGATTTTTATAAAATCCTGGGTTGGGCATCAGAAGACCTGTAACCTATTCCACATCTGCTTCTAATTAACTGAAGCTTTTGGTAAATCACCGTACTTTTTTGAGTCTCAGTTTCTGCCTCTTAAAATTAAGGGGTTAGATGGAATGGGAATCCTAACAGTTTTTGTGCCATTGACCCCTTTAACAAACAGGTAAAGCCTAGAGGCTCATCTGAGAATAATGCCTTAAATACATAAAATAAAATACATAAGATTACAAAAAACCCAATTACATTGAAATACATTAATTGTTCTAATGATAGACCCTTTGAGAGTCTGTGGATCCCAGTTAAGTACATCTGGATGACCTTTGAGGTTCCATCTTGGTCAAAATGCCTATGAATTTATGATTGTATTTAGTGCATGTAAGATAAAAATTAGTAAGTCCACCTGTATTGCTTATATCCTTAATTTTCTGCATATTAGGATGCTTTTACATCTTAAAAACCTTTCTGGCCAAGGAGAGACAGCAGACTGCCCCTCCAAAGGATAGTCAATTCTTAGAGGTAGCAAAGGGCCCAGTGGAGGGCATGCGTTTGATATGCAAACTAAGTAATCCAAACCACACCCCCTCTGTCTGGCCCATAAAACCCAGGTAACCCAGGAGGCAAAGTCCCTCTGCCTTAATCATCCCCTGGCCAGGTACCAGGCAACTAGGGACCACACCTGCAGTTTAGAGCCCACCAAAATTATTCGAATTAGCCAGTCTTAAACTGTTCACTTGCCCTGCCTTGACTTTCCCAAGAAACTCCAGTAAAGGGCATGGTCTAAGCTCTGCCTTGCTCCTGCCCTTTCTGCCTCCTGATGACACAGGTGCTCTCCCGTGTGACCTGCTGTGCCTTCTGTTTCTAGGACCTGTGAGTGCAATAAACTTTGTTTTCTCGAGCCTTTTCTGTGTCTTTTCTTCTGGCTGCACCTGACTGACCATCATGTAGTAGAACACAGAACACTACCCTGGTATCCTGGAAGTTTTAAGGGTCTTCCATGTGATCCCATGGAGAAATAACATTCTACTTGTATATATCCAATCCATTTAAGACACCACTGAGAAAAAGAAAGACTCCTAAAATCAACAATTATGGTTTGTCTCAGGAATTAAGTTGTAGCCCCTTGCTTCCTGTCAAAACTGAAGCTATAAAGAAGGGGCCTGGAATGAAATAGTAAATTTCCTCCCTAAATGCATACATATTAAAGGGTAAGCCCCGAAATAATACATTCCTTTTTTGTGGCAGCTTCCAGGAACTGAGATGGCTTTCTGTATTATTAGGATTTAGTTCTCCACTTAAACACCTGTAGAGAACTGTATTCATGGCTTATTGGAGATGAGGAAAGTCCTGACAGTAGTGATAGTAACATAGTCTAGAAACCATGGGTTGGTGCCTTCAGGGTTCACCTTTTACACTAGGTCTAGTTTAACTAGAAACTAAAATTCTTAGCCCAGGTAACCTGGAAGAAGTTTGAAATGGCTCTTTCATCATTACAAAAACATGTTTGGATAAATTGATTTGGGCTCAATGTGGTAAATACTGTTGGGTGTTCTGTTTTTTGCTAGGACTTACCTCGAACAAAGACGTAAGCACTATATTGTTCATAATATTCTCCCATTCGTACACGAATTGTATAGAGGCCTTCATCTTCCTTGTTGAGATGGGAAAAGGTCAGTGTTGCCCGTTCGCCACTCCAATTTGTTTGCACCCATTTTGATGGAGAAACAGGTGCTCCTAAAAATTGGGGAAAAAAAAAGGAAATTAACTTATTTTTCCTCCATTATTTCCTTCTTCTTCCCACCCTCCATTCCTCTCCCTTAAACTTTTCTATATTGAAAGCTATTTAATTTCTAGAGGAAGTCTGTAGGACTTTGAGTCATTGTGCTATGTTTATATTAGTAAAAATACTAGACTGAAAGTTTGGGGACCAGAGCCAGATATATAATTTAGAGGGGCCTGGTGCAAAACTGATTTGCAAGGCCCCTTGTTCAAAAAGCAGAGAAAAAGTTAAGTTAAAGGTGCTAAAATATTCCGGCAGATTATTGTGCAGAAGAAAAACAAAAGTAGAAATGTATTTTTTAAAAAGACCAATAAAAGACTAATAAGAAAAATGAAAAAAACAAAAAAAAATTTTAAAGAAAAAAATAATTTTTACAAAGAGGAAAAAAAGTGCTAAATATAAAGCTTCTTCCTTAAGAATATTTTATTACTTATAAAGTATAATAAGGCCGGGCGCGGTGGCTCACACTTGTAATCCTAGCACTCTGGGAGGCCGAGGTGGGCGGATCGTCCTGAGCTCAGGAGTTCGAGACCAGCCTGAGCAAGAGCGAGACCCCGTCTCTACCAAAAATAGAAAGAAATTAATTGGACAGCTAAAAATATATATAGAAAAAAAACTAGCCGGGCATGGTGACGCGTGCCTGTAGTCCCAGCTACTTGGGAGGCTGAGACAGTAGGACTGCTCGAGCCCAGGAGTTTAAGGTTGCTGTGAGCTAGGCTGATGCCACGGCACTCGCCCCAGGCAAGAGAGTGAGACTCTGTCTCAAAAAAAAAATAAATAAATAAAGTATAATAGGATAATAAAAATTACAAAAAATAATATTTTTGTGCTATAACTATATATAATAAGTAATATTACTTTACTATTTTTTTTACTTTACTAATGTGATGACTTGATTGATAATAACATATTTGTGGCCTGCTTTTCTACAAATTCGTTTATTAGTCATCTAAATTTATACTTTTAGCAACTTCATTTTGTAGAATTTATAAAGTCACTCTTTGTAAACACAAGCTCACAAATGAGTTTCCATAACTTATTTTGAGGACTTTTCTGCTGATGCAACTGTTACTGGAGCTGTTAAGAATGTTACACAGGCTATAACAACATTAGGTTAACTTTTTGATAAACTCTTTCAAAATATAAATTTTGGTACTCTAGAACTGATGACACTTGAGGAACAATTTTTCTAAAACGATTTAACTCTTCAGTTTCGTGTAAGTCCAAATTTAATTTTAAATGTAAATTTATACAATTGCATTTTAATGCTTTGTCTAACTTGTGAAGATGATACTAAGACCAAAAATAACTTGTGATTTGTATATAATTTAGAACACCTGCTATGCATTCTATTATTGTATCTTCAATTACAAGCTTTAATTTAAAAACTGTCTTCCTTGTTAATAATTGGCTCATCCAAAGTTTCACATAAAAATCATGTTTTTTTCCATCAAATGCTAAAATCTTTAAATTTAATTTCTATTTCTAAGCCTCAAGACCAGAGATTACAAAGTCTTTGAGAATTCTAATAACTGCCTTATGTGCTTTATTACAATGTCTATGCATACACTTTTATCTCATAATATTCTGCTGACAAAGTTTACTGCCTGATTGCTGTCAGTTCCTGCCCTTACCCTGGCCAGGGAGTTAATATTTGTGCAGATCCCACAAAGATGAGTTCTGAGGATGGATAGGAAAGCTGACTGCCCACAGTGTGTCCCCGACCTACCCCCACGTGGAGCCCCTCCCCTCCTCTGGGGCTGCAGCCACCGTCACCTCTGCTGCTGCTGGTGCCACCACCATTGCTAATTCCAATCTGGGCCCAGGTCCTGGTCCCAGCCATCACCTTGGAACCTCATGGTGCCACAGACTGGCCCAGGTGCTCTCATGCCCACCAGGTCTGCTGCTTGGTGAGCATGCTGCCTGCCACCCAGTGCCCACCATGCTGGGGGGCCTACGTCTGCACATGTCTGCCTATCTCCTCTGATCATGTGCATGCTCCATAGTCCCATTGGACTTTACGTACAAAACACAAGTTCAAAGATAAAATGATTATGAATTTCAAGATTGTGACAGCAGAGCATTAAACCAAGCCCAGGTCCCCTTCCTGTGGGACTGCACAGTTAACATGCCCAAAAAGTCAAGCCCTGGAAGGGACCTATGTTTTAGCCCTATCTCTTTCATTAACTATACAACTTTGGGCAAATCATTTAACCTTCCTAGGCCTTAGTTTTTTTTCATGAACAAAATGGAGTTTGAACCATCATAAAGTACCTTATAGGAAATACCACAAAGGATCACCATTAACTATTTTTTCTTTCATTTTTCTATATTTCTCCAAGTTCATTTTATAAAACAGTTACACAGAAAAATTATATGCTAACATTACTAATACACAGAGCAGCTAAGTGTGTCTGGAATTTTAAAGTTTTAAAGGGCTTAAGATATAATCCTCTCTAGAAATAAATCTGGTGAGGACTTTAGGATGAATTAAAATGGATGATGAGAGTCTCTGGGTTTATTCATTGCTCTCTCCACGACACATCTTTTATTAGCTAGGAGCTAGCTTCACAGATAAATATGCACCTAGGGGCAAATTTGATTTCTTAAATTTCAATGCTTTTTTCACTACCTAGGCATAAACGGATGCAGAGGTCAGAGAAAGTACAAATTTTCCCGTGCGGTTTTCTTTTCCTGCTTAGACCTCATGTTTCAGTGATATCAGAGGAGGTGCAGGGTAATAAAAAGAGCTCTGGGCTTAGAATGAAAACCTTCACCTCTGAAGGTCTCACGTGGCCAGAATTTGGCTGTGGGATTTGGGGCAATCCCTTATTCTCCTCAGACAGTTTCGGCTTAGTTTATTGAATGAGATAATCTGGTATAGAAACTCAGTATATTTGGATCTAAGATTTGTTGTTATTTTAGAAATAACATTATTTCTTAAATTCAATGCTTCAGCTAATCAACTTGTTTTGATAGCTTTTTTGTTTTGTTTTGCTTTGTTTGGGTTTGATCTGGAGTGTTAGCTAGCCTTTAAATAGACTTTGACCTAAATCGGATTTAAAAGGGAAAATTAAATACTTGTTTCTTTCTCACACCAAAGTATTGTGGCTCTGGGCTCTTTTGAAGCAAAGTGAGGCTGAATTGTGATTTAAAGCCAGATTCAGAGGAACTGACAATAGAAAGATTTTCTTTCTGTTCTACCAACTTCAGTTATAATACGATGTAAAACAAGAGTGATGTTATCTACTTTTGTGCTCTTAAGGGACATCAGTACAACTTGCATATTTTGTATGCAGAATATACTTAGCAGAGATTTCAAAATTATAAGAAGCCTTTAAAACATTACAACAAAAGTGCCAAGGTCTAAATTTCCTCTTCATTTACTATGCTGGTTAATGAAGAATATCAGCATTTTACTGTTTTATAAGGCTATGATTTTTAAAGTTTCATACAATTTCAGTGGTTTCTATGAGGAAGGGTATTTTACCAAATAAAATTAACTTATGAAATGAATATACGTTTCTTGTAATTCTTTCCACATATTACTTATTGATAAGAAAATATCATCCCTACAAATATATTATGAAAGTGTTGCTACTTTGCTATATATGTAAAAACTTTTTAAACATACAGTAAGCAATCCCCTCTAACTTCCAGATTCTACCAGCTCTGATAAACAGATCTGCAATCTGGTCTGCAACCTTCTGTGAATAAGAACCTAAGTGAGAATTCATTATAAAGACTCACCATTTCTGTACCACTGGATCTCTGGCTGGAAATGTTTAATTTCAGGAGTGATGACTACACAACAGCCTAGACTCATCGTCTCTCCCTCTCTCCCAAAAGACACATCAAACTTGTCATCAAAGTGGATCTCAAACTTGGATGCATAACCATAAGGGGTCACAGCAACTGGGTACAACAAAAACAAATATCAGTAATTTATTTTTTTCTCATCAAAGAGACACAGGCATTTTAATAAGCACAGGCAGAAAGCAGTCACAACAAAGACTAATCAAATGACTTACTTGGGCAAAATGACTTATTTGAGCAAAAAAGAAGTTCTACGTAAGAAGTATATATATACCCCATATGCATATATTGGGTCATTAAATATGAAATATCCGATTTCAAATCAAAAGTTTATGGGTGCGGTGGCTCATGCCTATAATCCCAACACTCTGGGAGGCCGAGGTGGGCGGATCATTTGAGCTCAGGAGTTTGAGACCAGCCTGAGCAAGAGCGAGACCCTGTCTCTATTAAAAAAAAAAATAGAAAGAAATTGGCCAAACAACTAAAAATAGAAAAAATTAGCCGAGCATGGTGGTGCGTGCCTGTAGTCCCAGCTACCTGGGAGGCTGAGGCAGGAGGATCGCTTGAGCCCAGGAGTTTGAGGTTGCTGTGAGCTAGACTGTGACACCACAGCACTCTAGCCCAGGCAAGAGAGTGAGACTATGTCTCAAAAAAAAAAAAAAAAAAAAAAAAAAGTTTAGCTTACTGTATTTCAAACAAGAAGCAGTACAATTAATTAAAGTATGTGCCTAAACTATCGACCCAGTTTTGCCATCTTCACGGTAGCTTGTTTATGCCAGCAGCAAGGAAGCCTGGGGAGTGAGTGGTGATGAAATCGCAAAAGGTGTTTTCCACAGCTTCTTGAGAATTGAATATTTTTCCTTGCAAGAAGTGGTCCACAGCCTGGAAGAAATGGTCACCAGTTGGTACAAGGTCTGGTGAATACAGTGGATGACAGACAGTTTCCAAGTTTAGCCTCTGTAGTTTAAGCAGGGTTGTTTGTGTGACATGTGGTCGAGTGTTGTCTTGTAAGAGGATTGGCCTGTCTCCATTGACTGATCTCAGCTGCTTAACTGCAAGCATCCTCGTCATTTCATCTAACTAATTGTAGTAGACATCTGCTGTAATCCACTGACCAAGTTTCATGAAGCTGTAGTGGATAATACCAGTGCTGGACCACCAAACAGACACCAAGCAGCCCTTCATCTTTATCCAACCATTGTGCCAAACACGATTGTCAAAAAGAATCCATTTTCACCACACGTAACAATGCGGTGTAGAAATGGTTCAGCTTTATGTCATGACAGCAAAGAAAGGCAAGCTTTGTGGCGATTTCTCTTCTGACACTTGTTTAATTCATGCGGTACCCGTCTATCCAGCTTCTTTACCTTGCCAATTTGTTTCAAATTGTCCAATATTTTTGGAATAGTAACATCAAACCTTGCCGCTAATTCCCACATAGATTGCGATGGATTTGCTTCAGTTAGACTCTAGAGCTTTCATTATTATCTACCTTGGTCTCAGGTCACCCATGTGGCTCATTTTCAAGATTAAAATTATCAAAATGGAACTTCTCAAACCATCGACATACTGTGCATTCATTAGCCACACCCTTCTTAAACACTTCATTGATATTTCAAGCTGTCTGTGCTGCACTGGTTCCACGATGGAACTCATATTTGAAAATAACATGAATTTTCGACTGATCCATGGTTTCACAAAAATTGCTCCAAAAAAAATGTGAAAGATATTCACAAGCCAAACCATGCGTTTTAAAGAATGAGGATGTACCTACACAATAAAAATAAAACAAGCAGTATCAAAGTGAAATGTTAAAGATATCAACTGTCAAACTTACTACTTAAGGAAATCAGACATTTCATACTTAATAATCTAATATCATTTGTATGGAAATTCTTCATTGGTCATATAAGCTAAGTGCTTATTTTTATTATTATAATGAATAGAATTTAAGGGTCAGGTTCAATGTCTTAAATTAATACTACATTCAGCCTAGACTTAAATCGATGGCTGCTATATATGTACTTTTTAATTTTAGATTTTGAGTTAATTTAAACTCTACTGCTTTTACTCTTGGGACAAAGTAGCCCTATCAATTACTCATAAAAATGAAGTTTTTCATCTGACAAGGGATTAATAACCAGAATATAAAAGGAGCTCAAACAACTCAATAGCAAAAAAACAAATAATCTGATTTAAAAATGGGCAAAAGATCTGAACAGACATTTCTCAAAAGAAGACATACAACAGATTACAAATAAAAGAAAAGAAAAATACATTTTTAAAAAAGAAGACATACAAATGGCCAAAAAGTATATGAAAAAATACTCAACATCATTAATCATCAGAGAAATGTAAATCAAAACTACAAAAAAAAAAAAGCCACTTAAAATGGCTTTTTTCAAAAAGACAGGCAGTAACGGATGTCGACAAGGATGTGGAGAAAGGGGAACTCTTATACACTGATGTGGAAATGTAAATTATTATAGCCACTATGGAGAACAGTATGGAGGCACCTTAAAAAACTAAAAATAGAACTACTATATGATTCAGAAATCCCACTACTGGGTATATATCTAAAAGAAAAGAAATCAGTATGTTGAAGAGATATCTACGCTTGCATGTTTAGTGCAGAACTCTTCACAGTAGCCAAGATATAAAACCAACCTAAATGTATGTCAATGGATGAACAGATAAAGAAAATGTGATACATACACACAATGGAATATGATTCAGCCATAACAAAGAATGAAATCTGGTCATTTGCAACAACATGGGTGGAACTAGAGGACATTATGTTCAGTGAAAGAAGCCAGGCACAGAAAGACAAATCTTGCATGTTCTCACTCATATGTGGGAGCTAAAAAAAATTGATCTCACAGAGACAGAGGGTAGAATGATGGTTGGTTATCAGAGGCTGGAAAGGGTAGTGGGGAGGGGATACAGTGGGCCTGGTTAATAGTTACAAAAAGACAGTTAGATAAAAGGAATAAGATCTAGTGTTCGGTAGCACAATAGGATGACTTTAGTTAACAATAATTTATTGTATATTTCAAAACAACTAGAAGAGTGGAATTGAAATGTTCCTACCACAGAGAAATGATAAATGCTTGAGGTGATGAGTATCCCAATTACCCTGATTTGATCATTAAACATTGTGCTTGTATCAAAATACCACATCTACCCATAAATAGATACAATTATTATGTATCCATAACAAAGACAAAATTTTAATTAAAAAAAATTTAAAAATGGAATTTTTCAGTAAGTTCCTTCAGTTTCTCTAATGATTTGAGTAAAAAATATAAGAAATGTCAATGGGAGAAAATGGAAAAGTTTAAAATATTTGAATTTTTAAAAAGATTATTCTCAGAAATATCTTATTTATAGATTGAGTAAATGCCTGCAGCATCAATTCTCCTAGGTCTTAGTTCCTCTTTTCACGAAAGAAAGGACTTCGGAAAGAAATGACCATTTATTGATGGGTTATTATATGCCAGGCTCTTCACATTTGACATGTCATCTATTCCTTGCAACAACTCCTTGGTATAGATACTATTTTTTCCTTTCTTTCAGATGGGGATATGGAAGTTCACAGAGGTAATATACAACTAATGCTAAAATTTCACAGCTGGTAAGTGTGAAATTGAAATTCAAACCCATAACTTCCCAAATCCAAAATGTAGGCTCTTTTTCACATACTTCGTCTCTCCTTCTAAGACCTCTTAGTATTAACTTGAAAATCCAAACTAACATTTATTGACTTCACCTTTTGCTGGGTATTGTTCCAAATATTTAAAAGTGAGTAACTGAAACCCCATAATAACCCCGTTAGGTAAATACCATTATTATCTCTATTTTACAGAAGAGGAAAAATAAGGAGGCTAAATAACTGCCCACATTCACCCGCGGAGCCAGATTTGCAACAGCAGGCTGTTTCCAGAACCCATGTCCTCGACCAATACATCATCCTGCCTTAAATTTGTGTGTTCTCAGGGAACCACTAACCAACAGTGAAATAACTTCTCTTTGAAAGCATATCTCCCAGCCGCCTCCCTTCTATGTGAGGATGTCCCACTGAGACCAGACAGAGAAATCTGATCAGATCTTGCACATCACTGGGAGGCTGGACTCTTCCAAAGTGGAGGTGAGGATTACCAGGAGGGCCTGTAGTGACTCGGATGTTCCAGACCAACTGGAAATGCGAATAGGCCCCCTGGAAGCAGACTGTAAATCCTAGGTGCTCTCTATATCTGAGATTGGGGTTCAGCAGGGAGCTACTTCAGCTTCACCACCAGAAAACAAAACATCATTCATTTGTCACTTCCTCACCCTTTACCACACATACTTTCCATCTCAGGGAAAAACGGTTTAGGGCAGGAGTTGGCAAGCCTGTGGGCCAAATCTGGACTGCTTCTTGTTTAGTACCAGTAAGAATGGCTTTTAAACGTTTTAATGGTTAAAAAAATCAAAAGAAGAGTATTTTGTGACGTGAAAAGTCATAGGAAATTCAAATTTCAATGTTCACAAATAAGTTTTTCTTGGAACACAGCCATGCTCATTCATTCACCTACTGTTTATGGGTCCTTTTGTGTTACAGCGGTAGAGTTAAGTGGTTGTGACAAAGACCATATGCCCGTAAAGCCTAAAATATTTACAATCTAGTCTTTTACAGAGAATGTTTGCTGACCCTTTGTTTAAAATATGGCTTAGAATTAAAAAGACCAACTTACAAGTCCCTATTCCACCACTCTGTGGGTCTTGCCCTGCTATTTAATGTCTCTAAACTGTTTCCTCATCTGCACAGCACAGATAAAAATACACCTACTTTATAAGCTTTTGGGAAACATTAAATGAATCAATGCATATAAAAAAATGTCTTAGTACTGTATCTGGCACAACAGACCAATAAATAACTGTCAGGACAGAACCAAGAGCAGGGAGCTATATCTGTGATATTTGCCAGCATATTCCAAGCATCTAAACCAGTACCTAGCACATAGTAGGTGCTCAATAAATATGAGTTTAATGTGTGGCTATGAGCCCTCTATTTTCTGTCAGGAACAACTGCACTCAGTTCAGGGGATGGCCACAGGAGGTGTAGTAAGGTTGAGCAGTAAGAGAAGTGGGGCCACACTAGGCTTTCAGAACCTGCTTAACAGAGAGGAGGGGAAAGGGAGAAACATGGGTGATGATACAGCCGTGGGAATGAGCCAGAAACACTCAGAGGACTGAATGTGATCAACAGGCCAGGGCCGGGGACATTGGGAGGTAAGTCATAGTTCCAGAATTTCCAACTATTCTATCTCAATCAAGTTGTGGAAGGAGGACATGACATGGGACGTCCTCCTCTGTTGCTGTACCCTCATCCCCTCCTGCCCATGGGATTGGTACCAATGACTGTGACTTAAAATATTAAAGTTAGGAGACATCCCATGAAGTCAGTGGAGTAGGTCATCTATAGACACCAAACTAACCAGTTAAGTGAAAAACTGACCCATGAAAAAGTATCTTCAGCCATTTTCGAAAGTACCATTTATTTTTTAATGTTTGAAAAATAAGTTAGTGCTTGACTACCTTTTTCAGTCTGTCCATTGTAAACACATAATTATTTCAACAACCATAAAGATTTTACTATTGCTTCTCATGAATAGAAGTTCTGATGTAGATGAAACGATCGAAGTTCACAAAATTCACAAATTACCACCGACCACAATATTTTATTATTTAACCACATTTAGACTTCATTTTAGATTGCACTTTATAAATTAAGGTATTTATTCATTCATTGTTGAACATCTGCTCTGTGTCAGGCACTGGAGTTTAGTGATAAAAGGTCCAGCCTTGCCTTCAAGCGGCTTGTGGACCGGTGGGAGAGACTGACACCTAACGGGTAACAGTGTCGTGTCACAGGTCCTCTGACGAGGTGCTGAGGCCTCACCTGGACACCTAACCCTGACTGGGTGGGTCATGGGAGTGGCAGTGGGGGTCAGACATGATTTTTTAAAAAATTTTGCCATGTACTCTGATAACTTTTATTCTATTTTACTTGTTTAAATAAAAGGCGGATTTAACCCCTTACATTGATTTAATTACCCACACCAATGGATGCTGAACACTTTAGGCACTGTTTTCTGAAACAGGTAGTAGTGGGAGACAAAACCAATCATGTGCTTTGGAAAGATAAAATTAAGCAGAAGCAAAAATGATTTGGAAAAAGACTGTGTGGGGGAATGCAATAATGATAGAGGAGAGAGAATGGGAATGGAGAGGTCATTTCAGGAGCTTTTTAAAAAGACAAAATATTCTGAACTGACTGCCCAGATACACAGGGGAAGGGAGAGGGCAGAACTGGAGATAACACTGTGATTCCCTGCCCAGGTGGCTGGGCAGATGAAGTGCCTTTAAAAGAGATGGGGGTGGGGGGGCTGGATTTAAAAATGAAAAGGAATGGGGGAGGGGGGACAGGTGGATTTAAATATGAAAAGGAATGGGAAAGTCTGGAGGGGGAGGTAAGTACATGTGTATATAAGATTGTCGATTCTATTTTAGACAGAGTGTTGGTGGAATTTGGAGGTTTGGAGGAAATTGTTAGTAGGTAAGCTGACTATACAGCACTGAAGTTGGGATTAAGGAACATTCATTCCATTTTATAGAATTAGCTGTTGCCCCCCGCCCCCACAAAGAAGTTGGGATTAGAACCAAACAGAAATGTAGAAATAAAAAAAATAAAACCCCCAGAGAGGGCAGTTCAAATTATGACAGAAGATGAGATGCTCCAGAAAAAATAGGGAAGAAAAAGAAGGATGAGAGTAGTACAGCTTAACGGTTGAGAAAAAGGACCCAAGAGGGAGAGAGTTTCCACACGGGGGTGAATTAAGAGTGGCAGATGCTACTGAGGTAGAAAGATGAGGACTGAGAAAACAGCACTCAGCCTGCCGGTGTTCTTTTCACTAGATTTGGTAATTAAGAGTAGGAGGTACCTTGAGTGAGTGGTGGGAGAAGCCAAATTCAAGAGGGTTAAGCAGTGAGTGATGGTAAGAAAGTGAAATAAATTCAAGTTCCAGACATGATTTCTGAAGGAGGCGATGCCGACCGGGATAATTAAGGATGAGTGAGAGTGTTTCGACATAGTCCAGACTTGTGTGTGTGTGAGTGTATTTGGTTAAATCATTCTGCCCCGGTTTGTGTAATGCACTTTCTCAGTATAACACAGAAATTCTCAAAAGCATTTGCCATTTTTAGCCCATCACATCTGGGCTTTCATAAAACCAGAAGAAAGCAATTCGATTCAGAAAGAGTAACCAAAGAATCTAAATGAATAAATAAATAAATAAAACTAACCACAGATACCTCGTATAGCCATCCTAGCATATACTATGTAATATATAGTATGCATTTATTTCAGCACTATAGAATAGCTTATTATTATGTATTTTACATAAAGATGACATTTAGCAAATATATTTTTAAACTTACAGCTGAGTGGCATGGTGGAAGCCCCCGTATGGAAGCGAGTGTCATCAAACTCTCCCTTATATCCTAGGAAAGATAAAGTGAAGTGCTTTGTGACTGGGTCATATTCTTAGCAATGGGAAGAAATTTTAAAAAACACTTTGAATAAAGTAAATCCAGCAAACCTACTCTTTACCACAACTGAAGCATATGCTGAAAGCTCTCCTTTAACATTCATGGCTGAGGCCCGGTACTGAGCTGTATCTTCAAAATCACATCTGAAAGAAAATATGGAAATGAATATCCATCGTAGTGACCATCTTGCAATTACTAGCTGTTGTATCAGGGAATTCTTTGCCAACATGGCACACTGCAAATCAGTGGCCGACACACGGCTCTTTGGGACTCATGATGAAGCTACTGTCTGATCTAGCTACCTGTGGGATTTTGTATGGTCCAAGTGCTCTACTGCAGTTTCTCACCAGCAGTACAGAGCAGGGGGAGAACACCTACAGTCCACTGTGACCCCAGCCTGGGTTCATTTAACACATGAAACAAAAAGTCAACAAAGTGCTAAGCACATAAATTACAGAGCAAACATTATGATATGCCTTTCTAAAGTTCTACTGGAAGGAGAAATGTCCAGCCATGTACCTTCGAAGCAGTAACTAGCCAGAGGCACACTGGAGAGCGTGGCTGCCCTGCTGTCCTGCCCTCATGGTGGGTTCCAGCCTGGGGGCAACAGGGCCACAGGGAAGGGAAAGAAGCAGCCCCTCCTTGCAGAGTCCCACAGCCTCCCTGAGCCACAAACCTGAGCCAGGTTGGTCTTATGTATGGTTCTGCGTTCTAGTTTAAAAATTCAAGTAAGTTATTTACACCTCAATTCTACCAAGGTTCAGGCCACACTTGGAGTTTCAACTCAGCACAACACAAGAAGTGCCACTTGGATGTTCCTCTAAATTAGAATACACAAACTGGAATGTCTTATAAAAATGGAATTAGGGAGAGAATGATCTCACAGAGAGATGAACAGACTAAGATTTCAAAGCTTGTTGTTTTGTGTCTTATCACTACCAGCGCCCCATGTTCTTCATTGTTACTCAGGGTTTAGTTTAAAATTAAAATTAAAATTTCATGCTGAAATTTTATGGACATCAACAGAACTCCAGGAAGGCAAATACAGTTGCCCTTCTCATAGCTATTTAATCCTGAAAGTAACAGTGTGGCTCAAGGCTGCCTTAGTAGAACCACCCACTGGCAGAACTGATGTGACTGTAGGTTGGGGTCAGTGCTTGGCAAACATCACAGGGTCCCAGCATCGCTTGGGCCAACTCCTCTCATCTGAGGAGAAGACAATAAATCTCTGGAGAGTGAATGATGTAAATTTCACTTTGACATTTCAGCATGCTGTGGTTCTATCTGAACTGAAAATGGTGAGAGTTTGCCTAGCTTTTTCATCCATATAACTAGGTTTGGATTTCAAAACCACCTTGGGACACATGATAAACCTTTGAGAACTCAGAAATTTTGATGTGTTTTTTTTTAATCTTTTTTTTTTTTAATTTCAAAGTATTATGGGGATACAAACATTTTTGGTTACATGGATCGCTTTTATAATGCTCAAGTCAGGTTTAAAAGTATGCCTGTCACCCAGATAGTTAGTGTTCATTGTACCCATTAGGTAGGTTTTTGCCCATCCCCTCTTCCCCTCCTCCCTCCTTGATGTGGGTTTCGTTTTCAAATTTGGCTTTCGATTTTACTTCACCCTAAAACATCCCAATGTCCAGCCCTGCCTCACATACACAGTTGACAGTGTATATATAGTACCTTCCCATAGTTCCTGGTGAGCTGAAGAAAAGGATAGTATTTCCAAATTCAGCCCACCTTCAATGGCACCCACCCCAACCTCCATGGCCTTTATTTATCAAAAACAAAAGAGTACGATGATGATATTGATTTGGAACTCTGAAATGATTACTGAATATAAATACCTATTCATGCAACTTATTTTCTTACTGGTGTGTAAGAAAAACTCTCAAGTATATAAAAAGGTTAAATAAAAAGATACAAATTATATTTATCATCTTTGATGAAATTCAAATACAAAATCCCTTTGGGAGGTAGTATAAGATTAGTCATGCATATCACTTTTAGGTGTGTGCCAAGAGAAGAAAGGTGTGTGAATGTCCCTCAGTGTGGTCACGCTGCACTGGGATGAAGCAGTGAGGCGCCTGCCTGAGTGACACACACGGACACCGATGTCGTCTTACGCGTTAATCTCCAGAGTGTGCATTCCATATCGACTTTCAATAATATACTTTCCAGGGTTTGCATGGACATTGATTGGCACCTGGTTTTTATACCTGCAAGATAATGGAAACAAAATGAAGTAAATTGAAGTGTAAATAACATCATGATTAAACACACACACATATAATTCTTGTTCTTGCAGGGAGCATCTTCCGTAAATACAGCACTGAGGGTAGCAGCAGCATCTATTCAATAAATGTAAGTTGCATTCACTTAAATAAGATACACTAACAATAAAATAAAACTTCTTGATGAAGTGCTTTCCCGTCCTCTGTAAACTTACAGAGTGAATGTGAATGCGAATTGTCATTCACAACAATGTGGATGAGTCTCATGTATGTAATGTTAGTGAAAAAAGCCAGTTACAAAAGAGTGCATAGGACAGTGATTGCTTTTATATAAAACACAAAAACAAAAAGACGAATTAATGCTGCTAAAATTCAGGATATTGATTTCCCAGGGTGGAGTGGGAGGACGTGAAGGAGGCTTCTTGGGTGCTGATAATGTTTGGTTTCTCCATTTGTGTGCTAGTTACATGGGTGTGTGCAATCTACAAAAATTCACTGAAGCTATACATTTATATATTATAATATGCACTTTTGTGTATGTATATTATACTACAATTAAGAAGCTTAAAACGAAGTTGAGCATTGTTGACATAATAGGGAGGCTTTGTGTTGGGGGTTTTATTGTTGGTTGTCTGTGTAGGATGAAAGCAAAACATTCTTCTTGCTAACATTCTTGCATGGTGTTAAAAACAATGTCATCGTATTGAAAGAACATTATATTTAAGTGTATTTTATGTCACAAGCAAACATGGCTCATTCCTCGGAAGAACTTATAAGTCATGAAAGGAAACTTCTGACAAATAAAAGCTACAAGCCTCCCTTTTTCTGACCATTCCATCTTGGTTACCCTCTCAGCGCTCGGAGGGTGGGCTCCTTGAAGAGGCCTCTCCCTGAGACACTGTCCTCCGGGTCTGTACGCAGCACCTGATTCTTCTCCATGTCCTCATGCTCTCAGGAGCCAGTGGCTATGGTGCCGGACCAGGCTTTTCTATTTAAACTGTTTTCTGCCCAAAAGAGGAACTGGGTTTCACTTGTGTCTCTTTCAGACTTGCCACTTCGTGTGCACAGATAATGTGAATGACACTAATAGCCGTAACTGATGCAGAGAACTGCCTATGCGCTAGGCAATGCTCTGAGCGATTGTGGTATATACTGGCAAATTCAATCCTCAGGATAACCATGTGATGTAGTGCTCTTGTTAACCTCCTTTTCCAGATGAAGAAACCAATGGACGGAGAGGTTAAGGAACTTGCCGAGGTCACACAGGCAGGAGTAGCAGAGTGGGATTTGATCCCAAGCAGCCTGGCTCCTGGACTATGTGATGCTTCCATTTTCTAGTTGTTCTCTATGTAGCTGCATTTCATTTCTTCAGACTTTGTGAAATGACTATCAGGAGGTTTGAGAGCAGGGAAAGCGGTGGAGGGGGAGAGGAAAGAAAGAAAATCAGCTTCAGTCATCTCCTTCCTTTCTTCAACTCTCTCTCTGTCACATACAGCCCTCATGTCCCTAAAGGACATTATTCGTTTTCTACAGCATTTTTTAAAAATGCATCACTCTCCTCCTTTTAATAAAGCCCCAACTCATCCTTCAGGATTCAGATCAATTGCTACTTCTTCAGTAAATTTGTCCCTAAAATACCACGCAATATGAATCGTTCCTACCTTTCCACATCAGGGTTACTGGGTTCAAATTGCTAAATATAACATTTATCAAAATTATGGTTGTATATGAGCCTCTCCTACTAAGTTGCTGGTCCCTCAAAGATGGGGACTGTGTCTGATCTACATTGACTTCTATTAAATATTCCCACTCCTGAGGGAGGATAGTCATGGGTAAGTGTCAGGCCCTCAGTGTTGGTTAAATCAGATTGAACAGAATGCTCATGTCACACAATAGATTAATTGTGGCTTCATACTTTTTCAGCACAAGGAATGGAGTTCTGATAAACATCTACTTCATGATGTGGATGATTTTAAATAAGTGCACATGAAGAAAGTTAGTTGAGGCTCTTTGGTCTCGGTTCCCTCAGATGTGAAATGAAGAGAGTTGGACTAGCTCCAGAATCGCAGCTGCGTGGCAGGTGTGTGGTATAAACTCCTTCCCCACCCACAGGAGAGATGGCCACTGATGCTGTTTCCTGCCAGCCCAGAAATGGCCCCAGACAGCTGTCCGAGCACAGGGATGGAGGTAGCCAGGACGATCTGATCAGAGTTGGTCTGTAAAAAGACATCGACTGGCCACTCCTAATCTCCAGCATTCCTCGTTTTGGTGAATGACAGAGTAGAACATGTTCATTGCCATGTTCTTCTGATTTAATTGGTTTCGGTAATTTCACACTTGACTCAGAAGCTCCATCGTGCTTAGTTTTTTCATGTGCTGGAGGGTTTTCAGTAGTTCCTCTTCTCATAAGAGGAGCAATATGATGCTAAAGGCTGTGGCCTGTGCTGTGTGACCAAACGACTGAATGACACTCATTTTGGCTTTTGATCAAAATGTTCCTCATATCTCCATAAAGTTTGTGTTAAAGTATTTTGTGGCTCCGGTGGTTGCTTTGGCCTCCTTGCCTTCCAATACTTCCCAACTTAGCACCTTAATGCCTTTGCCCAGCTAATGACGTTTCTATTATGAGCAGCTGGCAAAGGAACTCGGTTTAAAAGACACACACACACCACTTTCGGACCTTCTCATCTTTCCTCTGGAAACCAGGTGCCAGTGTGAGAAACTCCTGTTTTAAAGCGGTGGGCAAGAACTAAGTCAGGAAGCGATTTAATTCGATTCTCTGAGGAATTTTACCCAGCGAGGCATTCAAGTCTGGGGTCACTCGAGATTGGGTGTCTTTAGCATTAAGTCAGGGAAGAAGGATTTTTGGCCTGCTCTGTATATACTTCACAGCTTCTTATTTCTGGAAAGTGAAATTCCAAACTGGCCAGTCATTGGCTAATTTTGGAGATTAATCTACACCCTGGGATTATGTGTCAAAAGCTTTCTTAAATCCTTGTGAATATTCAGGCATGCACCATTTCCCTTATCATTTTCATGTAGAGTCTATGAGCTGTTAGTTAGCTTTCAGTATGCTGTAAGTATTGCCAGAATAACACTCTGCTGTCCAGAGACTTTCACTTATATGTGTAAAACATACACTTAATCCCTCCAGACAAATTGCAGTTGAGATGTTGTGCTGACTTTGGTACTATGAGGTTACAGTAAAAGCTCTTCAGCAGTGTAAAGTATAATCAAGCAAAAAGGCTTCATAATAATTTTTTTCTATCAACAAATTATACATACCAAAGTGATCTTTAATATGTTCACTCTCACCACAAATGGCATTGCTGCTTAGAACTCAACCTTCTGTTTTGAATAAATAGTTATATACCCACTTTAAAAACCAATTATCTGAGAGAGATCTATCTCATTAGGATCAATTTTGAAATTAAGTAAATAAAAAAAAATCTAAAATAAAACTCCAAATCCTTATGCTGGGAAACAATTATGAATTATAAATAATTTTTGTTAAGCATTTTCAATGTAAGCTGTTTTTCTGATGATAATATGATAGTAATTGCTAAGTTTAAATATGTGATGAATGACTCTAATCTTGTAAATAAACTCGATGCTTATGATTCTATTGTGGAATTTACAAATTCTCATAATTTACAAAAACAAAAAGAGTTTTCTAAATCTCCAGACTCTTCCTAAGATACATTTTTTATATTGTTTTATTCCCAGGTTTTGAATTATTATGCTTATCAACAAATTTCTTTAAGTATCTCTTTGACAATGATTTTAGCGCCAAACTGAAGAATTTTACACACTTTTCTTTTTTTGGGGGGGGGACAGAGTCTCAATCTGTTGCCCTGGGTAGACTACAGTGTTGTCATCATAGTTCGCTGCAGCCTTAAACTCCTGGGCTCAGGCCATTCTCCTCCTGCCTCAGCCTCCCAAATAGCTGGGTCTACAAGCCCGTACCACTGCACCTGGCTAATTTTTCTATTTTTAGTACAGACAGGGGTCTTGCTCTTGCCCAGGCTGGTCTCGAACTCCTGACTTCAAGCGATCCTCCCGCCTCAGCCTCCCAGAGTGCTAGAATTACAGGCGTGAGCCACTTCGCCCAGCCTACGCATGTATTTTAAATGTCTTACTTGAGGATCTAGGCCAATATCCAACATACAGATCTGCAAACATGGGTGTTGAGTGAGCGAGTGAGTGAATGGCTGCTACTCGCTAATACTAACACATTGCTGCAGTGAGTGTTCCGACATTTCCCTGCAGGTTCCAATCAAGATTTCCATTGGCAAATTTGATTTGGGCTTCTGGCAAGAAATCCAATTGAATCTGGCTCTTTTTAAAAGTATACAATTAACATAATTCTCTCCTTTTAAAGAAAACCTTTTTCTTCTCACCTATTTCATATAATTTAAAAAATCTGACTAGGCAATACACTTATATGGTCCAAGAACCAAAGGTTTAAAGGGTGCTTCGTGAGTCCTGGCACCTTCCTGCTACTTGTCCCCTTCCTCAGAGTCAATTGCTCTTCTTAGGTTCTTACATACCCTTCCGGAATTTCATTATCCAAATAAAACTAATACAATCATAAATTCTCTTTTCCTCTGCTTTGAAATGAATAGACTATTATACAAGTTATTACATTAAAAAGATCTATTACATTTTAAAACTTTGGTTTTTTTCACTACATACATATTTTTCCTTCTACGTTGACAAAGCCTTCCTCCAGGACAGCCAGCGTCACTGTGGTGCTGCTGCGGCCTCCCCGTTACTAACTTTCCCGCTCAGCCCAAAGCATAGACAGGCTTCCTTCTGCCCTCAGAGTGCGTTGGAAATAGGATGGTGCTCTATAGCCATCTCTATCTACCCTTGATGAGTGACATGTGCTCCTGTCATTCAGTGTTCTCTGGGTAACCTCTAAGTTCCACTTAAATAGATTTGGTCGGTAATTTGGAGTTGGCCAGAGAGCAGCTGTTGTGTGTTTGTATAATTTGTTGGCCTCAGGGACTCCCATGACATAAAGGTGCTCAGTGGAAACTTGGAGTCAAACTCTCTTTGGAAAGAGCTCTGACGGAGCCAGAGCCTGGGTACACAGGCCTTTGAAAGACATGGTGAGGACTTAACTGCTACAAGTGAAGGCAGCATCATTGTACGAAGCATCATCACAACCTTATTCCTTTAATTTACCTCCTTCTCTTCAGGAGGGCATTCCCAATATTTCTTTCATGCTTGTGCTCAGTGTCAGGCCCAGGAAGATGCAGTTAGGTACCAAAAAGGCATAAATGCCAGCAAACTAACCACCCAACAACCTTGGTTCTTGCTTGGGTTGTGGGATCCCTGCTGTTTGAGGGGAAGGGTGTTTACTGAAGATTGTATACTCTGTACTAGCGTTGAAAGTAAACTAGAGCTCCAGTTAAAGAGTTTTTAAAAAGGTGGGATACTAATCCCACCCAGAAGTCCAGGGAATGAAAGGAATGAAGCTTAAGATTCAGGGTCCCTCATAAACCTGAGTCCCTGCAAGGCCCCATGCCTAATGTGTACTACTAACTTTATATTCTTTCTTGTAAAGAGTGCCCCTCCCCAAATTGTATAAGCTTCATGCCCCACAAAACCTGGATCTGACTCTGTTTATTGCCATAGCTCATTGTCAGTTATCTGCTAGCTGATTATACAAATTTCAGCTTTACCCAGGGTGGGGTGGCTCACGCCTGTAATCCTAGCTCTCTGGGAAGCCAAGGCAGGAGGATAGCTTAAGCTCAGGAGTTCGACACCAGTCTGAGCAACAGTGAGACCCCGTCTCTACCAAAAAGAAAAAGAGAGGGGAAAAAAAAAAAGAAAGAAACAAAATTCAATTGGGACCTGGGTGCTATGGTTGCACGCCTGTAATCCCAGCTACCAGGGAGGCTGAGGCAGAGGATCCCCTACAGCCCTGGAGTTGGAGCTTGCAGTGAGCTGCAACGACATCACTACACTCTACCCAGGGACACACAGTGAGACTCTGTCTCAACAACAACAACAAAAAAGGCAACTGTCTCACAACAACAAAAAGCAAGACAAATCTTGCTTTCAGAAGTACAGTTAACTATTTTCTTAGTTATCCCCTGATTCTTTGTTTTGTTTTAATATTTATTTTTCACTTAGCTTGCAAGGCAACAAGACTTTCTGCAAAATGCTCTGGCCTGTCCCTCTTGGAGAATTTGTGGTAAGGAATGAAGTCACTACGACTGGTGCTTTGCATCAGACTAGAGTGAGTTGCCCTCTCCTCGCACTAAAGGGGGTGCAGGAACCAGACGAGGCTCTTCCAGTGCTTCCTGTCTCGAAGCTGTCTCTGTGTCTTCACTTTTGTTTGAAATGAGCCCCTAAGACATAAAATTCACATGTAAATGAAATAAATATTTCAAAGGCACCTGTGAAAAATTTGGGGGTCAAATGTACTACATCTCGGCTCTGTTCGTGAAGATAACTGAAAACGAACAGTATTTCTATTTTTGAATTTAACTGGAATTTGAAGGGTTGACAGTTTTGTCATCGCATATTTTTCTGGAGAGTTTTTATCTTTTTTGTTTGTTTTTAAATTACTCCTTTTACAGGCCAACAAAGGAGTTTAATCTCTTGAGAATAAGGCCAATGTAAGGAGTTTAATCTCTTGAGAATAAGCTCTGCTTTTGTGAAATCACATCATTCTTGCTTAATAATACCATCAATGGTTTGTGGTTGGGTTTTTATTCCAGTTGTTGTGTGCTTAACAGAATAAATAAATGCTTAGGAAATTAATATAAATCTCCAAGAAATTATTTTGTATCCTTCTGAAAATTATCTTTAATTTTTAAAAAGTAGGAAAACAGAGATAGGAAACTCTGTAATAAATATATCTACTTAACTAAGGTCTCCAGTTACTAATTTATTATTGATTATTTTAATTCATAAGAGAACTTTACTGATTAAATAATATTTCTTAGAGCTGTAAATTTGTTATTCTTTACAGATTTCTATAGGAAAGTTTGGAATTTTTTTTGAGGTGAGAAGTAATCAGTTTTTTAAGAGGAAATGTCCCTTTAATAGGACAAATTGTGCAACTCTATAGTCACAGAAAGGTAGGCAAAGGCAGATTGATTTGTAAACTAAAAACCCTAAGTCCCTCGCCAATTGAACGGCAAAAGGACCCCAGAAAAATCTTAAAACTGAGTTCCAAGCCACGATGAGAAAGGAGGTTGGACACACCTCCCATATCCCTGTCCTTGTGGAGTTTAGACACAAATCTGACTCTGCCATGGTATCACATGACAGATAACAGACCCCCTTAACCTGAACATTCCTTTCTGCTAACTCAAAGTTTTTAGAGAAAGCTGTATTCTTTTATCCAATTGCAAATTAAAGAATCTCTAAATCTACCTATGACTTGTGAGACCCCACTTCAAGATGTCCCACCTTTTCTGGCCAAACCAATGTATACGTTCCATGTATTGATTTATGTCTTTGCCTGCGATTCTTGTCTCCTTGAAACGTATAAAACCAAAATGTAATCCACCTTGGGCCCTCTTACTCAACACCTCTTGAATTTGTGTTTTCCCCAGGCTGTGGTCACTCGTATTTGGCTCAGAATAAATCTCTTTAAAATATTTGAAATATGTTCCTACATTTCTCATCTTTGTTACTATAAATTATTTGCCCTGATAATTCATAGCCAGTTCTGATTTTTATTCTTTAGTTTTCAAACTCAAGAGCTCCGAAAAGAATTTATATACATAGAAAAATTGTAAGTCCAAAATTATCAAAGGCAGACTAATATCACAGGTGAATTTTTTTAAAAACTCACCACCTGCTTCTTAAGAATAACCATAGACAGTTAAATGGGTTTTTCTTGTCCGTTTCCTCCATTAGTGCAAGTTAGGCATCAACATTAGAAATAATGGAAAAGAAAGAAGTAGGCAGACACTCTAGGTGATGGTGACAATTGCATAGTGTTGATATTACAACCTAACGGGCATTTACCACCACTTCTGAGGATAAAAAAGCAGCATGCAAAATACCTGTGTCAGAGAATAAAAAGGGAACATCTTTTTTAAGTAGCTAGATTATTTTCATATTTCTGTTCTCTATGGCAGATATTCATGGCATATGACAAAAAGTTCTCAGTTTAGGGATCACAAAGGTATTGACAATCACAATAGGATATACACTGAAAGGAGAAAAAGAGTGCTTATTCTTTGTTAAAAGAAAATGTCTTAAGGCCCCATATTTTCTCCCACCCAGCTCTCTCTTTTGTTTGATGTCAGAAAGCACATTGAGGCCTCAGCTCACATGAGGGGGAGAGATGGGAGCCCTGTGAGTCTTAATTATTTTGTAAAAGATGGCATTGTTTTTGATCACAAAATCATATTATTTTGTGAAGTTCATTTATAGAAGTAAATTTTTATTTAATTTTTATAGACCATAGCAGTTATAGACATATTTTTGGTATGTAAATATGTTGACTAAAATCTAATACCTTATATAAAGACCCATTTGTATAATAGGCTTATAAGGTACTATAATGAATCATGTATATGCAAGACTGCTTTTTCTTCTCATACACAAAAATTCATCCCAATATCTTTTCTTCCCTCTTTTGAAAACCTATACAAACTTCTAGATGCCTTCATTGACTCTTGCATATTGATAGATCTGTGTGTTCTCACTACAGGGAAACTTAACTTTGTGTAATGAATTCTGTTAGCTTTCATAAAGATAACATACCAAGTGACACGAGGTTCTGGCCAGCCTGCTATGGAGCAGTGTAATTTTACATTCTCTTTCTCCCAAACTGTGTGGGAACGAGGTTTAATTATAAACTCAGGAGCATGCAGAAGATGGTCTTCATTCAACTTGGCATGATATGCCTCGGTTTCTTCTAACTGAAAAAACAAACAAACAAACATATCAAAATACTACTAAATCAAAGTGCTCTCTGGTGCTAAAATAACAAATGGAAACCAAAATTTGTATTTTTCCATTTGGAACCTTACTTTTGTGTTCAGATAAAATGCATTCCCTTTACTCCTTTTAAAAATTGATGTAGTTATTTATCAATTAATATTTTAAGCTTGAGCAACATAGTTTACTTCCTAAGGTGGATTTCCTAAGGTTCTTTAAAACCTTAATTTCTTTAGAACCTAAAATTCCATGAAGTTTAAAATTATTAAGTTTACCTTTCTTTGGACTTACACATTTTAATGTCTTTCTCCTTGTTTTCTTTAGTTTTGTTTCTCCATAATTTCTTCATTTGAAACAAATCAATCTGTATCTACATACACACACACACACACATGCACACACGCACGCACACAGACACACAACTTGTTACATGCATTTCCACTTTTGTAAGTTGCATTAAATTGTCTTTTCTTACTGTTTTTCTCAGTGACAAGTGTTCTGCCTTTTCTCGAATTGCAACTTTCCTTGACTTCTTTTCAAAAGTTTCCTCTTGTTGGAGAGTGGACGTAGCCTGTTTGGATTCCATAGACTGTTTGGATGCTCGGGACTGTTTGGATACTGTGGACTGCTTGGATGCCGTGGACCGTTTAGATGTTATGATTCCTTCCTCACTAGCAAGAAGATTCCTCTGGGCTATGTAAGCGGCAGCTTCTTTAATTCTTTCTTCTTCCGTATCTGTAACTCCACTGACATGCACTTGACTAAAACACAATAATAATAAAAAGTGTATATTGTAGATGGCAGTGACAAGATTGCCTAATTTTACTAACTTCAAGGATCAGCCTTCAGACACTGTGTCCTGCACCCAAAGAAAACCTGACACAGAAAAACCTGCTAAATCAGAAACTGACTCTTCACGTACAGAAGCGGTTGTCCCCTTAACAAATAGTGACAATAATGATAACAGCAATAATAATATCTATATGGCCCAGGCGCTTTTCACATACATTATCTCATTTCATCCCCACAAAAACCCAATGAGGTAAACTATCATATCTGTTTTAGATATATGGTAACAAGGTTCAGAAAAGTTAGATAACTTTCCCAAGGTCATTTCACTGATTGTCTTAGTGTGTTTAAATATGATTTCATTTACAATAAAAGATTAAGTCATGACTTCCTTTCCAGAGAAGACATATTGTAAAATGAGATATAGTTTGTGTGCTTGTGATCCTGATATATGACTATGAGTTTGATCTGGATTCTGTAGCTTAGCTGACGCAATGCATTGCTGAGAGCTGTTGCATGTATAAATAAGTTCTAAATTTACATGAGATCCTTGTGCCCACTAGGTTTCTTTCTAAGATGATAAAGGTTGTGTGTGTGTATATATATATGTATATACTATGTGTGTGAGTATCCAATATGAAGACTGTCATATTGGATACTCAGCCCTGATGAAAAGAAATTATCAAACTTGTAATCAAAGTAGTGATATTTATAAATGTGACTTATTTATTACTCATAATGGATGATGATGGCAGGTCAGTGACAACATCCAAAAGTGCTGTGTCTAGTGTGGTAGTTTATGATAGAATTTGTGCTGTGATTTATTAATGTTGTTAAACATATTTGAATTATTTTTAACCTCCTTCAATGCCTTTATTGTAAACCCCATTGGATGTTTTAGTAAAAGAGTATATTGATTACATTGAAGATTCTCTTGAAATTGAGTCTCCTTAGATCTCTTAAGTCAGAATTGTACATCTGCTTTTCTTATAAGAATGATTACTTAAAAAATTAAGCAAGTACTACCACTGCGTTTGCAAGTTCCAAGCACTTGAATCTACGCAGTTTGCTGAGGAACAGGACTCAATATTTGCCTAAATTTGGAATTTCTCATGGAATGCTATGAAAACATCTGGCAGACAAGATAAGTCCACTTTATTTCTGACCAAACTTAGTAAATATTAAGTTTTTTCTCTAACTCTGTAAATATTAATAAGTTAGTCCTAACTGTGGAAGTGAGTGGATATATTAACCCCCTATCATTTGGTGGGGGGAAGATGAAAGATTTCTATCTTAGTGTTGTGACATAACTACCTCTAACATTTTTTGGAATAAGGTATGAAGTGAATGAATTAATAAGTGAATATAAAACAAACCATCAGGAGAATTCACTTGGACTTCTCTGTAGATGTCAATATATAATAGAGAGATTTGAAATGAGCTGTGTAATATGTTTCAATACATAGAATAATGGATCACGTTCAATGCTACTCTTGCCCCAAGCTCTAAGTGAGAGAACTTTAAGCTTAAGGCTCTCATTACCTCTAATACTGGACATGTTGACACAGCTCTAAAGGGCAGAATGAAGTTACAACCGTCTTGCCTTTTCCATTTAAAAATAAACTAAACTTCAAAAAAACTATAATTATTTCACACGAGAACTCAAGTATACTTAAAAAAAATATGCTGGACCCAGGACAGCAGGGATATTCTCCTTTAAGCAAACATAAGGAGTTGTCAGTGGTAACCCTTCTACAATCTGGGCATAAGATCAAGAGTGTGATGCTAACATGCTGACAAAATTCACTATTATACTATTAAAAATAAATTAAAAACCTCCCAATACTCTGCATATCTCTCATAGTTTCAACTCAAAACCTACTGCTGACACACAGTTAACTTATTGGAGTATAAGAGGTGGAATTCTCAGGTGTCATGCAGAGGAAATGGCATTTTTCAGAAACACTCTGCTTGCAGAGGGCATGTACATTGCATTGGCTAGGCTGGCTCTTTCACTGCCAGCCATGCGACCTTCAGCAAGGCACTGAGCCCTGATTTCCTTGTCCAAACAACTGATACACAGATTTCTTTCCAGGGCTGTACGGAGGATTTAGCAAGACAGTTTATATAAAGCACCTAGCACGATTCCCAGCAAACTATCGGTACGCAACAAATGTTAATTTCTTTCCCATCCTCTTCTCGGATTGTTAATACTGTCAACACCACTGTGAAACGCTATTTTCAACACAGTAATAGAATATAGGAGAGGATCCATATAAAATATATAGAAGAACTAGAAATAGAAGATCAGTTTTTATTATTATTTTCTTCTATCACAGTTTATTTTATAAATGATCATTTCTTGAGACTGGCCTGGAAGAGACAAAACCGTTTGGTGGGGACTGAGCAAGGAGAAGACATCAGGAGTGAGAAGCTTCATTTCACGCCCATCCGGGTGGAGAGGCATGTCATACAGGCTAACGCTAAGCTGATGTGGTTTTTAAATGATTTTTTGAAACAGAGTGGCAAAAAAGCTGGACATAAAATAGTCCTCTAGCCTAGCCTTCTCCTACAACAAATACAAGTGGGAATTAAAAGAGGCCAAATATGGGCAAGCATACTTAACAATATAAGGATGTTTCTCTGGAAAGTTCACTTTAAAAAAATCATGGATATCAAAGATATCAGATAAAAAGCTAAAAATAGAATGTTGTTTATCCCCTTACCTTCCTAACTGGGTTCAGAGAACTTATGACATTAACCTCTGAAACAAGTCAGAAAGCAACTGTCAGAGGGCAATGGAAAGAAAGACACAGGGGACAGATGCAGGTCACCAAAAAATCATGACCAAATTACTTCCTGACTTTCAATAAGGATCTACTTTTCCATGACATTTGCCCTGAGCGGATGGCCTCATTTCGAGTGCCACCTTAGCTATGAGAATAACTTTCCATTCAAAGGAAAATAAACAGGGGACGATCCGGAAAGTTCCTGTTAAACTTTAATCTTGGTGTCTCAGACAAATTTCCTTTCAAGATTCCTTTGAATATTATTATCGCTCAAAAAATGTTTAAAGAGAGGAAATTGGCATTACATAGATTTGTGACTTAATGATTATTTTGTTTGAAGTTCGCCTCAAAGCAAATGCAATCTATTTTCCATTGAAAAAATATAAGCTAGGCATTCAAATTATGATTAGATTTTTCTCCTAATGAGTAATAATTAAAACCACACTGACAACCAAGATGTTTTCCAGCTACCTAAACAAATCACCTGGGTTTTTTTTTTTTCAGTTCACACAATATTTTCGTGTTGAGCTTTTCTTTTTAGTGTTCAATCACTAGCATCCAAGGCTCTACTTGCCACTTAATGCCACTTAAGTAGCATTAAGATCTAACCTTTCTCTTTCATCATGTAGCCATCCTATGTGATGGCAAAGATTTCTAAAAGGGAAATCCTTTTTACAAAATTAACACATCTCTCTTGGCACAGGGCTCCAAACTTCCTTAGATCTTTCTCAACCAGTATATGGTAAGTGTTCAATAAATGTTAGCTGCTATTATTATTATTATCTAACAACATTTACTCCCCACTTTGTAATAAAGTCAGAAAGAAAAAGTACACTAACCGTCCCGAGAAAACAGGCACCATGTAGTCACTTGGTAGATTTTCTTTCTCTTCTCCAGACAGAAGGCTGTGCTTGGCTCTCTTTGTTTTGGTGCTCAACTTGGATGAATAATCGTCTAACAGCAGACTGGAATCTGTAAGTCTGAAACAAACTCCCTAATATTATTATAGACAATAACAAAAAATGCATTTAAAATATTCAGAATACTGACGAAAGAAAGTTTTAACCTGGGAGAATTTTTACAGAATCTTAGATCTCTAATGTTATAATTATCTTTATCTTTAGAAGTTAAGTAGAGTTAGAAAGACCTCACATAATGCACTCTATATAGACACAAAAGAAAAACAGTAATTTTACAGCTGCAGTAATTTCATGGCTTTTTTCCCCTTAAAGTTTCAAGGGAAAAGAGTGATGTTTTTATAATAGTTCCAAATACCTTTTGCTGTTAATGTAATGTTTCAAATTTAGGCAGTCTGCATAAATGGCTTCGATACACTGTGCATCCAAATCTTTTCCGGGGATTGTTAAAAATGCACACTTTTCTGGACAGGGAGCCTAGGCAATTCTGATGCAGGACCCTAAGTTCACACTTTGAGATCTTTAAGTACTGTAGGCAGACTTCTGCATTTGAAGGGACACTGGGCTCATCAAACAATAAAGTTAATATATTGTATGTGAACACATGGTGTCAAATGACTCAGAGGTACAGGGGTGTGATAAAGTTCTGTCTGCCTATGCACACTGGTGCAAATGTGCACTCAGAGATAGTGTTCTAATAAACCAAAAAATTTACTAGGGAGGTGGAAAATGTGAGAGCAGAGATTGCAGAGAAAAAGGACTGATTAAATGAAAAGTATAGTCTTAATCTATATAGTTCTTGATTGAAATCAAATGCATTTCCATATGAACATATAAAACCTGGCATGAACTTCAGGAGTTCATGGCCTGCCTGAAGTCAATTCCCGGACTCAGGGTGAAAAGCCCGCAATCTACATGGTAATGAAAGATTCAACAATAGGGGCCTGTGTGGGGACTTTCTGCACTATCCTTGTAATTTTTCTGTAAATGTGAAACTATTCTAAAGGAAAAAGTTAATATAAAAAAAAATCTGCTGGTCTAGAGAATATTTGAAGAGGAGGCGAATGGCAGCGGCGTGGGGCAGGAAAAGCCCAGCTGCCCAGCGGACACAGAAAACCTTCAAACCATCCAAACCTTGACCACTCCTCATCTCTGAAAATCATTTGGAAAAGAAAAATGGATTGCCAAAATCAAAGCACAAGATGGGCCAAAAATATACTCAGTACAAAATGGATATATAATAATGCAAGAAAACCAGTGGCACAGAATGGTAAGGGCTTCAAGAAAGTGCAGAGCGAGAACTGGCTGGGAACCTGGGGGTGTAGGGTGGGTGACTGCCTTAACCCTCTAAGAGGTCCCATGGACGTGACAAACCTCTTCTTGTCCCATTATCCACCCCCTCCCCCCAGGGGGAGATATCTAGCTCCTTTTCTATGATCAGCATTAAAATTAAAGGTTAGACCTTTGAATTCAAGCTTGTGGCTTGGTTACCAGTTGGAAGCCAGAGTGAAATTTGTTCCTGGCTGGCTGTTCAGGCAGCAGCAAAATGACAGCATTCTATACCCCCAGCAGGTCACACAGAACAGGCTGTGCTTCTACAGGTCCAAGTTTAAAGTGGTACTTTCCTTCACCCCTTTATTCCATTACTGTAAAAAATAAAATTAACTGTGGGGCTTAAAAGTTTCATTCCTTTCCCCATTTCTCAAACAGTTGGATTTTCTAATTTCTCTCCTTTTTTCTGTTTTTGCTCTTTTTTCTTTACTTTCATTCTAGTTTCTATAGTCTTAGTCTCATGAGCTCATATTTTTCAACATTGATTTACATCAAAATAGGCACTATGATTTGTCATTCTTTTCATTGTGTTGTTCCTTTTTCTGTCATTTATCCTTTAAGACAAATCTTTAAAAAGATGCATTTACTACCTAGAACATGCCAGAATGTGATTATTCCATTTTCACAAGTAAATCACAGCAGCTGATTTTTAACACATTGACTGCCATACTAGAAAAAAAAATTTTTTCCTTGGGGCCATCGTGGTTTATTACGAAAATAGAATAAAAACTTTGAAAACAAAATGATCCTTTCTAATTTAATGAAAAATTTGTTATTTTTTATTGTTTTCTGTCTGTGAGTTATATGCAACTTGAAAAATAGTCCTCGCATTCCCAAGGTGAAGAGACGTGTGAGTTACATATGCTTCACAATGCCCAGGCTCAAAACTAGCATGAGTTAAATACAACTCACATGGCAGTTAATGTGTTAATAGTTTAACTTTATGCTAAAGAATCATGGCACTTTCATTAGCTTCCATTTCATATTTCATCTGGAACAAAAGACTTCATAAAAAGCATTATGATATTATGTATTATACAGTATTATTTAGAAAATGTAAGATCTCCACCTTTATTATGGTCTCTAGAGTTTCTTCAAGCTTTTGATTTCTAACAAAAAAGAGTGTGTCAAGGATTAGATGTTCAAATACTATGCAAACATGATTTAGTAATGCTGTCATTTATTGAAGCTAGCAAACAAAACTAAATCAGAGAAACACAAAGTTTTAAGGAAGTGATTATGTAATAAACAGTGTAATTATTTGAAGAAAACTCATCAATAGCCTATTTTTTCATGATCCATGAACACTGAAGGCCAACATCTTACTCTATCAAATTTTAAAGTTGAATAATGTTTTTAGAGGAGTTAAATAAAATATATAGACTTTAAATTTCCTTTAACCTAAATCAAATAGCTAAATAAGGGCTTACTAACCTCTTGGGCTTTTAGTTGTATCTCAATTTTGAAAATAATCCTCTAACAACTCAATTTCTGAGTAGATACCAAACTTGATATATATGGACCTGCGTAGGTTTTTTACCTATTAAAAGTAAACATAATGTTCTTTACGTTCTTAGCTTAAATCTTGAAACTTTCAGAATTTTGATTTATGAAGGCAATCAAATTAAGCAATAGGTAAGAGTTGACTGTGTGTGCATGCATGCATCCATGGATCTGTAACTGTGCCTAGGTACAGCTTTTTGTGCTCTGCTACTAATTTTGCTATGTCTTGTTCATATGTCTACTGTTAACATATTTTAAATAAATATCCTGGTGTATATGACATTATCACATCTACGGCCAGCAGAACCACAGAGAAGAGCTCTAGCCAAGGTACAGAAGGAACTGTCTTGAAATATTCCAGGAGCCCAGAAAGAGGCTCACACCTGCATCTAATTCAAATACTGAACAGAAAATATTATAACCCTCTGCTCATGCAACTTCACAATAATGGTGAACAGGAAAAACAAGAACAAACCATTTATAGAATTCCAGAGCTAGAAGAGATCTCAGAGATATTTACACCAGGCCCCTGCTTTTACTGATGTGGAGACCAAAGCTGAAGGGGCTTTGTAACTCACCCATGCTCACATGGTGAGTTGGTAGCTGAACTAGGACTAGCACCCATCTCTCCTTGATTTTCTGGTTCATCTTCTTTTCACTATACCAGTGTTTTCCAACTTTTGTGATTGAGTACTCTTAATTAAAAAATATTGGGGTCATGCCTCCTATATATATTTATTTATAAGTTCTATCCATATATTGCTGTATAAATATTCTCACTATGAAACATTCAATAGAAAAAATTTAAAGACCAAAATTTTTTTTTTTAATAGAAACATTACTATTTCTTCCTACACTCCTTTGGCTTGCCTTTGTGGACTTTGGAGACCATAATATCATGTTGCACTGCCCATAAAGACTCTAATATCTATTCCTGAATTTATTCACATAAATTGAGGTTATGAAATCATCACAGTCCTGCTATAAATTAAGCATAAAAAACTCACAAAGTAAAATGCTGGCCCCTCAAAGTTATGTTTATAATCACCATATAATTTTAGGAAACTGTTTCAGGTTCCCTAGGATTAATAAATTTATTCATACTGAAGATTAGATCTACTTAATGGCTATATGATTTTCTGGAAATACTCAGAGCCTATTAGCATGTTTCAGAGAAATGATGCACTGTAGGCACTGCCTTTGCTGACTGTGCTCCCAAAGCCAGTGTCGCCCGTTTCTCCATGCTCAAAGTTACACTGCATAGTTGGTTTCTCTGTCTTTCCCACTGCCTGTGACTACTCAAGGAGAGAGATGGTCTCAGTTATCTTCGTATCCTCAGCATTGTTTCCAGTGCCTGACACTGCTCGAGAAATGTTTATTGAATGAAGTGAAATCAAGATTTATTCTTCTATAATCACGTACTAGCTCAGTGATTCTCAACCCTGGTTACACACCAGAATCAATGGAGAAGCTAGTAAAAATGACTGCTACAGAGGAAGGATTTCTAGTATGGTGGAATGAATAGTTCAACAGTTCCTCTTCCCAAAATGCAACGGTAAAAAGGGGCACATTGTCAGAAACAACCAAATCAGGGCTCTGAAAATCAATCAAAGCCATACACTACACTGAAAAGTGGTATTTATTAAAAACAAAACAAAACAAAAACCTACATGTAAGCACATACAAGCATATAAGCTCACATATAAGCAGTGAGGGTCTGTGTGGCATTCCTGGCTAGGATTCTCCTAGCCCCCACTTCAGTCCATAAGGTAGTTCTACCAAAGTGGGAAAATGTGTGAAAAGGAGAGTTCACTGCCAGAGGGGGCTGACTTGATTCAGACCAGAGCATAAAACCCCACATGCAGCACATCCCCACATCCATTGTGAATTACAGTAGCACAGTTCGCACACTGTACTACTGTATGGTAGTACAGTTCATTCTAGGTGATGAACAAACAAGGGAAGACCAGCAGCTCAGCTAACCTGAGGTTGCCATTGTTGGCGCAAGCAGCAGATTGGCAGATCAGCTGGAAGTTTATCAGGAAGATCTGAAAAATAAAATAGTCATAGGGGCCTACATAAGCTCTCCATAATATCTGTGTAGGAAAAACTGGAGAAGGCCAAGTTGTCCACACATCACTGGCTGATTGTAAGCCTGTTCACATGTGCAGAGGAGAGGCAAGAAAGCCTAGAGGTAAGCAAAGCTAGGACTTACTTAAAACCACCTGCACTTTATCTGTGCTCCCAACTTACACATAGATCTATTGCCAGAGGGTGGAAGCTTTACTGGCTCGAGACTTTTGGGCACAGTATCTGACCATTCACTGACTGGTCAGTTATCTATGCAAACACAGTGTGATCCCTAGGAATTCAGGCTTAAAAATCAAAACAAGAATTTAAAAAACAAACAAAACTGAGCAGAGACACGAGCAGCCACACAGTGCAGGGTAAAGAGATTCTATCAATGTGTCCAGGAAAGTTATCAAACAAAACCAAAATACAGCAACAACACACTAAGAGAGAAATTCAGAATCCAGAATTTCAACAATATATTATCTGACATGTCCATTTTTAACAACAACAAAACAAACAAAAAATTATGAGACATACCAAGAAATAGGAAAGTGCGATTCACACCAACAGAAAGGAGCAGGAAACAAAAATTGCCTCTGGGTGGTCCTTGATGTTGGATTTAGCAGACAAAGACTTCATAACAGCAATTATAGATATGTTCAAAGACTAAGGAAACCATGTTTAAAGAGTTAAAGGAATGTATTATAACAATGACCCAACAAATAGAGAATGTCAACAAAGAGATAGAAATTATAAAATAGAATCAAATGGACATGCTGGAGTTGAAAAGTACATTAACTTAAATGAAAATTTCTTGGACTCAGCAGCAAATTTTAGATAGAGGAAGAAAGAATCAGTCAACCTGAAGATAGAAATTATCCAATCTAAAAAACAGAGAGATGAAATAATGAAGAAAATTTAAAAGATCCTGAGAGACCTGTGGGACAATGTCAAACACATCAATGTATGAGTAATGGCAATGCCAGAAATCAAGGCAAGAAGGGGCAGGAAAATATATTTGAAGAAATAATAAACTAAAACTTCCCAAATTTGATGAAAAATATTAATCTATGAATCCAAGATGTTCAACAAACCCAAGTAGAATAACACACAAAGAGATACATACGCACACCTAGAAATATAGCCAAACTGTTGAAAGCCAAAGCCAGATAGAAACCCTAAAAGCAGCAAGAGAAAATGATTCATCACATATAAGGGAACAATAATATTATCAATGGCTTACTTCTCATTGGGAAAAATACATGCCAGAAGGCATTGACATGACATATTTAAGTGCTGAAAAAATGTCAATCAAGAATTCTATATCCAACAAACTATCCTTCAAAACTAAATGTAAAGATGTTCCCAGACAGAAAAAGACTGGGAGAATTCATTGCTAGCAGACATGCTTTACAAGAAATTTTAAGGGAAATCTTTTAGGCTTAAAGGAAATGACACTAGACAGTATTTTGAACCCATGTAAAAAAATGAAGAGCACCAGAAAGTAAATAATTGGGTAAATACAAAAGACAGCACGTGTATACACACATACACACACACACACATATAGAATTCTCTTAAACTCTTTCTTTTTTTTTTTTGAGACAGAGTCTCACTCTGTTGCCCGGACTAGAGTGCCGTGGCGTCAGCCTAGCTCACAGCAACCTCAAACTCCTGGGCTCAAGCAATCCTACTGCCTCAGCCTTCCAAGTAGCTGGGATTACAGGCATGCGCCACCATGCCTGGCTAATTTTTTCTACATATTTTTTAGTTGTCCAGCTAGTTTCTTTCTATTTTTTTAGTAGATACAGGGTCTCGCTCTTGCTTAGGCTGGTCTCAAACTCCTGAGCTCAAACAATCTGCCCCCCTGGGCCTCCAGAGTGCTAGGATTACAGGCATGAGCCACCGTGCCTGGCCCTCTCTTAAATTCTTTAAAAAAAATGATTGCATAAAATACTGATACATTGCATTGTCAGGTTTTTAATATACATAGTTGTAATATCTGACAATAGTACAAAGGAAGGGGGGAGGAAACGAAGCTATATTAGACAAAGTTTCTATATTTTACTGGTATTGTTAGTTTAAATGTGAAGTAGACAGTGATAAGTTAATATATGTACTATACTTCCTAAAGCAATCCCTAAAATAACACTCAAAGAACATAGTCAAGAAACAAAATAATTAAAATGCTATACTAAAAAATCTATTTAATGCGAAATGGCAGTAAAGGAGGAACAAAAGAACAAAAGAAACATGAGATATACTAAAAAAAAAAAGAAAATAACAAAAATGGCAGGCAGCCATAAATCCAACCATATCAGTAATTTTATTAAATGTGAATGGAATAAAAACTCCAAGGAACAGGCAGAGGTTGTCATACTGGATGGGAAAAAAAAGATCAGATTAACTCAATTATATGCTGCCGCAAGAGGCACACTCTAAAGACATACATGTGTTAAAGTAAAAGAATGAAAAAGGTATAACATGCAAATGTAACCATAAGGAGCTGGAGTAGCTATATTAATATAAAATAAAATACACATTAAATAAAAACATCATTAGAGACAAAGAGGGACATTTAATAATGATAAAAGAGTTGATTCCTCAGAAAAACATAAAAATTATAAATATATATATATCTAACAACAGAGCTCCAACATACATGAAGAAAAATGACTGAATTGAAAGAGTAAATAGAAAATTGAAAAGTAATAGTTGGAGACTTGAATACTCCACTTTCAATAATTAATAGAGAAACTAGACAAAAAAATCAGCCAGAATATAGGAGACTTAAATAACACTATCAATCAACTTGACCTAACTGACTTTTCTAGAATACTTCACCCAATGACAACAGAGTACCTATTCTTTTCAACATTCTCAAGGAGAATTCATATGCTAGTCCACAAAACAATCTCAATCAATTTAAAAGGATTGGATGGCTCACGCCTGTAATCCTAGCACTCTGGGAGGCCGAGGTGGGCGGATCGTTCTGAGCTCAGGAGTTCGAGACCAGCCTGAGCAAGAGGGAGACCCCGTCTCCACCAAAAATAGAAAGAAATTAATTGGACAGCTAAAAATACATACAGAAAAAACTAGCCGGGCATGGTGGCACATGCCTGTAGTCCCAGCTACTTGGGAGGCTGAGACAGTAGGATTGCTTGAGCCCAGGAGTTTGAGGTTGCTGTGAGCTAGGCTGATGCCACGGCACTCACTCTAGCCCGGGCAACAGAGTGAGACTCTGTCTCAAAAAAAATAAAAAATAAAAAAATAAAAGGATTGGAATAATAGAAAATATATTCCCTAACAATAGAAGAATTAAACAAGAATCTATAACAGAAAGAAATTTAGAAAATCCGCAAAAATCAGGAAATGAACAACATACTTCTAAATAACCTATTAGTCAAAGAAGAAATCACAAGGGAAATCAGAAAATATTTTGAACTACATAAAAACAAAACCACAACATATTAAAATTTATGGGACTCAGGCTAAAGCAGCGCTTAGAGGAAAGTTTACAGTTTTAATTATCTATATTGGAAAAGAGGGAAGGTCTCAAAAGAAGAAAGGTCTCGAACTCAAACGTCCACCATAAGAAGCTAGAAAAAAGATTAAACACAGAATGAGCAGAAGGGAGATATAATAAAGATTAGAGTGGAATTCAGTGAAATATAAAACAGAACTACAAATAGATAAATCAATGAAACAAATGTTGGTTCATTGAAAAGATCAAGAAAACTAGCAAGCCTTTCACTAGATTGACCATGAAAAATAGAAGGCACAATTATTAAAGTCAAGGATGAAAGAAGAGACATCACTAACAACCTTACAGAAAATAAGAGGCTCATAAGAAAATAGTATCGATGCCTTTATGGCAACAAATTAGACAACTTAGATAAAATGGAAAAATTCCTACAGACTCAAATTACCAAAACTAACTCAAGAAGAAATAACAAGTATGAATAGACCAATAACGAGTAAAGAACTTGAATGAATTAGTAATTTAAAATTTTCCCCCAATGAAAAGTCCGTGCCCAAATGGCATTACTGATGAATTTCATCAAATATTTAAAGAAGAAAAAACAGTAATCATTTCCAATTGTTTTCAAAAATAGAGAAGGGAACACTTTCCAACTCATACTACAAAGTCAGTATTACCTGATATCAAAGCCAAACAAAAACATTACAATAAAAGAAAACTACAGACCAATATCTCTTATGAACATAGATGCAAAAATCCTTCACAATATATTAACAAATGGAATCCAGCAACATATAAAACATATAAAACCAAGCAAAGATTATCCCAGGAATGCAAGGTTGATTTAACATTTGAAGATCAATTAGTATAATATACCATATTAATAGAATAAATAATAAAAACCACATTATCATCTCAATAGGTACAGAAAAAACATTTGACAAAATTTAGCATTCATTCATATTAAACACTCTCAATAAAATGGAAATAGAAGGACACTTCCTCAACCTGATAAAGCCCATCTATAAAAAATCTACAACTAATATCCCACTTAACGGTAAAAAACAGAATGCTTCCCTCCTAAGATTGAAACAAGGTGATGATATCTGCTGTTGCCATTTCTCTTCAACATTACACTGGAGGTTCTAGTCAGGGCAATTAGTTAAAAAGATAACTGAAAAGAAGTTAGTCTACCTTTCATTACAGATGATATAATCCTACATGTAGAAAATCCTAAGGAATACACACACACACAAAATGCTAGTACTAATAAATGAGTTCAGCAAGGCCATAGGATGCAAAATCCAAACAAAAAAATCAATTAACTTCTATATACCAGCAATGAATAATCCAAAATAAAATTAACACAACTCCATTCACAATAGTATCAAAAAGAATAAAACATTTAGGAATAACTTTAACAAAGAAGTGTAACACTTGTACATTGAAAATTACAAAACATTATTATGATAAGTGAAAGAAGATCTAAAATAAATATCCCTTGTTCACCAATTGGAAGATTCAATATTGTTAAGATGGCGCATTTTTCAAAATTTATCGATAGATTTAACATGATCCTTATCAAAATCCCAGGAAAGTTTTTTCTTTGTAGAAATTGACAAAGTGATTCTAAAATTTATATGGAAATACGAAGGAACTACATAGGCCAAAAAAAAAAAAAAAATTGTAAAAGAACTAAGTTTGAGGACTTACATTCACCAATTTGAAAACGTTTTATAAAGCAACAGTAACAGTGTGATAATGGCATAGGACAAGCATATAGGTTAATGGAACAGAATTAAGAGTCCAGAAATAAGCCCTTAGTTACATTTATGGTCAATTGATTTTTGATAAAGATGTCAAAGAATTTAATGGGGGAAAGGATAATCTTTTCAACAAATGGTGCTGGGAAAATTGTACTGTATATTCATTCATGAAAGGGTGAATTTAGAACCTTATTCAACATCATATACAAAAAATAATTCAAAATGGATCACAGCTCTAAATATAAGAGCTAAAATGATAAAACTCTTACAAGGAAAAATAAGAGAAACTCTCTAAGGTGTTGACTCAGTCAAAGAGTTCTTAGATATAACACCAAAAGCATAATTTAAAGACAAAAAACTGACAAATTTTATCAAAAGTAAAAAGTTCTGGTCTTTGAAAGACAGACACTGTGAAGAGAATGAAAAGACAAAGCACAGAATGAGAGAAAATATTTGCAAATATATCTGATAAAGGACCTGTGTCCAAATTATTTAAATAACTATGACAATTCAATATTCGTAAGAAAAAAATCCAATTAAAAAATGACTGGGTGCAGTGGCTCACACCTATAATCCTAACACTTTGAGAAGCTGAGGTGGGAGGATGGCCTGAGGTCAGGAATTCAAGACCATCCTGGGCAACACAGCAAGACCCCATCTCTGCAGAAAACAGAAAAATTAACCAGGTGTGGCGGCGCACGCCTGTAGTCCCAGCTACTTGGGAGGCTGAGGCAGGAAGATCCCTTGAGCCTAGGAGTTTGAGGGTGTGGTGAGCTACGATAACGCCACTGCACTCTAGTCCAGGTGATCAAGCAAGACCCTGTCTCCAAAAAAAAAAATAGGTATTTCATGAAAGAAGATATACAAATGGCTAATAAGCATATAAAAAGATATCAACATCATTAGTCATTAAGTGAATGCAAATCAAAACCACAGACTCCATTACATACCCACCCACTATAACAGCTAGAATAAGTAAGACAGAAAATGATAAACGTTGGCAAGGATGTGGATAAACTAGAATCCTCGCACATTGCTGTGAGAATGTAAAATGGCATAGCCGCTCTGGAAAACAGCTGAGAATAGTTTCTTATAAAGTTAAACATAAACTTAGCATACAACCCAGTTGGTATTTTAGAGAATACAGGAGAAAATTGATTTCAAACATTATGGAACAATCACCTTTCAGATTGTGTTGTTGTTACAGTACCACTGAAATCTTCACAGGTTTATTTCTTAACTTTCTGTAGCAATTTTATTTATTCAACAAAAATCTCAGTGAGCATCCACCACATGCAAAATACTGTGCTTGACACCAGGGTGGGAGCAGGATACGAAGATAAATTTAAAACTCTTGTTTTCTGAGAGCTTTACAGTCTAGTAAGGAAGTGAATCTATCATATCAGTCAAGGAAGAAAGGACAGGAGAATGCAAGGAAGGCAAGCAGAAGAGCAGAAAGACCAGTGCAAACAAATTTTGAATTCACAGGTTTGAGAGGGAATTTCTGTCTGGGGTTATTAGGGACTCCTTTACGGAAGAGGTGGACATTGAAAGATTGGTAGGATATCCCAGGGTAACAGACAGGTATGTGCTAAGGCTTAAAAATAAAATCTCTGTATTGCTGACTTAGCTATGTACTGTCATTAGATTTTACTGAATGGCCACAATGTTATTCTAACAATGTTTTCTAAAAACTGCATCTTTATGAAGATTTGCAGCCTAGTACTGTTACACATACACAAAATGCTCAGCCGTTTATCAGAAGAGAGAAAGAGGCCATGGTTTTAAAGAACTTTGGGTCAGCTTCCTCTTGGCGGTCTTGGCTCCAGTTAGCCACTCCTCCTTAGGGCTTCTGGTATCTGAAGTTCCATCTCTTTCATCTTCAGGACCCTGTGGAGAGTCACTTGGAGTTTGTGTTCTCTTTTCTCCTTTCGACTATTCTGTTGGCCATCATTCCTCCTCCTTGAAAAACAATACTTTTCTTTGGACTTCTGTTAAAAGGTTGTTTTGGATCTACTTTTGATTTAGAGCAGCTTCCTTGTGTGCTCCTCTTTTGACATGGGCATCCTGTTGGCCTCCTGACTTTCTGCTGACTTTTCAATTCTTCTGTTTCCCAGTCTTGACACTTACGGAAGTTTCAAGAGAACATCAAAGTTAATGGACAAGTAGGAGGCTGAAACGAATCCCTTTGTTGCTCTTATACTTTGCAGAAAAAGTTTCTTATTAGATACAAACATGAATTTAGTTACATCACCCTTGAAATTTACTGATATGTAGTCATAATAAATAACCATCCCTTGGCTTTTCTTTTCTTTCTTTCTTTCTTTCTTTTTTTTTTTTTTTGCATTATTTATCTTACACTTATCTCTTTTTTCCGTCTCCATTTCACTCTCTTGGCCAAAGAAATATCTCATTTTTAGTTTTCTAAAAACTACTCGAATAAGAATATAACCACAATTTTTCCCTTCTATTTATTGCTTTATTTTTTCCATGATTTAAATTTCCACTGACAAGTAACATTTTGCCCTTCTTTTCAGAAACTTTCCACAGCTAACGTATAGCCATGATCTAAAAGCAAGTGGGGGGCCTGAACCACTTCTCAACATGAATGTAGAGCAGTCATATGTTCTAGAAAGCCCAGATAGGTAAAACACTGAGAAAGTTAAATCTCTTATGGTTCTTATCTATATTCATCTTTCAGTTTTTAGGCATTTCTGACTATTTCAGAAATTAATTTAACCAGACTAGATTATGGCCCATTTTGAAGCAGGAATAGAGTTTGCTCCATATTTCCTAGGCATTATAGTATACAAGACACTTGACAAAATAACATCAGGAGATGCCTTATGGAGTCTAAGGTTGTTTCTTTGTGGACTGAATTGTCCAGGGTTTGTAAAAGTTAGTCTTATTAACTTATCTACAAAGCAGCCCAGACATCCACATCCTACCTTACTTTAGGATGGTCACTGGGGTTGACTAGACATTGCATTACATTTTACTGAATGGCCACAATGTTATTCTAACAATGTTTTCTAAAAACTGCATCTTTATGAAGACTTGCAGCCTAGTACTGTTACACATACACAAAATGCTCAGCTGTTTATCAGAAGAGAGAAAGAGGCCATGGTTTTAAAGAACTTTGGGTCAGCTTCCTCTTGGCGGTCTTGGCTCCAGTTAGCCACTCCTCCTTAGGGCTTCTGGTATCTGAAGTTCCATCTCTTTCATCTTACCATACTCATTTGAGGTGCTCTTGCTTTTTCATTTCATCTAGAAAGACTGCTGTGGAAAAGCTCAAGCTTATTGCAACGGCTCCCTTGGGCTTCCAAAGTCTAGAGATCTTCATGGGGAAGCTCAGTTACACCCCACTGCCTGGCCAGCAGGAAGGTGCTGACTTTGTGGAGGCCAAGGCCCTGTAGGGACAGAGCTAACATTTCACCTCTGAGCCCAGGGAGGTAACGGCTTTGCCCTTCCTCCACCTTTGGCTGACTCATTCTACTCCCACTCTGTAAGAGGACATGCCTTCCTTCTCACAGCATGATTCACCTGCCTAGGGAAGATTAATGCCATTCTGGAGGTATCTCATGTCATCTAAACTTGACTTAATCTGCATAAGAGCCTGACAAATAACATTTCAATGTAAAATCAAGCACAGCAAACAAAGAATGAAACAAATCTTTCTGGGCCTCAGTCTACTGTATCTGTGAAAGGATTTGGCTTAAATTAGATGAACTGTTGGTCTCTTCTTGCTTTAATATTCCACAGTTCTGTGAACTTGGTATTACCAGGAGTGAGACTCCTAGCTCTCTGTCCACAAACAAACCTTGTGTTTATAGTTGAGAGAGTGGGAGCAGAGGACTGGTACCTGGTGAGGACCACTCTCCTTGGATTTAGGGTTGGTCTTTGGGATTCAGAACATAATGCAATGGCCTTTTATTAGATTTCTGCTTTCGTTAGATTTTCCTCTGACCACCTACCATACAGGAAGTAATGTGACTCATCATTCTGTTGATACTTAAATACTGGAAGACAAACCCCAAAATATTTTATTGATTTTTGTTACCCAGGAACTATGGTGCTTTTTCCATATATATAATATTAAAATGTATTTAGAGAAGAGACAATAAGACTGTTTCTAGAGGAAGAAAGGTAAGAATATAAAACCTTCACACATTAGCAGTTTTCTAAGCAAGCTTCATTTCCCATAACAGTCTATCAGCTCAATATTTTTTCGTAATTCAGATTCAGCCACTTCAATCTACAGATGGACTTGAATCTCCATACAACTATGGTTATTTCAAGACGTTTTTCTTACTAAATACCAGAAAAACACTAACAATAGAATAAGGTATTTCTTAAACATGACATGAAATCTTGGGGAATGGAGAATAATAAATGGTTCTACCATCACCATACCACCTAAACAGAGTCTTAGAAGATTCATTGTATACAAAAAAATCCATACAGACCTTTTTGCAGGTTCAAAACTCCATGGTCAAGGTGCTAAGGAGTTCGGTAAGAAGTCTGATGGAATTAAGAATTCTGTGATAACTAATTCATCCAAAAATCTGGCCGCTGCTCACTACATCCTCCCTTACAGCACATCTGGCCCTGGCTGGACTGCAGCATTAGCCTCCTAAGTAGGGGGCTTGCTTCTGCTTTTGCTTCATAGTCTGCTCTCCACACAACAGCCACGGTGATCCTGTTATGACTTAAGTCAGATCGTGTCACCCCTCTGCTCAAAAACATCATGGCTCTTCCCTTTAACTCAGAATAAAGACTCCCTTCAATGGCCCACAAGGCCCTTGGTGTTCAGCCCTTCCCTGTCCATCACTGTTCTGACATCTTCCCACCTAGGCTTTCTGTCACTCCCCTGTACCCTCACACTGGCCTCGATACTGTTCGTTGCTATAAGGCCTTGCAAAGGCTGTTCCTGATGCCTGATGTACCTTTCCCCCAGATAAGTTCATGGCTAACTCCTTCAGCTATTTCCTTTCTTTGCTCAGATATCACCTTCTCAATGAGGCCTAAGAGCCCTCTTGAAAATGCCAACCTGCACCCCTGCCCCACCTACTGGATCTCTCTTACCCTACTCTGTTTTTTATTGCTTCCATAACATTTATTACCTTCTGACATAATAAATAATTCTACTTAATACAATATAATTCAATATATTGTGATATTGTGAATTATCATTTAGTAATTTATCCCAACCACCTAGAGCAGTGTTTAGCACCCAGGAAGGACGTAGTAAATAATTTACCGAATGAATGAATAATACCACCTAAACCTCTCTGAGTGTTCCCCATATGCCAGCCACTACACTAAACATCCTACATGATTATTTCTTAGACCTCACAACATGAAAGACAATCATTTCCCTCATTTTACAGAAATGGATATGTAGAAAGTCAACATAATCCCAAGCCAACAGCTGAGGTCAACGTCCACAAGGCAGTAGATTTCTTTAGTTCTTTGGTAACAGTTTTTAACAGTATATTGGGGTGGGAGATGGAACAAGTTTTCAGGTTCGCCTCCCACCCCAGTCCCTGCTGTGCGTAGTGGTCTTTATTTTTAGCATTAGTATCCTCTGTCTGAATTAGAACTGGTTTAAATGTTAGTATTGTCTTCACAAAGTCTAGTAGTTTCAAAAGAACATATTATCTGGGCAATATGTGGGGGGAATTGATAATGTGACACAGGTGTAGGTGAGAAGCATGATTTAAAGTTATGGTGCCCTGGGAGAGAGAGTCCCTCGAGCCTCAGTGTTCTCACCCCCATACTGGTGTCTCTTAGGGTCCCTTGGAAATCTCTATGTTTGATTCTAAACAGTGATTAAAGCGTCTGTTTGGTCCCAGCCTTGGCATTCAGGATCATTCCTCGGATTTTCTGCTTTAGAATTGGGGCCCTTCTGTCTATTGCTCCCTGCTCTAAATCTTGGTTATTTTAGTGCTCAATAGCTTCTCTACGAGTAAATAAAAGAGAGCATAATGCAAAACTATGTATTCAAGAGAAATCTGGTGGCAGTGTGGTCAAGGGGAGATGCTGACCTTAATTGGCATCAGCACCTGCTGGAAGGGAGGGGCTTGGGTAGGATGTGGGCTCAAATCACTACTCTGCCACTTCTTAGCATGATGAAAAAAAGCCATTTAATCTCCTTGGTCTCCAGTTTTCTCACTTGTAAAATGAGGATAATAACTTCTACTGTTCAGGGTTGTTGTAAAGACTCATAGTACAGAGGATGTGATGTTGAACTGCATCATATGGGCTGAATTTTAATTTGTTTAGAATAAGACAATTACATGTCTATCATTACCTCGGAGGGTTGAGAGACAACTCTAAATCCTCCTGTCATCCAAAAAATCTGCTGTGTTGTTCTCTGGTTTTTGAAAATTATTCATTCCTACTTATCGAGTATAAGAGAATATTCCTTTTATAATTTCCATCTCAATGTGTGATCCAGCTTACTCAAAAGAATGGAAGGTTCCCCTGCTTTCTGTAATACCACATTTTCTGTAAATATTTGCCTCATTTCATCCCAAGTCCTTATAATATCAGCATTAGGAAAGAGATCCTCAGGTCACATGCTGGACTGTCTGGTCTTTGTAGACTCTCTAGAGCAGTGGTTCTGACCTCCGTTGAGTCACAGAATTCTCTGAGAATCTGATGAAAGCTACGGTATTTCTCTACAGAAAAAATTCTCATCTGTGCATAATTTCGCACATAATTTTAGATTATACAAGACTCTACTGAAACCCACTCGTACAGAAGTTAAGAACCCTGGCTTCACGTTCACAAAGTGGTCATGAGTACCATTTCTCCTTTAATCCTTGATAATATGCATTGATTATTAACAAAAGACAATAATCTTGTCATTCTGAGAGTTTTTGTTTTCCTGTATTATTTTCTTTACTTTAGTTTTTTTCTTCACTGTGACCAAGAGTAAAGGCATTTAGAATAAGCCTTCTAGAATTTATTTTACAACCCATGGCTCAGAATACAATCGGTAACTGATCTGTGCTGCAGCCACATTGACACTGAAGGAGCCACTGTTGCCAAGACTCACTAAGGTCAGCCAAGCCCTGAGCACATACAAATCTCCATAGTTTCCACTGAACACTGAACAGCTAACTACAAAGCAGCGGCTAAAATTAGACCAAGCCTAGTGCTTGCATACACTCCACAAGGTTTCAAATCTCAGGGGTTTTAATCAACGATACTGTTCTCAATCCAAAGAGTTATTTCATTTAGCAGGGGAAAGTTGTTTCGTTTTGAACAAGCTAAAGCACAACCTAAAGGAATTATGAAGACTTTGAAGTGTTCAAAAATATTATCTGCACCTGTTAGTTCTAGATCTAAAAAAAGAAAGACTAAAATACCTCCAGGATTGGGTTGGCTTTCTTTGTCTTTCACAATGCATCATACAAGGGAAAAAATACTGGCATTTTCTTCCCCCTCTTGTTTCTGGGTCAACATGTTTTTACCAAGAAGTGTGAATTGTTCAAACATAGCAAGCCATTAATAAATACCTACTTACATAAACATGCATAGTAGGAAGGAACAAGATATGAGGTTGAATATAGAAAAATAATTACAGTTCCATTCCCTATAGAAAGTTTATCATCTAAGGCTCTTTATAGCTAAAATGGCTAAGTCTTCCAAAGATTATATAGAGCAAATATTTTCTGAATAAAACATGCTCATGGGTTCAATTATTAATGTTTCATATATCAGGTTATGAATAAATATGAATATTACATACATGATTAAAAAGGATTTATGTTAATTAAAATAATTTTAATACAAAATTAAACAATAGAGTTGAAGAAATAGAGATCCTTTACTAATGCAAATTCATAAGACTCTTTAGATTCTACGGCATTGGGGAAGTTAAATAAGTACACAGGAGTTACGTTGACAACTGTAGGCTAATGAAAATACCCGTCTTCTATAGACCCAGCACAGACAGTCCAGGCAAATGGATATTTAAAACGTAATCCTCCTCTATTATGAGACAGCTGCTTTCCTAAATGAGCTTCTTAAATGTATCTGTGGAACATTTTTCAGGGGAATGAAATGCTGCTGTCACATACACATGATGTTAATTCCTCCCAACTTTTTTTTGAAGCAAGTGCTAAAAGAAATGAATTCGCTTCAGTGACAATATTTCCATATTTGTAGCCAATGTGAGATCCTCATGAACATCCCATGGTAGAATATGACCTATGAAATTGAGATTGCAAAATGATCCTGTTCCATTTTAAACGGAATTTCAGAATGTTGCCATCATACATTCCAGGTAAACCCCAGCAGATGCTGGCTCTGTTACTGAATCTAGCAGAAGCTCCCAGGAGGTCACTGTCACTGACAAAATGACGGCTGTTGATCAAGTGCTCCTAAGACCCACCAGAGATTTAGGAATTTCTGCCTTTAGAAACCTCCCTTACTTCAATTTGTACAAACCACTCTATTATTTCCTCAATAACTTTTTAGATTCCCAGAGTAAAGCACCCTTTGCAATTGCCCTATCAGGTATTTTGTGGACTTAAATTTCATAAGACTTAAAATCTTCATAGCAAAAAATGCAGATGCTTTGGAGAAGAGGATTAGAGTAGCAGATGGTTATTTACCACATAGCCCAGAAATATCTATGTTTTGAAGATCAGCAATTCCTTCTGTGGACTATAGATAGATTTTTAATAAAAGCTACATGTATCTTGCAAGTGTTTTTTAATCTCTGTGAAATATTTCATTCTGAACATTGAGAAAATAAAAATTGTCTTCGTCTGAGAAAGGAACTATCTGCCCAACATTCATTATGCTGGAACAACAGACACAGATAAGCGAACTGCAAAGCTAACAGGAAACAACATTTCTCCAGGGACATTAATGCTGTAGTGTCATGCTGGCCTCCTTCTTTGAGTGACTATAGCACTGAGAAACCTTCTTCTCTCATACCAAAGACTATATCTGTAAGTTTGCTGTTTGAAATTTTATCAGTAACAATGAAACACCTCACTCTTGCCTGGAGGACCTCACTTGCTTGTTGACACAGAAAACCAGCCTCAATTCCCATTCCAGGTGAGGAGACCCAGATAAGGGATTTCTGGATACAACCACCCACATGTATCTTCACTTTCTTGTTTCTAAAGAAATAGTACGCTGGGTTCACTTTGCAGACCAGACCTGCATCTAAATTCCACTCTTCCTAGAATCCTAAAACAATCCTCTAGTGTATAGTCTCCCTCATTGCATTGGGTCAATAAATTGAATTTTGTTGGCATACGAGTTTGTTCCTATTATTCTTAGGCTGACTGAGATAGGGCCATGTTTTTATAAAATGCCCGAGCTAAAGAAAATAATCTGCTGCTTAAATAATAGCTCAGAATTTTAAGTATATTGGCTTTCAGATATTGAAAAACTAGAAGATATCTCTGCTGTAGTTTCGTCCCCTGTGTGTACTTGTGGATTTTAAATTCTGTACTGGTTTCTCATCTAGGCGGAAACATTCTGAGAGCCAGGAAAACTGCTGTGAGGATTGAAATGATATTTTCTGGCCCTGCTGCTGCTAAAGTAACCTGTGGCAAAACTTCCCTCCTTCTAGAAATAGCACAGTTGGCACCTCAAGCAAGGCTGTGATTATGAAGCTCTTCGTGAATCTCAAAGAGACAATAAAGGAAAGTAGGTAGACACAGGTCCCTGGTTCCCAAACCAGGTCTGTCTCCACACCTGGTTTAAATGCAGCGCGTCATATTTAAGAAGTGATTTGGGAGGGTTATTCAGAGCACACGCCTCTTCCCTAACGTTGGAAGACTCTTTTGACATACCCACGGGAGTAGCCATAGTCATAGGCCGAGGCCGCCTTCCGACTGACTTCAGAGCTCAGGGAGGACTGCGCGGTCCCAAGACTGTAGGCCTGAGAGGCCTGCTGCTGGTAGGAGGAGGTGGATGCCTGGCTGAAGGCCTCCGATTCCTGGCGGTGCGCAGCTGAAGAGCGGCTGCTGTAGGCTGTGGAGCCCTGGGTGTAGATGGCAGAACGCTTCTTCTCCTGCTGGTAATGGCTTGCCGTGGTGCGAAGGTCCTTGTTACGGTAGCTGAGATCATAGTGCTGGTGGGATCTCTGATAAAATGGCAAAGCCATCATGTGCCCCTTGAGGGAATCGGGCAACCTGCAAGAAAACAGTAATTTCTGAGTGGACTATTAAAGAACAAGTCATCTAAACCAATGTGTAAAAATTAATACTCTTATCTTTTCCAAAGAGTAAATGGAAAATGATGTGAAGTTTATTTTAACTAGTTATTCAATAAACTCACAACTTCATAGCCCAGATGTATTGTTTCTTTTTTTAATATACATACGAGGGCTATCTGGAAAGTATCCAGCCATTGTTAACATAATGAGAAGTGTTACATGTCTGGATACTTTCTGGACAGCCCTTGTGTATCTAGAAGGCCTTTAGAAAGTTTTTCTACCTTGGCTACTGCGCTTTTTCTGCAAACCCCTCGTAATACATATTTCTAATTTTCTGGCATTTCATCTGATGGGGCCTTCATTTGGGAGAGTATGTAATGATGGAGAGTGATGTGGTGTTCATTCACAAATACTTAGTATGAGCCTGGGACTATTCCAGCACAGGAAATACAGTGGTAAATAAGACAAACAAAAATCCCAGCTCTAATCACCTGTACAGAACTATATATTCTACTGCAGGAGATAGACAATAGAGAAAAGAAATGAGTAAAGTATGAGCTATATTAGAATGTGCTAAGTGCTACAGAGAAAAACAAAGCAGGGAAGCGGGATGGATGTCCTTTTAAACAGCTTCATTAGGGATAGCTTCCCTGGAAAGTGACATCTGAGCATGAGACTATCTGGGGGAAGTGTTCTAGATAGAAGATTCTGCAAAGGCACTGAGGAATGAATACACCCTCAGGTACAGCAAATTGGCCAGCGAGGCTGCAGGAGAAGTGGGGAGGCAGAGGTACAGGAGATCATGTCAGAGAGGCGAGCGTTGTGCGTGGGGGAAGGGCGGATAGTGTAGGTCCTGTAGGTGACAGCAAGGACCTTGGGTTTTATTCTGAAAAGGCTGAGAAGCCATTGGAAGGCTTTGAACTGAGAATTGCTCTTGCTGATGTCTGATGTCTGAAGAACAGACTGGAACAAGAGAGAAAGACAGGAGACTGTTAATGGCCTGAGTTGTATCCCCCTCAAATTCACATGCTAAAATCCTAACCTCTAATACCTCAGAATGTGGCTGTATTTGGAGATTAGGGTCCGTAAAGAGGAAATTAAGTTAAAATTAGGTCATTAGGGTGAGCCCTAATGCTAGATGACTAGTATCCCTATAAGAAGAGGAAATCAAGACACAGATATGTATATAACAGAGGGAAGACCACGTGGCGTCACTGGGAGAAGAAAGCCATCTGCAAGCCAAGGAGAAGAAAGAAGCAGAATCTAATCCTGCTCATACCTTGATCTTGGATTTCTAGCCTTCAGAATTGTAAGGAAATAAATTTCTGCTATTTAAGCCACCCAGTCTGTAGCACTTCGTTACGGAAGCCCTAGGAAACAAACACAAAGGCAACTGCAATAGTCCAGGCCAGAGATGACAGCAGTAGCACTGGAAGTGTGAGAAATGGTCAGACTCTGCACAGGTTTTGAAGGTAGAACCAACAGTATTTGCTGAAAGTTCTGAATTAGGATGTGAAAAAAAAACAGATGACTGCAAGATTTTTGCCCAAGCAATTGGAAGAATGAAGTTGCTATTAACTGAGATGGGGAGGAATGTGAGAAAGCATCAGCTTGGGATGGAAGAACAGGAGATAGGTTTGAGATGTTCTACGTCTGAGATGCCTGCTAGACCTCCAAGTGGAGATGTTAAGTGGGAAGCTGGATACGTGGCTCTGGAGAGCAGGGCGTAGGTCCCGGATGGAGATCTACATTTGGCAGTCAACAGCACAAAAGCCAACGAAACAGATGAAAATCATTATAAATGGAAAAGAAAGTCCTAGAACTGAACTCTGGAGTATGTTAATATTACATACAAGCTCTCTCGAATCTCACAAACTCTTCAAAATGATATTGTCTCAAACCAGAAAAAAAAACATTTGCCCTGTTAAGGGTATGAATGCTTCTAGTCTTCCTGCATAAAGAAGTAAGAGAGTCAGTCACCAGTGTGGCAGTCAGCATTGTGAACTTGAGCTAACAGTTCTACTGAAAGTCAAAGGTATGTGTGCTTAGCATAGGGAGGGGAGACTTCACATCACCTTAGCTTTCTTGAATAATCTGTCCACTGACAGGAAGCCTATCGGATACACTGACAAACTTGAATGAAGTAATAGTTTTATGAAAGCCCCCCACCCCCAATTTCTTAATGCTTTTGTGCATGTTCTGAAATGTTGCTTTTCAATTTTATGAGTAGAATTAGTTTTGAAGTAATCAGTTTTTTGGAAACCTTGTTTTTTAAAAAATTCTAAATGGCAAATGACTCCTAAAGTCTGCATATTTTTTGCCAAGTTTAAAACTACTTTTTATTTAAACTATTTTAAAAGTCAGCATGTATTCCCTAGAGAAGAAAATTCAGCAAACTTTACTCCAGAAATATGTATCTTAGGACTCATGGAAGATATCAGTCTACATGGCATTTCCTAAGAGAAAAAAATAGCTACTAGCAAGCAAGTTTGCTTCAACCCTTAAATAGAGTGCTATTTTCTGTTATAAAATATACAGAATAATTATTAGATGAATCTTGATAAAATGAAAGGGTTAGAATATATTAATATACAATGTTAGGCAATTATAAAGATATTAGATAAATTTCTCTAACGATACATTACTATATTGTAACATGACAAATGTTATTTGAATGATTTCCAAATAAATCATAAAAGACCTTTCTATATATTGTTATAAGCTAAATTCACATCCAGATGATTTGAAATGCTGTTATTTTCACAAACTAAAATCTTTCAATATCTTGCCCCAGTACCATTTAGTACACTTTTTACTTCTGTTTCCCCAAATATATTTATTTTTAATAATAGTTAATATTCCACTCACATAGACAGTATATTACAAGTAAACAGGTCTGACTTTAAGTCAACAGAGCTGATTTTCACAGCTTTGACCTCTGGAATGAAGGTACGACCACCTCCTCTTCATCAAGTAAGCAAGGATTATCCCCAACATATGAGAGCTGGAGTATGCTGGGAGAAAAGATGGTTTGGTGATCTTCCATTTCTTTAAGACTTAAATTTTCTTTCTGAAAATAATTTGCGAATTTAGGAAGAAATACAAACTCCATAGCTGTAATTCTGAAATAATACTTTTTTACAGGCATTAGAGGCCAAATTCTGGTGAAAATTATTCACAGAAGGATCATCATGTGGGCCTCTATGTTGCCTCTGAAATATCACTTAACCGTTTTTAGGCTGGCAATATCATTACGCACTCGTTTGTTTATCCACATTGCATCAAAATAGCACAATCACTGAATTATAAATTAGTGACTTAATTTGCCTCCTTTCGGTCTAATTTGTAACTAGGGAGCATTGTATGGGCACATGGAGGAAGGAAAACGCAGGTCTCCTGTCCCTCATCCACTCCAGATTTCAACCAAACCACACCGGGAAAGAGTACCTAATCCACACTTAGGATTCAATCTGAGACAAATATGACTGCCTCACAGTTCCAGGAACAGCAGCTTAATTTAAAAAGAATACAATGGCCTGAGAGAATAGCTGTGCCAGCCCAAACTGGCACCCTGCTGTTCTGGTTTCCTTCCCTGGATCTTCACTTTCTTATTTCACGGCTATTCTGACATCTCTTTGAGAAAACTGCTGAGCTCAGAGGACAGAAAGAAACCACTTAACTGCTGTGGTATTAAGCACGTAAACTATCAAGTGCATCCTTCTGCCTCAATGTCACACTTACCAGTTTGCAAAGGAGTAACGGTGGTGGAAATGTTCTGCTGCCGCCGAGGAGCTGGATGAGAGAATGAAAACTCCACCTAGGTTGAATCCAAGAAAAAGTTGAGAGGCAGGACGAAAGGCAGGACCCTGGGGGCCAGTTCAAAAATAATGCATGTGGTCAGGCAGTAGAATGTCAGGGCCACACAGCCAGCCTTTTATGGCCAACAAGGCAGATAAATATAGCAGCAAATGGGGAGGGTAGTCCCAAACCAGGAGAAGGAGACAGCCACAGGCAGGTACCTGCTTTAGCAGTGTAATTACTTTAAAGGCAGTCAATGGGTTGGGCCTGATTAAACCAAACATAGGATTTTTTTTGTTGGGGGGGGGGAAGTTATAAGAGCTATTTTCAGTGTCATTTATCACTAGATATTTAAAAGTGTAATGGAAAGAGTGGTTTGGGTTGAGAGCTAAAAATAGGTGTGGTAATCTGATTCTCAAAGTGGACTTCATGGAATTTTAATGCCAAGATATGGTTCTGGGTGTGCTGTTAATAACAGATGTACAGAACATTTAAAAGATACAAAGTAAAAAAAGAACTTGAGGCAAACTAGAGGCAAAACAAGTAAGAAATGGGTTACATGTGGTGGCAATTTTGGCCTGAAAATACATAGTCACCCCTCTCATTTCAGGAAAATTTACAAAGTAAGTCACAACTTCAAGTCTGAATATTTGAATCCCTGTTCGTTAACTAAAGCCTTTTGAGAAGTGACTCCATGTTTTATCTTTCCTAACTCAGAGTAGGGTCAGTTCATGTGACAAGAGATTCTCTTTCTTTGTTTTTTGTGTAAACAATTAAGAGGTAGTGTAACCTGGTGGCAAGAGCCTGCCCTGCAGATTCAGACTGGATCTACAGTCCAGACCATTGATAGCACTAGTATTCACGCAATCTCAAGCAATTTACTTCTACTTCATAAACTTCAGTTTCTTTCTCTATAAAATGGGGATAATAATATCCAAATTATAGGATTGCTGTGGAGGTTAAATGTGATAATGCAGATAAAGCCTTTATGTGACAGCCACATAATAAAGATTCAGTAAATATCAACTATTATTACCAACAGCAAAAATAAAAAAGCTCATTGTTCAGATTATATGCATTGTGCAGGTTGGTATTCTGATGTATTGGCTTATGTTCTGACAATGACATTATTATACATCAACTGAATAAAGATAACTTGTATCTATCAAAATATTGAACAGACTCAATATTATAGTATACTTTATAGTTACTTTCTTGGTGATAACTACAGTTAACACTGTTGAGGATCTATCAAGTGCCAGACACCAGGAAAGGCACTTCATGTACACGATCCCATTGAATTCTCAAAATACCCTGCAGGTAGGTATCATTAGGTTTGTTACATAGCTGAGGAAAGCGAGGCTTCAAGAGGTAAAGGCATTTGCCAAAGATCACAGCTAACAGATAATATAAATGCAATTCATTGAGAGAGATTTGATTCCAAAGCCCATGTACTTGTAGTCATGTATTGCTGTATCCTCCATGATATTTTGTTGATAAGAAACTAGACATTTTGAAATGGTCTTTCAAGTGCAATATAGGTCTCCACTCATAACAGAGGGTTAGCTTCTGAGCTACCCAAAGTATATGCAAGAATGTATTCCACTTAATTCTGATCCAATTACCTGGTAAAATTCAGCCTGGCATTTTTTTACCTAAATACCTCTCCAGTTAGTGTGCATATTGATATTTTAGCTGTCTTGAATCCATAGGAGAATTTTCCAAGTTTTATGTTCCCCAAGTATCCATTTGTTTTCTAAACATCCAATATAGAATGCAGTGATTTTTCTTGAGTTTTATACACCATCCATTGCAATGGTCCCAGGCGAACGATTTCTCTAGAGAACATTGAGTTGTTTTAAATCTTCTCAACGCAGGAAAGAGGAAAAATAACCAAATATAAGAGATATAAATCATCATAATCCTAGCTAACATTTAATGACTATTGGCTACATGCTAAGTATCAATACTGACTACTTTATAATATTTTATTTGATCGTCATGTTTGTAAAACCATTTTATGGATTAAGAAATTGAGATTTAGAGAGATTAATATCCTTAAAGTTATACAACTTGAATGTGACAGAGGATTCGAACCCAGGACTGTTCTTCATGGAGCCCTGCCTTCTATATATCATACTGTGCTGCCTCTCAACCATTTAACTCTGTGTGTGTGTGTCCCCCATGTGTGTGGATAGATAGGAGCATCAAGTGCCAATAATGTCCATTAGAAGGAAGAATTGCTGTGGAAGAAGAGTTTCATTTATATTTCTTATGTACCAGACAATTTATTAGATCAAAATGCATTGGCTGCAAATATTAATACATTGAAATATTTACTGAATTTTAATCCCTGTTAAGAATGCAAAAATGAGAGAAGTCCACATACACTGTGGAAAAACTAAAATATTATCATTTATTCATTGAAATTCAAGATCCCAGGGAAAGCCAAAGAATTTATTCCAAACAAATATACAGTAAGATGGGGCAAAAGAAATATGAGCTAGACACAGCCTAGTCTCCTAAATGATCTTCCTGCAGTAGCATCACATGGATTCGGGTCTAATAGCATGTCTATCAAAAGTACAATTAGCCAGATAATAAATTACATACGTTGATGTACTGGATAATAAACTATAATTAAAGAAGAAAAATTTAGTTGGGCTTGTGCAAATCAATTATTGTGATTTAATCACAATTCCTTTATAGATGTGGATTCTGTCAATTACTCTTATTTACATATAATGCCCTTACGGATGTGTAATTATTCTGCAAACTTAATGGAGTGCTAATCAGCTGTTAATTTCAAATTTCTCAGAAAACATCTAATGCAAAATACTTTTTAAAAAGCATATAACTGGCCAGTCACAGTGGCTCATGCCTGTAATCTTAGCACTCTGGGAGTCTGAGGTGGGAGGATCGCTTGAGCTCGGGAGTTCAAGATAAGCCTGAGCAAGAGTGAGACCCCCATCGCTACAAAAAATAGAAAAATTAGCCAGGTGTGATGGTGCACTCCTGTAGTCCCAGCTACTTAGGAGGCTGAGGCAGGAGGATCACTTGAGCCCAGGAGTTTGAGGCTGCAGTGAGCTATGATGACACCACTGCACTCTAGGCCTGGTGACAGAGTGAAACACTTTCTCAAAAAACAAACAAAAAAGCATGTAACTATAAAAGTCTAGAAACTTCAGAAAATATTTGCTCCAGAATTATAGTTAGTTTTTTTCAAAAGTAGTTTTAAAGTAGATACATTCTCTCCTCAAACTAACTGTAAAGCCATTCATATTTTTATAAGTGTGAAGTGAGTTTAACAACAGTATTACCTAAAAGCCAAATTAAATGTATCCATTATATTTAGCCACCTAGCAATTTTCTACCTCATTCTCGTTTTATAGCAGAAGACTAGTTAGTAGCAAATCATTATTATATGTATGAAGGAATAAATAAAAGAAATAGTCTTTATAAATTAAATATAAAGAAAAAGACAAAAATTAAACTCCAACTGAAATCAAGAAAGTTTTTTCTTAAGTTGCTGGTTTTAGTTAACAAATAAAACCCATGGATCAACAACGTGGAAAAAGACAGGTCTGCATTTACTCAGTTCAGTTCATAAAGTTTTTATTGGAAACCTATGACGACTATGGCAGGCATTGTGCTGTGCCCTAGCATATACGCAAGTGACTAACTCATGCCCTCAAAGTAGCCACCATGTAATTGGGTAGACAAAGATTACTCAAGGATAATTATGTTGCAGTGTGGTAGGTGAAATGGTGAGTTGACGGACACAGTATAGAAGGAAGATGTGATTAGTTGTACAAAGCAAACACAAAAAGAATACTTATTCTTTAAAAGATAGGGATTAAGGGAGCAAATCTAATGATATCACTTATTGCCCACCTAATATGCACAGCACTATGGTAGGTACAGGAGGCAAAAATAACTGACACAGGCCCTGGGGCCCAAATTCTAAGCAACATTTCTCCAAAGCAGATGCTTTCCATACAAGGAAAAGCTTAAATAATTTGTTCAGTGAGCTCTTTTGAAAGCTGTAAATTTGTTGTATTCTTCCTATCTCAGAGTTGCCTAATTAAAAAATATATATGTCTATATGTTTTTTGATAGGAGAAGGCACTTGGCATCTAATCCTGTTGCTCATTGAATGGCTTTGGAAAATCATTTCACTTCTCTGAAGTTCCATTTTTCCATCTATAAAGTAAAGGGTTTGAGCTAGAAGATTTCTAAGGTGCTTTCCAGCTCTAAAAACCTGTGCTATCAATCCAAAAAGTGACTGTTCTATTCTTGCCTTGTTCATAAGCTGATTAGCAAAATTCTATGCAGAACAATTTGGGGGAAGAATAAAATAAATCTTCCTTGATCCAGAAAGTCTGCTTCTACCTGCTAGAGCTCCTGTCCTGAAATACTCCTTCCTGAGAATGTCACTTTCCGACTTTAATCCCTACTACACTGAAAATTACCCAGGAAGGTGAGTTAGCAGGTTGTTATTTCTTTTTAAGTCTTTGTGTATAACAAGCAGGGGATGGGGAGGGAGGCAGAGCCGGGATGGGGGGCGATGGCGGAAATGGCTAGAGGACGGGGGCCTTAACAGAAGCCAAATTTCATCTAGTTATTAAATGAACTGGATCTAAACTAGATGAATTAGACAGAAATCTAAAATTAGATCTGGTTCGAATGTTGCCTGTATCTGGGCAATGGCAAAATTAAGCTAATGCAGTCAACATCTTGCACCAGAAGCCACAGGCTGTGAGTGGTCCCTGTGGGCTCCCTGCCCGCTGAGGATGGGGGAAGAATTGCTGGCCCTGGAAGGGAGCAAGCCTGCCATGGTACAGCACTGGCAGGGGAGTGGTGGGATAGGGTGCCAAGCCCTGCTCAGATCCTCACCTACAGCCCTGTCCCCCAGATGAGACTCCAGACCACCAGGAAGCACAAACATAATTCTATAGTAGCCTTGGTTTTCTGTGAATGTTGCATTCATGGCTACAGAAATGGAATTACCTTCTATTCTTCACTAGTTGCCCATCCTTCTCTCTTCTCTTCTCAGTTCCCTCCTGCACCACAAGAACCTTCGCTTTGTCTATCCAAACCCTCTTCCTCTATTTGCAGGAGGAGGGAAGCCCTGTAGTTGCTAGGTACTCCCAGCTGTAGGGTTGTTGGTTAATTGGGCAGAGGCTGATAAAATACTTCCCTACAAGTGGACGGAGAGGGTTGCAAGCAGCCCTCATTGAAACTCTCGTTGATGCAGAGGTGGAGGAGTGTTCCCGGCCTCCCCAACCAAGGCTTGGCACCCCTCTTCCTGGACTATACCTTCTGGAGGTGAAGGAGGGCAGAACTCAATAGGAGTGGGCTGCATTCTAAATTTCAAGCATGTCCAAAGTCCCAGCTGAGCCTTACACACCTTTAATAAATTCCAAGATCATGAAAAGTTGTCTACAGGTATGTTTTAACCTTGATGTATGCCCTCAGCGCGCCCCTCCTGCCCTGCTCTGCATGCTATATTATGGCTGAGGACAAAGAACAGGTCAGGCCGCCAAGCCTGGTCATTTTTTTTGTTTGTTTTACCTTCCTGTGATCTGCCAGAACTTTGGTTGACTTGGACTGAAATACTGCCCTTTCATTATTTGCTAACGATTGTCAGTAAATGATGCATTTGAATTTCCAGAAATATGATAAAATTTCAAAATCTTGCATTTTGAGAAGAGAGCTGGCTCCATCAGTATTTTCACACAATGGTATTAGCGACTAGAACTAGAACCAAACTACTGTAGAATCAAGATACCAATTCATGAATCTGTTCATTTTTAACCCCAATGCATACATTAAATGGGCTTTGCCAAAGAACTATGGAAAGTTGTGATCCATTCATTTGTCAGCACTAAGGGTACACTGCCTGAGAAAGCCTGGGTAGAGACTAAGATGACCCAGGCACTGGTATCAAGGACAGAATTCGGGCTGCAGCTGTAGACTGAGGGGGAATGCGTCAGGCAGAGCTCATTCTGTCCTCTGCCGCTTAAAACCTTCCGGTGGCCCCTCATTGCCTGTTCTTTCCCAGGTGCCCTCCTTAGCATGCACAAGGGGGTCTTCGCCATCTGAGCTTGCATAATTCTCCAGCTCCCCCCTCTCCACCTCCCTGCCTGCCTCCTGAACCCAACCACAGGTAACTCCTAACACATCCTCAAACCCCAGGCCCCTGACGCGACGGTTCTTCACACGTGCTGCCCCTCTGGGCCCTGCCAGCACAGCACTTCCCTCACTCCCACTCCTTTGACACACCGTGCTGTCTCCTTCTGGAACACGTCCCTAATTCCACCAGGATGGGAAGTTTATCATGCAATATGTAAATTACGTGTTTACTTTTCTGTGTCCCTCTGCACTGTGAGTTACTTGAAGGCAGGAGCTGGATCTTTATGGCTAAGTATTCCCAGTCCTAGCATAGCTCCTGACACGTACTAGGCATTTAGTAAATAATTGCTATATAAAGAAAACTGGAAAATGTGGTATACAACAACTTCTCAGGGCTTAGGGACTACTCAGAGATGGGAACAAACAAGAGCTAAGAGTCAATGTGGTCTGGGATCAACTGTCCAGCTGTGGGGAGGAGAACCGAGTACCTCTTAACCTGAATGTGTGACTCAGGAGCTGGTGGGTGGATTCTGGGAGCAGGCCAAGCTTCTAAGCCAGAGGCCTTCCTGCACCATAGTCCAGTCAAGGGAGCTGTAGATAAGCACAAGAAGGCAAGACCCCAAAGCCCATTGTCTAACATTATTTCTCTCTACGTGTTTTTCTGTCTATTCATAAATAGATGTCTGGAATCATGGTCACCCAATGTCAATGATAATTACTTCCAAATGGTGAGATGTTTTCTCTTTCACTTTATGTTCCTTTTTTACTTTCTTGTTTATATTTTTCTTTTGTATTTTTTAATATAATTAGCATCAAGAACTGTGAAGGTATATACATACCATGAAATATTATTCAGCCTTAAAAAGGAATGAAATCCTGACACGTGCTAGAACGTGGATGAACCTTGAAGACATTATGCTAAGTGAAATAAGTCAGACACAAAGAGATAAAATGCATGATTCCACCTGTAGGAGGTCCCTAGAGTGGCCAAATGCATAGAGACAGAAAGTAGAACAGTAGTTACCAGGGGATGAGGGAAGGGGAATGAATGAATGTTTAGTGGGTAGAGTTTCAATATGGGATGATGAAAAAGTTCTGGAGATGTATAATGGTGATTGATGGTTGCACAACAATGTAAATGTACTTATTGCTACTGAACTATATACTTAGGACTAAACTAGTAAATTTTATGTTATGTAAATTTTATGTTATATATATTTTACCACAATTAAAAAAAAAAAGAACTGAGAGGTCATAGATCTTACCTTGCTTGCAAGCTAACAAGAGAGCCTGCTACAGTTTCACGGATGCTGCCGGAAGAAATGGAAAGACAAAGTCAAAGAGAAATAGCAGCAGCCACAGCATCAGCATATTCTTCACTGGTTTGCCAACCCCCGTTGGCAGGGCAACATGAAGAGGATGGACGACACTTGTGCTCCCAGTGGGCTGCATTCCAGGAGAGGAATCTCGACCTGTTACAGTTAGCATTAAGCGTACCTGCTGCAGAGGGAGAAAAGCTCCTTATTATACTGGATAGCAAGCATGCCTGTATTTTGCTCTGGCTAGAGACACTTTCTCTGTCTTCAAAGGCTGTTCACTGTACAAACAACCCTGAAAAAGCAGCCTGGAACAAAGGAGAGCGGAGCCTTGCCTGCAACATGTGCAGAAACATGAGAGACCCATGGAGAATTGTCTCCCAACAATGAACATATACTATTTTTACAAAACAATAAAGGTTTTTTCCTTTTTTAAAATGAGAAGCAGACTAAAGATCAGAAGATCTGACTCTCCAGTTTCAATTTATTTTGAATTTCCTTTCAACAGTTTATAGCAGTATAATTGACACACCATAACATTAATCTATTTTAAGATTAAAGTTCGGTGAGTTTTAGTAAATTTATATGATTCTGCAACATTACCAAAATCCAATTCTAAAACACTTCCATCACCCCAAAAAGTTCCCTCATGCTTGTTTGCAGTTAATCTTTGGTCCCATCTATGGTCTAGGCAACACTGACCCACTTTCTGTCTCTATGGTTTAGCCTTTCTAGAAATTTCACACAAATGGAATCATACAATATGTCCTCTTTCGTGTCTGGCCTCTTTCACTTAGCAAGTTGTTTTTGAGTTTCATCTACGTTGTTACATGATTCAGCACCTTGTTTCTTTTTATTGCTGAGAAGTGTTTCATTGAAAGATACACAACTTTTTGCTTATCCATTTATCAATTATCGGATGTTTGCATTATACCAAGGTTGGGGCTATTATAAATAATGTTATTTTGAATTTTTTTTCTTATATAATTAACCAAATGAAGCATCAAAACCCACTGACCAAAAATTATTGATACCTAACACTTACACAGTACTTACTATTTGCCAGGTCATATTATAATTGCTTTATATGTATTAGCTTTATTCTTCACAACAGTCTATAAGGCGGGTACTATTATTATTATGCCCTTTGTACTGATGAGAAAACTGAGGTACAGAGAAGTTCAAAAACCTGCTCTAGGACACACAGCTAAAAATGGTTAGAGCTGGATTCAATTCAGATAACCCAGATCCAGAGTTTATATGCTTAATTGTATGCAATATTCCCTCATAAATTTAAGACCATTTCTGATAAAATTCTGTAACTTTCTCAATTATTTTAATACTGTAGATACCATTTTTACATTGAAACAGGTATATGTCTCTGTTTCCATCTTCTCTTTCTTTCATACCCCAGGTTCCTTTTCTCCCCCCAGTCCACACTGAAACAGAAAAAAAAGGTGCAAAACCAAAACAAAACCAACCTTTAGACTGCGTAGTTTCAGATGCAAGCTTGCAGTGCCGGCTTTTCCTATCCTGCTCACTAGATAAGACTGGCCCTGAAAAGAAGAAGAAAAAGGCAGAGTAGCCACTAGAACAGGAGAGCAAGGATCCCAGGATGGGTGACCCTCAATCGGGAAAGAAAAGGACTTTTGGTGGAAAGAACAAGGGAGTAGAGAGAAGGAAGGAGGATAATTTATCCTGAAAAATGGACTCTTAAACTTGAGGATAGCCATAATGCTGCTAAGTGAAATAAGCCAAAAGGACAAATACGATATGATTCCACTTCTATGAAGTACCTAGAACAGTCAAGGTCATAGAGACAGAAAGTAGAATGGTAGTTTTCAGGGGCTGTGCTGGTGGGCTGGGGAGGGGGAATTAGCAGTTAGTGTTTGATGGGTCTGAAGTTTCAGTCAGGGGTGATGAAGAAGTTCTGGGGCGGGTAGTGGTGATGGTTGCAAAACAAAGTGAATGTACTTAGTGCCAGAGAACTCTACACTTAAAAATGGTTAAAATGCTAAATTTTATGTTATATACATTTCACCATAGTAAAAAAAAAAAAAGGGACAGGGACTCTGTTGATCTATCACCACTCAGTAGTCCTAGACATTGATAACCTCACCCTCCACAACAGAAATGGGAGACTTGGCCACCTGGTGGAGGTGGGAAGAGCATGAAAGGAGAACCACGCCCCTCCCTAGGGCTCTCCACGAGGGGCAGCAACGAATGCACAAGTATCAACATCCTCCCCTGTCCATAGCTGCCCTTTCAATGACAATTAATGAATGCATTGTATTACTCCACCATAATGTGTGTCTCTAAATGTTGAGCATATGGATATTTCCAGTCACTCACCAGGACTAGAAGTTGGAAGCATGCATTATGGACGTCTTCATTTTCAACCCAGCTCTTTTATGACCTCTGTGTGTGTTCCTTTGAGCAGCCTTTTAGCCTCTCTGGCTCTAGTGTTTTGATAGATCCTCTAATAAAGTGGGATTAGAAGAGTTGTTCTCCTTCCTGGCTACACATTAGGGTCACCTGAGGAGCTTTTAACAGTAGTCAGGCTCAGGCCATATTCCAAGACAATTAACTCAGAATCTCTGGCATGGGACATGAACATGAGTATTTTTTAAAAGCTCCTAAATGATTCTAACATGCAGCCCCAAGAGAAAAAATAATCTCTTAGGTCTCTTTCAGTTCTAAAATGGTGAAAGCCTCTGAATTAAAAAGAAAGCTATAAATATTTTGTACAAATAGAAGTATGATTCCTTTTCAATTACCTTCTTGGGAAGTATTTTCCCAGAAGGCACTATGAATTGAAGGGTATGTTTTATGAGATTGCTATTTGGAATAATTAGGCCAATCTATAATGCTACCAACTAAATATGAAAGTACTCTTTCCTTATTATCCCATCAATATTGGAATATTTAATTTTAATTTGTTTTAGCAAGTTTAACAGATGTGAGATATATCTCACAGCCATTTTTATATGCATTTTAAAAATTCTTCGTGAGGCTGGACATTTCCTTAAATGTTAGCCCACTATTTGGCTTTCCTTTTGTGTGAGCTATCCTTTGACCTTTGCCATGTAGATTAATTATTTTTCCTGAGATTATTATTAATCCATTAATATAATAATAAAATAGCTACCATTAGTTGAGACCTACTGTGTGCTAGATACTGTACCAGTGCTTTACAGACACTATTTTATTTTTTAAAAACCTCTCCAAGTCAGTTATCATCCCCAAGTTATAAATGAGAAAACTAAGGTTCAGAGAGGTTAGGCAAGTTACCCAAAATCGCACAGCTAATAAACAATAGAGCTATGATTTGAATCCAGTTTCAACTGGCTCTAAAGCTCCATTCTCTTTGCTAGACAGGTAAGCACTCAATGCCTGCCCTACTCACACACCTTCCTGAGGAAAGCTGCTCTGCTCAGAGTACTTGCTGATGTTTAGAAGTACAGGACTCTTGTTTTCTGACCACAGGTGATGGGGTCGTTTTAGATCCAAACATAATTGATATCCTGGCCAGCAACCTACAGTGAATGTCCTGGGCAAAAAAGGCCAAAAAGGCCAAAAAGGCCAAAAAGGCGAGCCAAGCCAACCATGTTCCTGCCTTGAGAATCTGAATTTGGAAATGTTGAGTTTGAATACACTTAACAGAAGGAGCAAAAGTCAAAAGGGCCGAATCAAGGGAGGCCATGAGTACATTTGGAAGGCTGAAGTGATGAGGGAACCACAAACTGAAGTTAGCAGAGGACAGCTGGTAGGAAATGAACAAAATGGATGTGCCTAGAGAAGCAGAGGTGCAATCTGAGAGCAACCATTTGGCCCATGCAGAAAAACCGAAGAGCTAAGCCCTCAAGCTACCTCTGTTTTCAGGTTAGATCCAGGTTAGATCCTCTCCAGGTTAGATCCAGTCATATGTATTCCTAAAGTATGTATCCTTCTTATTTTTGAGCTAACTGGACTGTGTATCTGTTCCTTGCTATCAAACAAGCCAAAATAAAATATGCCTTCTTTAAACTTTAAAAATTCTGAATGTTAAGCTTTTATTTGTCACATTTATCACAAAAGTTTCCATTTCAATTCTTTCCTTGCTTTTTTCCATTACATTTTGACTTTTGTAAAAGTAGAACCATCAATCATTTAATCAGTAACAACTTCACCAGTCAAAAACTTATATTCATGCAAATTATAGTAACAGAAAGTAGATTAAAGGTTGCTGGGGCCAGGGCAGGGCAGAAGTGGGAAGACTTGGGAGGATGGGTCACAAAGGGGCATGAGGAAACTCAGCGGGTGATGGGTATGTTCATTACCTTGATCATGGTGATGGTTTCACAAGTGTATACATATGTCAGAACATGTCACATCATACAGTTTAAATATGTATAGTTTATGTATGTCAGATATCTTAAAGCCATTTTAAAAAATTTACATTTTTCTCCTCAATGAAGATACTTATACAATTCTATTCTGTTCAACTTATTATGCTTTAAGTTTTATGCTTAACTATAACTCACCTTCAATTAACTGTGGTAGATGCCATAAAAGATTAATTTAAGTCTATTTTTCTCAGTTTTAATATTCTATTGTACAACTGTATTTCATAAATAATTCTTTCTTTCCCATTGGAAAATCTATTTCTATTAATATTTTTCATTCCTTGGCCAATTTTCCTGGGGTTTTTGTTGTTGTTGTTGTTGTTATTTTTTTAAAGACAAGGTCTAATTCTGTTGCTTAGGCTGAAGTGCAGTGGCCCAATGATAGCTCACTGTAATGTTGAATTCCTGGGCTCAAGTGATCCCCCTGACCTCAGCTTCCTGAGTAGCTGGGACTACAGGTGCATACCACCACACACAGCTAATTTTTATGGGTTTTTTTGTAGAGGCAGGTCTCACTATGTTGCCCAGGCTGGTCTTGAACTCCTGGCCTCAAGTGATCCTCCCACCTTGGCCTCCCAAAGTGCTGGGATTACAGGTGTGAGCCGCTGCACCCAGCCCCAATTTTCCTGTTTTTAAAACATAGTACCATCTGGTTTGGAAGTTTGGAATTTCATTCCTTTGTAATGTTTTAAAGTCATGCTAAATGCATGGATCTTAATGAGCATTTTATATGAAAAGAGTATAAAATAGAAAGAATATTAAATATTTTATTCATTGTTCTCCCTTGCCTTAGACAATAATTTTTATTGGGCCTATCTACCCAAACACTATCTAACCTGTCTATAGCTAATCTGGCCACTTCAACTACCTATGTACCAAGACAATTTCATTCTGGGCTAGCAGACCACACAGAAATTTGATAACAACATTCAACTGGTTGAGTTTCAACACAGGACTACTTTCATCATTTAACCGCTTTCTAAAACTCCCTTATTTTTTCTACTGCCTTTGCCACAGTGTTCTTAAATAAAGTTTACAGTCTTAACTAAGGATTTATTGAGCACACATGACATGCCTGGCAATCTGCAAGGTACTAGGAATACAAACAGAATGAGGCACTCTTGGATAACATGTCCCTCTTAATATCATGGTTCTTTCTTTTTCCTGGAGCAAGTAATGAATTGTGAAGCACACAGTAGACATTGAAGAATACTGACCTTGGTAAAGCCAAGTTGTGAACCTAACCTTTAGCTCTTTGGCCCTTCGGGGATTACTGGGTAATGGTGCCAGGTCAGGGCTTTAATGCTTTACTGAACTGGCACTCTGTGGGGCAATGTAAAATGAGGCATTCTGCGTTAAATATTGACAAGTCATATGAAATGGAAACTGCCCACGGAAATCATCTACCATTATTTCTCCAGGAGAAAGAAGAACTCAGAATCAAAAGTCATAATACACTTACAGGTGGCTGACAACATATAATAGACATTTTCCCAAGGCACTGACTTCAGAGGCATTAAGCCTTTCTGGAAAGTCTGCAAGAGACCATAGAGTCTCTTTTACTGGAAAGAACAAAAAAAAAAAGAGTTAACATTTTGAGTAAATATTCCCACTTTAAATCATTAACACAGTCATCCTTATCAATAGTGAGTATGCTTCCAATCAACGCAGCATAAAGGCTGAAAGCTCAGGCTGTGAAGTCATACAGATCTGCGTCACATTCCTGCTTTTTCTTCTTACCCACAGTATGACCTTGGGCAGGTAACTGACCTCTTTAAGCTTCAGGTCCCTCATCTGTAAGATGGATGTGACAGTAATTACCTTGCAGGTGATATTAATGAGAGATAATGTGAATGAAACATTTAGTAGAGAGCCTGGCTGAATAAAGGATAATAATAATAATTTATTGTTTTATTATTATCATTAAAAGTATACATTGAGAAATTTCTACTTAGCTATTGTAAAAGTCACATAAGACATATTTACAGGCTAGTTGGGAAGCAAGTCATATATGAAAAAGCAGAGGGCAACCCAAAATTATTTACTATTTCTCAGTGTAACAGAATGTTAACCATGACATTCCTGTTACTTTAGAATTATGGGGGATGCCCCAAAGCCTGAGAGCATTAGTTTGTCAGAACATCTGTTCAGGACGTGCTAAAAGATTATGAAACCAATTTTGTGACCCTGAGTTAATTAACTCTCAGGAATCACAAAAGGCAAGAAGATCAATCTCTAGACCTATGAGATTCTAGAGAGACCAGCATCCAGGTTTCTCTGGAGACAGTTGTCAGTGTGCCGTGCACCGAGCCCCCCCACCCACACTGTGTGAGGACTGGGTGGTGCCTCTCAAAGCACTTTGAAGGTATATCTGTCCCCCTTCAGCACCAATGTTGCTGGAGGAAAGCAGGCTGCCAGTCTAATTATTGCTCCACTGTAGACACTCTGTCTTTTTTCTCTGGCAGATTTTACCATTTTTCTTTTATCTTAGATGTTCTAAAGTTTTACTGTGATGTGACTTGGTATAGATTTTACTTTTCCTGCTTGATATTCAGAATGCATTTTCCATCTGAGTGAAGGTTTTTTTAATTCTCTTTCGATTCCAAAAAACTCTCGGTCATTATCTTTTCTAATACTGTTTTTTCCATCATTCTCATTTTATCTTCTTCTGGATTTCCTATTAAATATACATACATTGGATCATCTCAATATAACCTCCATGACTCCTGACAGCTCTTTGACATTTTTTTCTTTTTGTCCCTTTGTGCTGTCTTTTGGCGAAGGCCTCAGTATTGCATTCTAATCCACTACCTCAAAATGTCCCAAATGACAGCTGTCATTTCCTACCATCGCCACACCCAACCTTCCAAACCATGTCTCTTCCTGTATTCCTTATGTCCCTGAGTGGCCTTACCATCTGTCAGCAATCCTGATTCCTTTTCTCCCGGGCTTACCCTCTGCTAATCCTCAATACTATTACCAGAGTGATTTTAAAAGAATACAATCATACTTAAGACGTATCGGTGGTATCCCACTGACCTTAGAAGCCACTCGGGATATCGTCCCTGCTCACCCCATTGGCCTCATATTTCTACATTTCCCCATTATGCTCTGCCTCCCAGTTATTCATTCATTCAATATGTATCTCTATGTACTGGGTGCCTAAAATGTGCTAACTACTCTTCCGGGCGTTGTGATACTTTAGTAAACAAAGCAAGCCAGAAAATCCTCTTGATGGAACTTAGTAGGGGAGATAGTAAACAAAATAAGCAAAGTGTATAGTGTGTCAGAGGTAATAAGTGCAATGGAAAAAATAAAGCAAGGGAGGGGAATTCTGGGGTTGGAAGACGGGCGATGGGAATTTAAATGGAAATAGAAGGTTTTACTGAGATGATGATATCTGCATGAAGACCCAAAAGAATTGAGGGTGCAAGCAGTGAAAATATTAGAAGAAAGAGCATTGAAATGAGAAGGACCATCAAATGCAAAGTTGTCGAGGTAAGAAAATACTTACTCCTTCGAGAAACATTAAGGGGCCAGGAGCAGTGGCTTACACATGTAATCCTAGCATTCTGGGAGGCCGAGGTGGGAAGATAGCTGGAGCTCAAGAGTTCGAGACCAGCCTAAGCAAGAGACCCCGCCTCCATTAAAAAAAAATGCATTAAGGATATCAACATGCTGAGCAGATTGGGGAGGGCAGGAAGTAGGAGGTGAGGTCAGGGCCTCTTAGGCCATGGTATGGCACAGGCTTTTACTCTTGAGTGTCAGGCAGAACAATGACACAATCTAATTTTTGTTTTAAAAGAAGCACACTGTCTACTATGTGGAGAACACATTGTATGAGACAAGGAAGTGAGGAGACCAGTTAGGAAGCTATTGCAAAAATACAGGATTGAGATGACGAAAACTTGGATGGGATGGTAGCAGTAGAGGTGGTGAGAAATAGTCACATTCTGGATATACTTTGAAGGACTACTTATAGTCTTGGTGTTCTAAAATTAATTTATACACAGATTTAACACCCTTAATCATTTAATAGAAAGGAGCTTCTACTGGTTTCCTGGAGTAATGCTAATTGTTACAGCATACATATTTCATGTATGAAGAATTAGAATTCCATTTATGCAGGCAAAACCAGAACGTAAACCATGATGCTCAACATTCAATCGTTTCGTACATGCAATAAAAATTATGGTGGGGAGCAATGTTCGTGCCTGGAATCCTGGCACTTTGGGAGGCCAAGGCAGGAGGATGGCTTGAGGCCAGGAGCTCGCGAGACCAGCCTGGGCAACCAGTGAGACCCTGTCTCTACAAAAAAATAAAAAATAAAAAATTTAGTCAAGCATGGTGGCATGCACTTGTAGTCCTAGCTACTGGGGAGGCTGAGGCAGGAGGATCATCTGAGCCCAGGAGTTTGAGGTTACAGTGAGCTATGATCAGGCCACTGTACTCCAGCAGCCTGGGAAACAGAACTAGATCCTGTCTTAAAAAAAAAATTAAATTAAATTAAAAAAATGCAAGTGATCAATATAAAATCATCATTGACTTAAGTCATAAATATCAAAGATCAATTCTGCTATGTTTCCTCGCTGTTGTTTGGGTAACGAGTTTCCCTACTTTAGACCAAAGGAGAAAGCACAGTATAGTAAAATAACTCTGCATCCTTTCTCCTCTCTCCTTTCCCATCCCCAAGGTAGCAGCTATGTTCTATTTCAAAAAGCATAAACTGCAGCCCTCATCAGCGCTTGGCAATGCAGCTGCTGTTTAATACCTGTTGATTGAGTGGAAGGAAGACAAACAAGGAAATTATTTGACACTAGAGAAGCAAAAGAACGTTACCTTCAAGCTGAAGGAAAAACAGAACCGTCCACATCATTTTGATCCAGTTTTCTTGCCGAAGGAGAGCACGTTAGCGGTGGTAGGGCACCACCCTGTGGGGGTGGCTATGCACTGCAGGTGCTGGCACTGGCGCCCGAGCCACACTCCCAAGAACAAACTGTCCCCGCAAAAAACACACCACGCAGCCCTCTGGAGTTTGCCCTGCCACCGCCTGCCCCCTAGCTCTGCGTCCCCACCGTCGCTGATAAGAGTCACTTAAAACCCCTGTTAAATCGATGGCTTCCCAGGACCTGCCCTTGAAGCTTCTGATCCAGTGGGTTGGAGACCCATTATTTGCGTCATTAACTAGTATTCCAAGTAATTCTTACTATCAAGGAAGTCTGGGAAACAAATCACCTTTCTGTCAGTCACCTATAGAATTAGGGCAATTATTTTTCCACAGTGACTTCATCTCTCAGTTAACTTAGGAATATGTTACTGGCTAACAGACGGAATGCTCCTGAGTTCCTTCAAGGCAGAAGCCACAGATGACTTAGAATATCTCATTTCCACAGCGCTTGGACTAATGCCTTCTTCTCAGGACTGAAGCGAAAGCCGCCTTTCAAGGTGAAGACCCCAGGGCCGCCCCAGACTTCAGAACTGTTCCGGCCACGTGAGCCAGACTTGTCACTGGACACTGGTGCTAGCAGGGTGACCTGAGTGTTAGGGATCCAAATCACACCTTCGGAGATGAAGTCAGAGAGCTGAGGCGGCCAGAACGATAGTCTTCTCACCAGACTCAGCAGGGAAAAGACAAAGTCGCGGAGGGCTTTCTATTTTCCTTTACCAAGGAGCATTGTTACAAGCCGTTCTAGGCAAGGAAAACTGAGAATAGATCCAATTTTTCATTCCTACTCTCACCAAGCCGCAAGCCCTCATCATAGAGGTGAGCGCAAATGTCGCCCGACTTCCTCCCTAGTCGGACCCAAGTCGGGCTGTCCCTGTTAGTCAGGGTCAGAGGATCTGGCAGGCGAGAGTAACAGCAAACGTTTTTGAAGAGTTAGTCTTCAGCCTAACTGAAGTGGCTACTCGTGACCTTATGAAATCTGTGCGGGCCAAAAAGAGAGCGGGAGCTTGGCTGAGGGCCCTTGGGACTTCACAACGTTTCCTCCTGTGTGGAAGGGATGGGGGCTTTTCATAAAATAACACTGCCCGAAGAGAGCAAATCGCTTGCACAAAGCCCCCTCACGCGTTACGCGTACCACTCCGGCACCCTCGGGCAGACACCCAGACCCTGTGCCGACCGTCATGCGCAGGCGCACTACCGCCCGGCAGCGGGAGCCGGACGCTCGGAGGCGTGGCGAAGGCCAGTCACGTGGGCCCTGCCTCCGGCTTGGCGATTTCCCTACATGGACTTGTGCTAACGGACCCCGCCCCTCGCCATGCCCTGGAATGTGCGAGGAGGCCAAGCCACAGGACAGACGCAACCATCTGCGGAAAGGAAAGGGGGGAAAAATTGTTACATTGCAAGAAGAGGTACAAAAAAGACGGAAACTCAGTAATCGGACCCAACGAATCATTGTCTATTCCTCTATGTTCTAGGTCGCCCGCTTTATACCTCTTTCCAGTGCACTTGGTCAATATTGCGCCCGCTGACCACACCGGTAACTTCCCTCCCTGCGGCCCTTCCATTCGACGGGCCCACTCTGTTAGCCAAGAATGGTGACCAGGCTTCCTTCCGGTTTGCTAAGCGGAGGTCGGAAGTGTTGGTTTTCAGCGGCTTCTGGGGTAGAAGGGTGGTGAAAGCGGCAGCGAAGGGATCACTGAGGTGCTTGTATTCTCGTGGCTGTGCAGGGTGAGTGGTGCTTGCGGTCGTGTGCGTGAGACCCATCTTGGGTGCCTATCTCCGCGGGGCCGGCTGGGAGGGCAGCGGGGCTCCGCGTACCTGCGCGTGTGGACCAGCCGGATCCCCACTTTGGAGCTCAAGGGGTCGGTTCTGGGACCCAAGGCCGGGACCGGAAGTGGCCCAGACGCGAAATTCGCTCCTGTGCCCAAACTTGGAGCTCGGGAAATGTGGCTTAGCTCGCTGGCGCCTTGAGCTTGGGAGACTGCCGGTCCCGCGAAACCCGAGCCCTGCATAGCTGACTCCGTGACTATGTTTAGTTTCTAACGTAAACTTGCCCGATTCAAGAGAGTTTGCGCAAAAATCGTAGCCCACTGTTCCCCCGCGCTGCAGCTGCTGTTGCAGCTGTGTGGCTACGTTTAGTAGGAATAACCCAACTTAAATTTGGAACTTTATCAGCTCAGTATCCGATCCTGTGACTAGAACTTTTTTTTGTGAGTGATATTTGGACAAAGAAGGGTTGGGGTTTACTTTGCGGCTCAAGGAAGAAGTCCCCAAATACAATAACTTGAGCCTTTTGGGTAGAGACTTTGGGCTAAGTCAATTCGCCAAAGAATTGTTTTCTTTTAAAGTAGTTTAGTGGGTATATGAAAGTACATATTAGTTCTTTAGAGACCTATGGGTTCAGTTGAGATTTTAACTTCCTAAGTGCAAAAAGTTTTATATCTAAAGGTGAAGAAAGCGAATATTTCTTAAAATAACTGGTATTAGAGTTTCATGTTCTGGAAGGCCTTTGATAAAAGTTAATAAGAAAAGCATTTTATTATCAAAAGCGAGGCTTTGTCAGTCCTTACAAATGTCAAGACGTAAGAACTTTTTGGGTGTGGCAGTCTAAGAGAACTAATCCTACCTTCAACCGGAAGTTTGCACGAGAAATGAAAACTTAGTTTAGTTGGAAGGGAAGTACCAACCTGAAAATATACTTTTTAAAAACTGTGATTAGCACCGAAAAAATTACTTATACTTAGGTTTTTGAAAAGTGCATAGTGCGTTGATTAAATGAGACAATAGATTTGGTCAAGATTTGGAAAGCAGACCAAAATACTAGGTACTGTCATACACTTGTAAGATGGGAGTTTTTCTCATTAAATAATATATTTCTTAGAATATTATGAAATTGAGTGTTCTGTAGAAAAAGTTTCTAGATTATTTTACGTTTATTACTACTATAATTGCTGGACTCTCGGATTGTAACTAGAGCAATCTAATGTATGTATTAGTATGGATTAGTCCCATTTTATAAGTGAAACCGTAGTTTCTAGAGACTTTGAATCTTCTGGTTGCTCATGGTGTCTGGGGAAAGCCTCTTTGAGGAGCTCTGTCTTACATTTTCTTCCACCTCTTAATTTAACGTCTTCCTTATATGGTTTGTATCCCTTCTTTTGTCATAGTCCTTAATGATTCTCTTCCTGTCTCATCAAGCTAAAAATAAAATCACAAATTCATTGCGACCGACATTCCCCTCCCCTGGCTTAAAACAAGATTGTGCTTCTTTAGATCTGTAAACTGAATCTTCTTGACTGCCCTTTATTCATTTTCTCATGCATCTGAAATCCTCATGCGTTTTGTAGAAGCCTGCTCTGTAAGTCTCCCTCCTTTCAAGTTCCATACAACAAATACCCCTTTCACACCAAAGATCTTTTATTAAATCCTTCAGAAATAAAGACTCAACTTTGTGATTGAAGAACCTCATAATTAGGATATTTCAGGTGTTTACCTGGAGATCTTCCCATCTTAAATAAAGAATACTTACACTGATTTTTGAAATACTTTAAATTTTATTTTACCATAGCTTTTTAAACTTACATGAGAGTTGTACATTTCCTGAAGGCCTGTTACATGAAGAGTAGCAGCCTCATTTGAGGGAAAGTAAAATGGACAACAAACTAGAATTATAGCAAAGAGTACACTGACGGTATCAAAAATGACCTGCTCCTTGAGATCATAGCAGGGGTCCTGATTTCACTCCCTTGACTACTGTTTATTCCATCTGTACTTTTAGTGTGGTAGGAAAAAATAAACCCCAGTTTCCTTATTTGGAACAATGAATGTGAAGCTGAACTCCATTGCTGAAAGACTCCAGATTTCTGGTGGGAGATAAACTCATAGATCAGAATCCAGCCTCCTTGAGAAAATAAAGGCCCAGGTAATAACTTGCCCAACATTACACTATCAGTTTTTGGTAGAATTAGCTAAATTTGTTAGAATTAAGACTAACACCTGAATCTCTTAATTCTAATGGTGTCTTGTAGCTTCTAAATGATACCAAACAGGGTTTTTCAAGGTCTTCCCCCATCCCCAATCTTTTAACTGCTCACAAAGATGTTTTCTGAACTCATAGTATTTGGTAATCATGTACCGTCTTAGGAGTTAAGTTTCATTATTGTCACACATTGTTTTAACTTAGAGTCATACCTCTGGAATGAAAACTGTGACTCATTTCATAAGTTGAACCAATCATCTCATTTCGTTATAGTTGCTTCCCCAACTATATTTTAAACTCCTTGAAGATAGGACACATGTCTTAAATTTTTTAACTGGTATTCAGCAGTAATGGAGTTTGATACATGTTAGTGTAGTTAATGGATCATACTAAGGTTGATGAGATGACATGTTGAGTGAACTAAGGAAGAGTTCTATGCGAGACCATTGGCAGTACTGACCCAAAAAAAAACCACTTTTTTTTTAACTTTTAAAAACTATTTTATAATGCATTTATAAATTCAAAAAAATGCATGATTAAAAGAAAATTCATCAGAATTCAAAAAACATACATATTACTTGACAACCAAAGCTAAGCATTTTGGAAAGGTATCTAGAGGACCCTCCACCAAATTTAGTAATAAAAGATTTTGTAGATTAAAAAATCATTTGTGTCAACCATTTGACCTATAATTCTCATCAGTTCCTTTTTTCTTAAAATAGCTGACATTTCTGTATCATTAGGGGAAGACAATGTTGTCACATCAAACAGGCTATATTTAAAGATGTCCTTTGGCCTGCAAAGGCATGACATGCCTAACATATTAAAGAGAGATAGACTGGTAAATGTGTGCCACTCATTGGGTCTCAACCACCCACACTAAGTCCTCGAGTACATTTAAGAGTTGGAGCAATAATATACTCCATAACTCCTTGTGGTTTTTAAGACAACATTTAGAATAGAGGGGAAAGGTATAATTCTGTATAGTTTAGATAATAATGGAATTTACTACCCCCAAAAAGAGTTACAGAATGAAAATAGCATTCATGAATGCTTTAAATAAATCATGAAAGGTAGCCTCCTAAAAGATGATTAAAGGATTCTAGGAAATTTGGGGAGAGTATATATCATAACTTCTGTGTCGTATAGGGTATATCTTTCCAACAACACATTCCAGTGTATTGCCGTAGAGTGCTATATTGGACGGACTGGAATTTGCGACTACCCTTTGTGGAATTTCGTGCTAAAATCTGAAAACAGATTTAGCTTAAAAAAATTTGAGGCAGAGCTTTTTCTGATTATTTCCATAATTGTATTTAGTCTGGGTGAAGTGGGTATAATGAAGGAAAGAATGTAAGAAATAATTTTTTAAATACATAGGAAACATTATATTTTTAGGGTCACTTTGGAGTGCTGAGATCTAGGTAGTAGTTCATTCTTTGCAGTCCACAGACTTATTTTTAGAGCAACAGCATAGTGTTATGCCGCATCATAGCTAAATGTTGTTTTCAGAACGTAAGCATTAAAATTGTTATCCTGGTCACGGTGAAATCAGTAGTGCCTATTTTAGACCTGCTTGGAAGAATATAACTCAATACAGTCTCTTACTCTTGCTGCTTAGAGATTTTGCAGACTACCATCTCCACCTCAACTCTGAAGGATGGTACGGTAGAATTTTATTATCTGTTAACTATGGAATTTTTAACTTCAAACAAACTGTTACAGTCTTTTAAAGATTGAATGTTGCAAGAAAAATTGCCTTTTCATTTTAGATATTATTAGACATTATTTTTACATTAAATTTTACAGGGGTAAATTTAGGTTATTAGAGAACAAAGGTAGTTTCTGTGACTCTTAAGATATTTTCTAAGCTTTTAAGAATAAATTGCTTTAAAAAGTTTTGCTCTGATTTCTCTTTAGTCATCTTAGGTACTTAAAGTGATTTAGCGTGGCTCTAGTACAAGATGCTGGTTTGGATAGAGTGCAATGTCTATAAAAATTGTAGATAAATTAACTTCAGTTTTTTTATTTTTTTCCTTTAGCCTTTTAGCAAATGTTTCTTGAACTGGTTTGAGCCCAGAAAAGAGGGTACAATAAGAAATGTTAGTTGGATATGGAAGAACAATACTTGGCAATAGAGATTAGGAGATGAAGACCTGTTCCCTCAGTCCTTCTTCCTACTTCTTTGCCTTTCTGTCCACCATAGGATGAGATAGCTAGTTTAGGCTAGGGCTACAGACGGTGGACCTCTTGAAGATGGATTAGGACTCCTCAGCACCCCTATACCACTGAAGTATAGAACCTGGTGCTTTTCCCAGGTACCTAAGGTTTTGTTGCTGCTTTATTGTGATTTGTGATTAAACCAGCAGATTTGATTATTGGTTGTAGTTAGGCTGTGTAGTACTGGGAGTATGTAATCTTGTTGTGAGCTTTGAATTAACCTTGGTTGTAGTTTGGAATTTGAAATTAGTGATACACTGTGTATAAAATGTCACAACTATAAGGGTAAGTGAACCCAAACTCAGGTCTAATTTTTCTCCTTTAGTTTGGTTCTGTAAGTAATGGTTAGTTGAGATTCATTTTTACCAAGTGATGTTGTCCTGCTGAAGACACATCTCTGAGTAGCATGTTAGGAACATTGATTGTTTACTTTTGTTAATCATTGTTTTGATTCATATTTAAGTAATCTTAAATGTTGATTGGGTTTTCCTTCTGTTTCCTTTCCTAATTAGGATTTAAACACCACCATGTCTAGTAAAAGGGCAAAGACCAAGACCACCAAGAAGCGCCCTCAGCGCGCAACATCCAACGTATTTGCCATGTTTGACCAGTCACAGATTCAAGAGTTCAAAGAGGCTTTCAACATGATTGATCAGAACAGAGATGGTTTCATTGACAAGGAAGATTTGCATGATATGCTTGCCTCACTAGGTAATGCTCAGTTTTAATATTAATGTATTACATAGAATTTCCACAATGCTTTTCATATTTATTTCATGAGTCTTAAAGCTCTGTGAAGTCTGTGTAGTGAGTCTGCTAATGTTTAAGTAAAGTCTGGAGCAGTGTTTCCCACTATCTGCAGATTCCTGGCCCTGTCTCAGGAATGGGCTGGAGGCCATGTGTGTCTGGGTATTTGTATAAAAATACTGATCTTGATTGTGAAAGCAGTATTATTCCTTGTAACATCCCAGTGGAATATCATACAATCTCCAGACTCTTAATTTAGGCCTTATTTGTTAAGAAGCCTTTTTTCCCCCAAATAGTTTTGCAGCCCTGAATGCAAACAGCAAACTGTATGAATGATAAGCTTTCTTGCCAAAATGTTTATCATTAATAGTTGATGTATATCATAATGTAATTAAAATTATGACCGTCTTTTTTATTTAGGGAAAAATCCAACTGACGAGTATCTGGATGCCATGATGAATGAGGCTCCAGGCCCCATCAATTTCACCATGTTCCTCACCATGTTTGGTGAGAAGTTAAATGGCACAGATCCAGAAGATGTCATCAGAAATGCTTTTGCTTGCTTTGATGAAGAAGCAACTGGTAAATGAGAGTAACCTTTAATTACAAAGTGATTTAATTTTTAGTTGTGGTAACTAAAATATACAGTAACTTGAAATACAACATAACACCCTCAGGTTTGTACCACACCTAGTTTTTTGAACACAGATCTTTTCTGGCATGCTTTGCTGCCTCTGCCTTTAAATACTAATAGTTTACAATTGAATAGTTTGGGGGTTTTTTTGTTTGTTTGTTTTTTGGGTTTTTTTGAGACAGAGTCTCGCTCCGTTGCCCTGGCTAGAGTGAGTGCCGTGGCGTTAGCCTAGCTCACAGTAACCTCAAACTCGTGGGCTCAAGCGATCCTACTGCCTCAGCCTCCCAAGTAGCTGGGACTACAGGCATGCGCCACCGTGCCCGGCTAATTTTTTCTGTATATTTTTAGTTGTCCAGATAATTTCCTTCTATTTTTTTTTTTTAGTAGAGACAGGGTCTCTCTCTTGCTCAGGCTGGTCTCGAACTCCTGAGCTCAAACAATCTGCCCACCTTGGCCTCCCAGAGTGCTAGGATTATAGGCGTGAGCCACCGCGCCCGGCCATGAATAGTTTGTATTTGAAACCTCTTTGGGAAACTCGTATTACTTCTTTACTAGAATGTTAACTCCACAAGGGTTAGGCTAAGTAAATATCCATTGAATAAATAACTTTTACCAGAGGAATCTTGGATAAAGTGTAAACTGTATAGACCATGGCTGTACCATGGTACAGTTCTGTTTGTTTACCAGGTATCCCTTAGCTGTAAATAAAATTGTTTAAATCTGGTATCTAACCTCTATGTTAAAATAAACCAAGTAGAGCTTAGGCTCTGGAATCAGACTACCTGGTTTCAAATTCCTCTTCTGCTACATAATAGCCGTGTAATTTGGGGCAACTTAACTTTCTCTAAGCCTCTGTTTTCTTATTTATAAAATGGACAGTAATATTACCTACCTCATAGGATTGTTAGGATTAAATGAGGAAATGAGATAATATACATAAAGTGCATACTGCCTGGCATAGAGTTAACTCTTAAAAAAGCAAAATGTAAATATTTAAGTGCCTGATATTTTGGGAGAAGTGTGTATAAGAGAAAACATATAAAGAAATATTTTCTACGATTCCCAGCTCACATGGCATAGCCAAATGTTTTTAGGGAAGGAAGGCACACCCTTTGATTACCTGTATTACTCGGACTAGTTAAATACTGAGTGGTTGTCAGGCCTGCTGATGTAAGCATTGTCTCACTTACGCTTTCAAGGCTCCCCACATGTGCATGTTAGTTATTTGGGAAACCTTTAAAAAATAGTAATAGCAGATAATAAATTGGGTGACATCTAATCATTATAGGCAGGCAGGCTTTATGAGAACCCTGGTATCAAAAACCCAGAGTAAAAACACACCTTTGGCTTACCCCACTACTCATCGCCACTGCTTAGCACAGTCTCTGCGACACAGTTGATGCTTAAATATTTATTCCATGTTTTTGTACATACTAGACCTAGCCATATTTGTTATTACATAATAATTAGATTTGTAAACATTAAAAATCTCATTTTACATATGAGAAAACTAGAGTCAGAGGTAAAGTGAAATGCCTGAAATAACAGCTTGTTAAAACTGGGCCTCAAGACTCCAGTATTCTTTGCACTGAAGCACTTTATTGATGTTTATGATATGGCGTTGATTTTACTGTAGCAGGGGCTGTTACTTGCTTGTAGAATAGATGTAACCATGCATGCTGCTTTAGTAAACCATGAGGTTTAGATTCCTTAACCATACTTTTTAGTACTTTTGTTTAGGCACAGGTTTAGTCTCCATTACCAAGAGATCAGAAGATGGATGCAGAGGCAGACTGATAGAGCAGAGTAATGCTGCTAAGTAGCTGGGCATTTTTCTAGGCAACTGTCTACTGATGCTGCCTTAAGCAAGTGGAAACACCCTGTATTTCATATTTGCATGTTTATAGTTTTTAACATCCAGAACATGCTTAGTCAAGTGTAGATATTCCTGTAATTAATCCTCAGAGTAGTGTATATTCTGATCCCCAGTTCTTTGTTCTCCAGGCACCATTCAGGAAGATTACCTGAGAGAGCTGCTGACAACCATGGGAGATCGGTTTACGGATGAGGAAGTGGATGAGCTGTACAGAGAAGCCCCCATTGACAAAAAGGGGAATTTCAATTACATCGAGTTCACGCGCATCCTTAAACATGGAGCAAAAGACAAAGATGACTGAAAAGAACTTCAGATTCCAGCCAAACGTTCCTTGTTGCCACTTTGGGTATTTCTGAGATTTTCTCTTAGAGCCTGTTGCATGCCCTTAGCTTTACAGCTTTTGCTTTTCCTGTTGTATTTATTCTCAGCCATTTTGGGCGTATGTATCTTTATAATCAGACTGGAAATGGGACTTTTTATCATTTTCAGAATAGAAAATATGGTAATTTAACTTACCAGCTCCTATCCCCCCAATAACTGCAATCTACAGAGTCCATATATTTTTTCAGAGAAAGTTATTCACTCAATTTTTTCTGAACCATAATTAAACTTTACAATAAAATACTTGTTTAAACTTCTTATTTGCTAAAGGTGGTTTCTGTTAGTTTTAGTTGCATCTTCCAAAGAAAGGTAGGTGATAATCTAGAAAACGGTATAGTCGTTAGACCTCTGCCTTCCTTCCTCCAGTTTTCCTAACAATCCTGTCTCCGCTACTCCTGTTCTTTCTTTCCCTTCCCAAGGAAATTCAGCTGCCCTGATCAGGTTTCCTACAATTTGTCTTCCAATTTTTAAAATAATTTCCTGTAGAATTTGCATATATGTGATAGTTTTAGTAGCTTTAAGTCCTTATGTTTAACATACCCGCCAACATTTCCACTTTAAGCTTTCATACATTATTTCACGTCATTTAAAATTAGACCAGGCCACTGAGTGTAATTTTAATTTGTCCTATTTTGAACCTATTTTAGCCCCAAAGGTTCTGTGGAATGCTACCAAAAAGAGATTTTTGTGTTGTATTTCAGTGTGTTGGAAATACAACACAGTATTTTAAAAATTATATATAGTTTTTCTTTAATACAACAGTCCCTACTGAAAGATCATATTTGTTTATGCAGAAGTTCACCATGAGTCCATGTATGAATTTTGGACATTCCTGACTTGCCACAAACAAAACAGCTGAAGCTACATGCCTGGGAAAGTGAGGTCATTGTTTCTATCCTAAAAATAACTTTTGCTATTTGCAGAATGCAGAACCATTTCAGAGTTAATCAGGGAGTGGTAAACAGCTTCATTCTCTTTGGGCTTCAAAAATCTGACTCTCAAAGGGCTTCAGAATTCTGACTCAAAAATTCATGAGTTTAAAAAATTTGAAATGTTGGGGGAAAAGCTGACTGAAAAGAGTTGCCTGTTAGCCTACAAAGATGAGTAATTGACAATTACTCTAATAACTTCAAGTTTTATGCTTCTATTAACAAGAGTATCCTTGGACAAAACTATTACCTCACTCAGTAAACAATTCAGAATGCCTTCTAGGCAGCAGGCCTTTGCCCACAATAGCATAGGTGAGCTAGATCCTTTAACCTGGTAAGGCCAATTATATAGAACAGGAACAAAAGGGCTAATAGAAACTAGTCTTGGCCCTCTTCAAGATTAGAATCTTAGAACCTGCCTTAATTCTTCGCCTTTTATTTGTTCTTGAATTTCATTCAGTATTTAAGCAAAATGCTTCTTTCAGGTTATGTCTGTGGTGGTAAAATCTTATTTGTTGAATTGAATTTTCATTTCAATAGAAAAAGTTACCACCTCTGCTTTGTTAAATCTCTAGCGAAGAACTAATAACATTATTTCCACTACAGAAAATAAAAGGTACTATTAGAATTATCTCTTTCAGTGCCCCCATTTCCATTTCAGATAACTGCTCAAAGAACCAGCCTTCTTTAGGAACAGTGGATGATCTACCCTGAATGAGTGTCCTAATTTAGTAATAGCATTCTCTGCTTAGTGAGCTAGGCTTTGCCAGTAAAAAGGTAAAAGTGTTTTCTCTAACAGTGAGTTTGACTGAAAAATCAGTCTCTAAAATATTTCCATGATGAAAGTCATACTTGAACCATTTGAAAACCATTTCAAAAGTTTTGATGAAACCAACCTAATGAGGGCAGCATCCTTATCTACCTGCTTATGATTGTATAGTTATTTGGACTTAGGCCCAAATTTCATTTGCTCAAGGAAGCTATGACTTGGAGCAGGAATTGAATGCTCCTGGGAAAAAAAGGAAGAAGGCCAGACCGTAAAAGAAAAGTAAAAGCAAATTCTGAGAAGGAAAGGGAACCATTTTCAACAAAGTGTAAGGAGAGGAAGGACAGCAAGAGGTATGACACCTGGACTTCAGGATCAGATAAAAAATGATAATAGGGTTTGGAGAGGTGAATAGAGCCACAGAAACAGTCTTATGGAAACCAAGTTCATTTCAAGAGTAAGGAAGTTAGTCATTAGTGTCACACCACAGAAAAGTCAAGTATGGAAAAGTTTAAATAAGCCACTAGATTTGGCAAGTCATTAGTTACATTTGCTAGAAGTGTTAGGTGGAGTTCTGAGTGCAGAATCCATAGTGCAGCACAGGATAGTGGATAATGCCTGTGTTTGGGGGTCAGGGAGACCTGTATTTAAATCTCAGTTTTTCCAACCTGAGCACCATACCGAGATCCCGCCTTTACAAAATACAAACATAAGCCGGGTGTAGTGGTGCATTCCTGTAGTCCCAGCTACTCAGGAGGCTAAGTAAGGCAGGAGGATTGCTTGAGCCCAGGAGTTTGAGGCTGTAGTGAGCCATGGTCGTGTCACTGCACTCTAGCCTGGGCCACAGAGCAAAACCCTAAATATATCCCATTTTTTGCTACATCATGGCATTATAACCTCAAGGAAGTTATTTAACCTCCCTTGGCCTATTTATTCATTTTTGAAAAGGAAGTAATGGTATTGATTCATAATAGGAACATAATATATAAAGCAGCATTTGTGTGATTAAGAGCAGCATGCGTTTGGAGGCATACTTGGTTAAGTGAATTGCACCATTAGTTGACTAGCTCTGTGTCCTTGAACAGATCATTCTTAAGTCAGTTTCACCATCTGCAAAAATGGGACAGTACCCTCCAAGTTTGTTGTGAAAATTAGAAACACAAAAGGTTAATGGTCTGGCACATAATAGATACCTAAATAGTTATTTTTGGTTTGTTTAACAGAGGGCCAGTGAAGAGAAGGGTTAAAGGGCTTGTCTATAAAGTAGAGATTCAAGCCTGTTTGTAGACAGAGAAGAAGACAATTAGTGAAACAAAATGAATCATGTCTACGAGATAGAAAGGGGTAGAACCTAGATCACATGTAGTATTATCCTTAGAAAAACAGATGGATACTTCCGGAAGGGTAGGTGAAGATGAGAGTTTCATGGTAATTGGAGATTAAAAGTCTGAGGTTAGAAGAAAGATTCCTAGTTAATTGATAGTAAATTATTTCAACTAAAATTTCATTAAAGGGTTGTTATGAAGATTTAATACGACTATGCATAGAAATGCCTGTCAGTTTGCCTGGTACCTACTGGATACTCAAAATAATTTTCTTTCAATTTCCTGAGCAGGTCCAATATGCCAGACTTGTGTGTATGTCATTAGGTCCTCCTCAAGTGTACAATTTCTTGATTTCTCTGAAACCTCGTGTTTTTTTTTTCCCCTGAAAGGGATTGTTGGAGTGAATCCCGCATTGAAGAAATGTCCCGTTTCCCAGTGCTACTTATCCCTTTTCCCCTTGCTCTCCCAACTTCCAAGTGCCTATATCCTTTTACTCTAGATTTCTCTGTGCCTGCTCAAATAGCAGGAGTCATGACTTGTCTCCAGTATTTCTCCACATACGTTTTAGAGTTGTAAGGAGTTTACAGTGTGTTTTTTGGGTTTAATATTTCTTTTTTTAAAGTTTTTGTTTATTTATTTTTAGAAACAAGGTCTGGGTATGTGGCCAGGACTGGTCTGGAATTCCTGGCCTCAAACAAGTAGCTGGGACTACAGGTGCACGCTACTGTGCCCATCTCTAGTGTAATACTTCTTAAATCACTTTTCATGTTTTGCCATAGCCACCATTATTATTATTATTTTTTTTTTGGTTTTGGTTTGAGAATACTACTTTTCCAGCCACTCTTCTTAATGACCACAATTATCCTTGACATGTTCATTATGCTATAATGAACAATTTCCCAGGTGCTAGATATTTAAATATCCAGCTTTTCATTAATAAATGTGTTTCTTTTATATCTAGAGAGAACAACATACTTTAGGATTACTTCTTCAGAACAGTGCTGTCCAACAGAACTTTTTGTAATGATGGAGATACTCTCTGTTCTGTCCAGTATGAACACTAGCCACATGTGGCTATCGAGCACTTAAAATGTATCTAATACAGCCAGGCGCTGTGGCTACTCCAGAGGTTGAGGTGGGAGGATCACTTGAGGCCAGGAGTTCCAGGCTATAGCGCACCATGATTGAGCCTGTAAATAGCCACTGCACTCCATCCTGGGCAACACAGCGAGACCCCTGTCTCGCTAATGTGTCTAATACAACAGATGAACTGAATTTTAAATTAAATAGCCATCTGTGGTTAGTGACTATCGTATTGGACCACACAGTTCTGGAAGCTTAAATAAAGAGATCAAAGTACAGTCAGGATGAGTCAGCTATATGATCTTACATTGGCCAGCATGAGGGTTTATGGGGTGTTAATAGACCATACTTGGAAGAGCTCTGTGACAGAGATCTACCAAACCAAAAGGCAGACTGCAGCTGAGGGAAAGAGTAAATATTGTAGAACCAGGTGTGACTTGTCAGCAATTGCTTTTCTAACACTGTTGAGAAAATGAATTGTTAGGATCTGGATTTTGGGCAGTGCTGCTCAGAGAAGGACCACAGCATTAGCATCACCTGAGTGCTTACTAGGAATTCAAATTATCTTCCACCCCTGACCTACTGTATCCTAATACGGTTTTTAAGTCTCAAGAATTTGTTTTAGCAGGCCCTCCACCTCCAGGTTATTCTTAGGCGAACTACTGTTTAAGAACTACTGTTGTAGAGTGCTGAACACACAGACCCTACTTTCTAGGAATTTCTGATCAAAGATTTGTAGAATACAAACTCCATGAGGAAAGAGACTGAACTATTCATTCATTTCCCCAGCATCCGGCACATGTTACGGCAATAAGTGCTCAATAAAGATTTGCTGTTAGATTGACTGCCTTCCATTATCCTAAAAGAGTGCTATTTATCTAGATCATTACTAGGTGAGGGAAACGATCCTGAAGAATATAGCCACAAACAAGATCTAGAACAAAACCTGAACACTGTAGCTTTGTGTCTTCCTTTGTACTGGCCAAGAGCATCATATAATGTGTATATGCGCATGTGTGTATGTGTGTGCATAATTCTGCCATCTCTTTAATAACCTAAAGGAAAGCAAATAATTGGAATAAAACTTTGTTTTAGGGGAATGAAACAGTCATAAGCTGTGCAGGCTGATTAAGACCCTAAGCTTTACAATCTGAGGTAAGAAAGGAGTAGGCTAAACGTTTTAATTTAGGCGGGAGTGCGGTTTGAAAGAGACGGTTCGTAGAGCCGGCAGCTCTTACCTTCCCAATACTACATGGGACATACCCTAAAAAATGACTTGTTTATCTGAAATTCAAATTGAGGCGAAATGTACTTTCATTTGCTAAATCTGGCAGCCCTGGGTGGGCCGCTTCCGGCACCAGGGGACCCCACAAACAGTGGCGACCGTAGGCCGAATTCCAGCACCCGGCCCCGCCCCGCCGGCCGAGGAACGCGGAAGGGCCGCGGGACCCAGCGCGGGAAGGCGCGGGGAGCAGGGCGGGCTGCTGGGCTACTGTCGCATATGAACCGAGCAGGGCAGGAACAGACAACCAAACCCTCGGCTGGGCGCCTGTGGCCCAGGCAGCCCCGCTCCTCGCGGACGCTCGGGCTCTGCGGGTCCCGGCGGGGACACGAGCCGCACCCCTCTTCCGAGTTGGGCCCGCCGCGCCTTCCGGTGCGCCTTCCGCTCCGCCTCTCCAGGCAGGAAGTGCCGGCGCCGCCACTGTCCGGCCTCAGCCCAGCGCTCTTCGCCGTCGCTCGTCATCTGGCGCAGGACAGTCCCGGTTCTGGTGTTTGGCGCCTGGTGAGTGGCGCTCGGCCCCGCGCGCGACGCCCCTCGGGCTGCGTCGTTCCCTCCGCGTCCCCTCCCGCTGCGTGCCTGTGTCCTGGCGGCGGCAGGACCTGTCAGGTTGGCCGAGAAGTGGACGCAGGGCCGGAGGTGAAGGGAGGGGGGGGTCAGCGGTGAGGCCCTGGCTTGGAAGCGGAGGCGCCGGGAAGTTCCAGGCGGATGAAGCCGGGCTGGGGAGACGCCCAGCCCTGCCAGAAGAGGCGGCGGGGTCCCCGGAAGCGCCTGGGCCGGTCCTGCGTCACCTGGATGACTTAACACACCTGGTGCCTCGGACCTTCCGGCGGCCCCGCTGCCAGCGCCTGCCCGCGACCCCGCCGCGCGCCCAAGCAGTCGATTAGGGCCAACAGGGCGTACCCGTGTGGAGCAGGAGTATGTGCTCCGTGCCCCATACTGTGCTGGGTGCTTTGTGGCCTGCTAGTGTCCAAGGAAACTATTAGCGAACCGGTACCGGAGTGTATGCTTAGTATAGGCAAAAATGTAATGATTTCATGGGAGTTGTAACTCTCACTGTATCTTGGAAAGATTTAGTTTATTCGTGTTGATTGAAGAAAGGATAAATAACAAATCAGGAAAGGCTTCCTTGGAAAAGAATCCTGACATCATTGAGGGCTTTGGATTCTGAGGGCTTTGAATTCAGCCTTTGGAGGGAGAACTTATTTGATAGTGTTTTGGGCTGGATCCGTGGTAGGTGGTAACAAGAGCAAAAGCTCAAAAGGTGGCGATTGTGTCGTGTGGAAAGGAGACAGAGGGGAGACCAGCCTGAATGGAACAGGACTATAATGAATAAAATAGTTGGACATAAGGGTAGGTAAATAGGTAAGCGGAGTCTTTTTATGGATATCTTGAAGACTTGATGAGAAATAAAAGATTATATAAGAGGCCTTAGGGAGTCGTTTTGGATTCTTCACTAAGGGAGTAAGTACTGTGAAGAAAGGGGTGTTTAGAGGATTAGTTTGGCAGCTTTTCTTTAAGATGGATTTGGAATGGCCTTTTGGTAAGAAAAATCACAGCATTTTAGGATTCAGTAGGACCTTGTAGATTATCTTGTGAAAGCCTTTCATCTTATAAACTGAGGAAACAAAAAAACCACAGAGGTGAGGTAATTTGCCCAGGGTGGTCTACTCTGCTGGACTTGGTAACTAAGTGCACAGCTTTTGGCTTTCAGGCTCTGTTCAATGAAACAACTTCTTTGGTGGCTGACTCAATAGTCATTTATACTTTAATGAGACTGAGTTTGGATAAGATAAACTGCAACATCTTAAGGGCAGATCTCCAGGTGAGGGTTGCTAAGGTTAGGAAAGATAAGAGGATTTAGAGCCCCTAAATGGGGCTAGTTTTTCCTTTCTCCCAAGAGTCAGACTCCAGATGTCTAGGGATGAGTTTTATCATACCCTGTTTGACAGCACCTTTAATCGGGATCATCTTTCCTCATTCGACACATTAGCTGTATTGCTTGTTACCCCAACTAACTATCCACATTTTCATGGTAGAGAATTTCAGCTGCCTGTATGCAGGATATTAGGGGCTGGTAGTACAAGCTCTGGAGCTAGGTTTCCTGAGTACAGATCCTGTGTCTAAGCTGTACCATTTTCTAGCTCTGTGGCAGGTTGTTTATTCTCTTTACCCTAATTTTCTCATCTGAGAGAAGAGGATAATAACTACTCATATCATAACATGTTGTAAGAATTAAATGAGTTAATATATGTGAAGTGCTTAGACCAGTGCCTGGCACATCTTTAGTACTCGATTATTGTCCCTAGTTAGTACTGCTCCTTCCAGGTGTGGATCAAGGAGTAGCTGGTAAGTTGCCTTAGGAGTCTCTTGGGGAAGAGACCTGGATCCTGGCTAGACCTTAGAGAAAAGCTTTATTTTGGAATTTAGATTCAGGACCTATCTCACATAATGAACATATATGTAATTCTATTTGTGACAGGAGGGAAACTTAACTAGTATTTATTGAGCACCTGCCATGTACAAGGAACCTCTACCAAGCCCTGCAATCCAAGGTGGACAGGCAAAAGGCCATAAAAATGTATTTGTAAATTGCATGGCAGTGATTACTACTCAGCAATAAAAAATAATGAACCACTGATAAACCTGGTAAGATAAATCTCAAAGACATTGTACTGAGTGAAAGAAGTCTGGCATATGTGTAAGAGTGTATACTGTATAATTCTATTTATAAGAAGTTCAAAGACAGCACTAATCTAGGGTGATAGAAATCTGAACAATGATTGCTTATGGGAGAGGGTGATTGACTTGGAGGGAACTTTCAGGATGTTAACATTTGTAATTTGATTGGAGTGATGGTTACATGGGTGTATGTTTTACAGAAACTTATTAAGATTTGTACCTTTCACTATATAGATTTCACTACAGTGAAACAAAATGATATGGAGGATGGAAAGTTTACTGCCAACTGGGATGATCATAAAACCTATAATAGACAAAGAAATGGCAGTATTATAATGTATGTGCTAAGTGTAAAATATATATGCAGCTGGGCGTAGTGGCTCATGCCTATAATCCCGGCTACTCAGGAGGCTGAAGTGGGAGGATCAGTTGAGCTCAGAAGTCTGAGACCAGCCTCGGCAACACAGCAATACCTGTCTGTAAAAAAAAAGTTAAAAATTAGCCAGGCACAGTGGGAGGCTGAGATGAGAAGATCTCTTGAGGCCAGGAGTTCAGGGCTGCAGTGAGCTGTGATTATGTCACTGCCCTCCAGCATGGGCAATAGAGCGAGACCTCATCTTTAAAAAAAAACCCCCAACCACAGCATATACACTAGGGAGGGAAGTACTAGGAAGGGAAGCTTATAACAATTTATGGAACTGACTACTTTTTTTTTTTTTGCCTAAATATGCAGCATAAAAGCAATTATATATCATTAAGTATGCGAGATTAACTTTGTAAAGTATTTTAACTTGATTACATACTAAAATTTCTTTATGATTGCTGTTTTCAGACTTGCTCATGTATGCAGTTATTTGATCCTCCCAATTAGAACAAACATGAGTCTTGACTACAGTAGTGACAATGGGAATCCATGAGAAATGTCTGAAGATTCTGATAGACCTTGATGAAGATGAGATTGAATCAAAAATAACCTTAGATTTTAATTTTAGCCCAAGAATTACTCTCTGTGTGAGTTCATCTGCTCTCAGGGTCTCACCTTGTGTCACTGCTCATAAATCAGTCTTGCTAATTAAGACCCCCAAGCATCCTGTTCTCTGGGCATCACTTGGCTAAAACTTAACTAAAACTCTGAATTATTTATCATCTCACAAAAGCAGCTCCTCCCTCCACACCACTCCCCAGTTACCTCATTTTTGAGTGGAACCTCTGTGCTACCAGTTTTTCAGCCAGCACTTAAGATAAAGACATTCAAGGACTGAGCTTTGAGGGAAACTCTAATTAGGAAGCAAGAAAAACTAGCACATCAGAGGAATTCATCCAGAAGAACAGGATGGTGATGATGGGAATGTTGAAGAAGGGTGACTCTGTTGCAGTTAAAAGAGGAACCTACAGAACTTGGACAGAAATTGAATAGAAGGAGTTAAAATTTTCTAACCAGAAATAGAAAATTCCCCTATCAAATGCAAACTCAACTGTGATCCCTTCGAGCTTTCTAAAATTCTGTGGCTATAATTCTGAAATAGAGGCATTGCCCTATTTTAACATTAAAGAGGTCAAGGAAACTGGCTTTATTAGTTTTCTATTGGTATATAACAAATTACTCTAAAACTTAGCACCTTAAAAAGCAATGAACAATTTTTGAGGGTCAGGACTAGATCAGCTTAAGTGGGTGGTTCTGGCTCAGGGTCTCTCATAAGGTTGCGTGCTGGGGCTGCAATCATCTGAAGGAAGATTAGCCTCCAAGGTGGCTGACTCACATGGCGGGCAGATAAATGCTGACTGTTGGCAGGAAGTCTCGGTTCCCTGCAACATGGACCTGTCCATAGGGCTGTGTGTTGGCTCTTGCAGATCAAGTGATCTAAAAGAGATCAGGGCAGAAGCTGCAATGTGTATTATGACAAAGTCAAACACCAGCATTTCATAATATCTTATTGGTTACACAGGTCAACCCTTTTCACTATTGGAGGGGACTGCACAAAGGGATGAGAATTGTTGAGGAAACTGGCTACCACCATGGCCAAAGGAGCAAGGACTAATGCTTTCAGGGGCCAGGCAGATAACATAAACAAATGCCAACAAGGACAAGGAGATGTAGGAAGCAGAGGGGATTGTTCATTAAATACTCATTATCTACAGGAATTTTGGGATGCTGATGGTCAAGTGATTCCTTATTGTATAGTTGTTCAAGATGTCTAAAATTTATATTTTTATATAAAATGTTCAGTTTTTTTAAATGTTGACAAACTAATTCAATTTTCAAAAGAGGAATTTTAAAGGGATGGCAGGGGGAACTAAAGGAACCTCTGCAGACTGCATGTAGTTTGGTAGCTGCCAGGTTATCATTGCTGATCTACTTGACACTTTTATGTTATGGACAAGAAAGTGAGGCCCAAGAAAGCTAAAATTACCAAAGGTCATACAACTTGTGAAGACAGAATTGGAATTAGAATCCAGGCCTCCAGCTCTCCATTAAACCGTGACCAATGTTGAAAAGCTAAGGGGACCTAGATGCAAAAAAAGCCAATGTAATCTAAGTGGTTAACTTAGTGATCTACATGGCTCACAACCTTCACTGTGCATTGGAATCCCCTGGTGCCTTTTTTAAAAATCCATATGTCTAGGCCCCACTCCCAGATACTCAGTTTCCATTAGGCTAGTCAGAATCCATGCATCAGTTTTTTTTTAAACTTTTGAGGTGATTCTAATGTGTAGCCAAGATTGAAACCAGAGGATTAACCACTGTGAGCACCATATTTACTATATGGTGACAAGTAGCTGACTTAAAGGACGAAGACTCAAAGGAGTGTCAAGGAAGTCATAGATAGCTGACAGAATATGCTCTATGAGCATCTTTCTCAGGCTTTCAATAAAGTTCACAATTTCTGCTTATTAATGATTATGGTATCCATGTTTTTATTTGCATATCAGTACTGTGGGTGACTTTGCAGACATTTAGATTATCAACTAACTATATTGACAACACAGCCACCTATAATACACAATACAGTAGTCTCCCATGCCCACAGTTTTGCTTTATGCATTTCAGTTATCCGTGGTCAACCACGGTCCGAAAATAGGAGAGTACAGTACAACGAAATATTTTGAGAGACAGACCACGGTCACATAACTTTTATTACAATATAGTGTTATAATTGCATTTTATTATTAGTTCATCTCTTACTGTGCCTAATTTATAAATTAAATTTTATCATAGGTATGTATGTATAGGAAAAAACAATATCTGCAGAGGATTGGTTCCAGGACTCCCCACAGATACCAAAATCCCCGGATGCTCAAGTCACTGATATAAAATGGCGTAGTATTTGCACATAACCTACACATTTCCTCCCGTATACTTTAAGTCTTCTCTAGATTACTTATAATACCTAATATTAATACAGTGCAAATGCTATGTAAATAGTTGTTATACTGTATTTTTCATTGGCATTATTTTTTATTGTTGTATTGGGTTTTTTAAAATTATTTTTTGGTTTCTTTTCCAAGGCCCATATTATGGACCCTCTGTTGGTTGAATCCATGGATGTGGAACCGGGGATATGGAGGGCTGACTGTGTAGGGTTTGGCACTATCCCCAGTTTCACGTACCCACTGGGGGTCTTGGAATGTATCTCCCTTGGATAAGGGGGGCATTACTGTTTCAGTATTCCTACATCCCTGCCCTTGATGTAACCCTATGAGTACTACTAATATTTTTTAGTTCACTTTTTGTTAGAAATTTATAGCAATAATAGAATGAAAATGTTGAAGAGGAAGCAAGAAGTATTTTTAATGCTATTCATTACGTTATGTGCTATGCTCTATATGGACATTTTCTGTCTATAACTGTAGTTTAAGGGAAGGGTTAGTTGGCTTTTGTTTTTTTCCCCAGCACTTCTAGGTTAAACATTAATAATTTGATAGACCTAGGTAATGTTTTCAAACAAAAACCATGAGTGATAGAAAATGTTGCCACTTGATGAAACCCAATCAGGGCTACTACACTGCACGATTCCAGGGGTGCCTTTTACATTTTATTTACTCACTGCGCACTTCTAGTCTGTACATTGGTTTCTCCACTATAGTTTGAATTTATCTGAAAACTCAATTTGTCTAGCATTTGAATTTAGAGGAATGTAGCTGCTCCAAAATCAGTGTTAGATTATATTGGTAACATTGAAAGTTTTTAAAAATTTCGTATTAAACTCAAAATAACTAGAAGAGCATTTAGTAGGAAGTAAAAAATATATAGGTAGAAACAACCTGTGACAAATGGGATTTGAATCCTACTGCCACTAGGTGACCTTGGGCAAGTTATTTAGTATTTTTGATCTTCGGCTTCTTCATTTCTTAGGCAGGCATGTTTCATTTAATGCATGTAATGTGCAGAGCACACGAGTCACTCAATAAATGGTAGTAGTTGTAAGTCGAGTAGACCGCTAATTCTCTCTCTGGTCCTAAGGCAGAGAAGTGGACCAGGGCATTTGGGGGTGAAAATATAGCAAGAACAGAGGTACTCCAGGTGCCCTGGGGACATATAAGCAGTTTGGTGTGGCTGAAGGAAAAGTACAAAGCAGAGAAGAGAATGGCTAGAGGTGAGGCTGGGAAGGTCATTCTAGAGTAGCGAAAGGAAGAACTGTGTGCCACGCTTAAGAACTTGTACTTTATCCTTTAGGAAGTGGAGAGCCAAAGTAAGATTTTCGCAAGTGTAACGATGACATACTCATGTTGTAGACACCTCTGACTAGAATAGGAAGGGTTGTCTTGAGGGAACCAAGAGGCAAGGAGACAAGTGAAGAGGCTGTAGAAATACTTTACACAAGAGAGGAAGAGGGTGCAGTTTAGGGTAGTGGCAAAGGAATGAGGAAGATGAGCAAATACAAGGCAGGGCTTGATTCGTCACGGACAAGGATTTGTGCAGGATGACTCCTAGGTGTCTGGCTTGGTGAGTGGGTAGACAAGAGAAAACAGAAAGATGGGAAAGTTCAGGAGGGGGAAGATAATGATGCCTGTTTGCAGCATGTTGATTACAAGGTGTCTGGGGGCATCCAGGTGGGTGTTTAAGTCCAAAGCTTAAGGGAAAGCTCAGGCCTGGAGGTGCAGGCTTGGCAGTTGTAGGTGTTTTCAGGATAGTGAAAGCTGATGAGATCATCCTAGGAAAGTAGAGTGAACTTTAAACCATGGACTGCCAGAATACTGGGAAACATGAATATTTAAGTGAGTGGAGATAAAGAAGAAAATGAAGGCAGACCAATCATAGAAATAGGAAAACAAATAGAGTGAGTCGAATACATCTTTGCACATAAACCAGTCTTTCCAATGTAGTGTTTAAAAGTCTCCCTCGTTAGAGTGTGAGGACTGCAAGGCTGGACGCTTGCACTGTCTTTCTTCCTGGGACAGTTCATCTCTGCTGTTACTGGGCACCAGGCCAAGCGTGCCTGAGTCTCTGAAGAAAAGAGGAGTAAAATAGTGTCAGATGCAGTCGAGTGGTCCAAGGAAATTTAGACTGGATTTGGAATTAAAGCAGTTGCAGTAGAGAAGAGAAAGCCAGATTGTGGTGGGTTGAAAAGTGAGTGGGACTTGAGAAAGGGGAGAAAGCCAAGGTACTTATTTCAGAAGGTAAGGAGAAAGGGTGGTCAGAGCTCCCTTCAGATTGTTCTGGTACAACTTTGCCTCACTTTTCAGCTGATATTTTAGTGTGCGTATGGGTTTTGTATGTACCATGTACGTATACAAGTGGGCCGCTGCTTTTAAATGAAGTATGAGGAAAAAAAACTTAAAAATTACAGTATTATTACATTGAGCTTTTATCTGTTCTGTAACATAGTTTGATTAGGGTCAGTTAGTGAATTGCTCTTAGTTCTCTTCCATCAACCTGCTTTCCCTGTTTTCCTCACTTGGGGGTTAGACTTGCTCACCAACTGATGGCTCTTCTAGCCTTATTGGGCTACCTCTCCCTTCTCACAGGTATTTCCCCTAATAAAATCCTGTGTGTATATTATGATCCCATTTTGGCAATGGCTTCTTGGAGAACTCAGACCAAGCTTCAAAAGTGTTTGAATATATTAATAGTATATATTTGGGTTAGCCTTAGAGTTAGCATGATATAATTGGTCATTTTTTAAAAATAAAGATTTACTCTTTGGGAAGTTTTTCTAAATGACTATTACAAAAATGATATGATACTGAGAGAAAAAAACTAATTCTTGCCTTTAGACTTACTGACTTACCTATTACATCTTGAAGAAATAAAGTCATAGAATTTTTAGTATGAGAATGAACTTTAGCAGTTTTGGTATGTGAAGAAGAATTAAAACATAGCGAAGTATCTTGATAGTGGACCACATCCTATCTCTGATTTAACCGTGGATATAACTAAGATAAATTAACAAGCTGAGTTACTGGATAGAGAAGAAAATTAACACTTATTCAGGACACGTATGTTGGGAGGGGAAGGAGTTGGAATGTTAGAGAAGGGACATTACAGCTGGTGTTCTTCCAAGCTTCGAAACACCCTATGGGCTGTTTGTTAGATTGAAGAAAGAGAAGTAGGCTGGGCGCGGTGGCTCACGCCTGTAATCCTAGCACTCTGGGAGGCCGAGGCCGGTGGATCACTCAAGGTCAGGAGTTCAAGACCAGCCTGAGCAAGAGCGAGACCCTGTCTCTACCAAAAATAGAAAGAAATTAATTGGACAGCTAAAAATATATAGAGAAAAAATTAGCCAGGCATGGTTGCGCATGCCTGTAGTCCCAGCTACTCGGGAGGCTGAGACAGTAGGATTGCTCGAGCCCAGGAGTTTGAGGTTGCTGTGAGCTAGGCTGACGCCACGGCACTCGCCCCAGGCAAGAGAGTGAGACTCTGTCTCAAAAAAAAAAAAAAAAAAGAGAAGTAGACAATATATGTATAAAAAGTCCAAAACTAGAAGTCTTGGAGACTCGGGTCCAAAATCCTCTTTCTTAACCACTGAGCCTGCTAGTCATCTGCTTTCACACTGTGTGGCTGCAACAGTCCCCAAGACGACTTCTCAATGCAGTTGCAAGGTTGGGTGTCCCAAGACCACCCTCAAATTCAATAATTTGCTAGGACTCACAGAACTCACTATTAACTGTTAAACTCACGGATATGGTATGTGGTCCATGGGCATTCAGAGGTGTTATATAGCTAGTAATGGTGGAGTGAGATTTGAGCTTAGGACTTCCTAACACCAAAGCTGATAGCATTTAAGACTGCAAATGAAAAATGGAATGAAAGGTGTCCATTCTATTTGACATTAAAATTATTGATGGCTTTCAGTACAATGCCGGAGGCTACCACGAAAGTTATATTACAGAGAATCAAGGATTGGGAAAAAGAGAAAATAGAGATAGTTTAGTATGAGACTACTATTCTGCAGGGTTTGTCAAGGGAAAGGGGAAATGGAGGTATAGCTAGAAGGGATGCAAGATGAGAGAGTAGGTTTTGATGATACTTTGAAAGATTAGAGCTTTTTGAACATTTGCCATATGCTAACTATACTAGCCTCTTTATGTTTGCTATCTCATTTAGTTCTCACATTGAAGTAGCTAGTGTGTGTTACTGATGAAAAAACTGAGGCTTAGAGAGGTTATGTTATATTGGTAGTAAAATGGAAATTAATAAGTGTACCTATTGCAGAGGTTGTTGTGAGGATTCAATGGGACAATCCTTATAAAAGATCAACTTTGGAGCCTTTCTCTGGGGAAGCCCCATGCCATTATAACAGTGCTTGACCACAGAGTAAGTACTCCATGAATGCTAGCTATTGTTATATATTTTAAATTAATTCCCACTTAGTAAAAATCGGTCTCATGAAATTTAGGGGGAAGGTACATCAGTAATTTCTATTCTGTTTCTTAATTCTTTCAAAATTATGCTCCCCCACCCCCAGCCATTTAACTGTCACATTGAAAATATAGTAAAGTATAATATAGTATAGTATAGTGTATTTATTCCAATCCAATTGAAGTAATAATTCTATATTAAGATATTTTTACTCACTAACTTTAGGTGTTGTGTATTCTCTTTTGCTTTATGTTTTATGCATTCCTTTTTCTTCCGCGTTCTTGTTTTTAACTCCAGAATTAAACACCCCACCATGTCGAGCAAAAAGGCAAAGACCAAGACCACCAAGAAGCGCCCTCAGCGCGCCACATCCAATGTGTTTGCCATGTTTGACCAGTCACAGATTCAGGAGTTCAAGGAGGCCTTCAACATGATTGATCAGAACAGAGATGGCTTCATTGACAAGGAAGATTTGCATGACATGCTTGCTTCTCTGGGTAGACTTTTATCTTCTTTACATGCCTTTTCCCAAAAATAGTAATCAGCTTGTTATGAATCACTTTTTGTGAGATGTACAAATACTATTCTCCTTGTCTCAAAAGGCCTCTTGAGAGCTTTCTGGGTATAGGAAGTACCATATTTGGGGATATCTGTAATAATATTTAACATTGTTCAAAATAAACTCCCAATTCTAAACCAAACTAATAGTTTTAACTTAAATGGCCAACTTATAAATAAAATGTGTGAAGCATACCAGTTCATGGGTAGCTGTACCACAATTGGAAATATGAATATTTAGATTTTTTTTTAATAACTGCTATTGAACTGACTCCCCTGATAGACCTTTAATGTTATCAATATTCAAGATGTAATAATGTAACATTGCCTGGCTCATAGTTTCAGGCTTTTGTTTTTAATGAAAAATAATGAAGAGAAAGTTGACATAAAGTATCAGTGAGTAAACAACATTCAACCTATGCCCAGAATACTTTTTTATCAAAGATTTTTTAAGTTGTCAAAAATTCTTTTTTAAATGCTCTTAATGAAAATCAATTGAAAAATTAATTTCAAGTGATGTAAATTTAAAAAATATGTTGGAGAGCATAACAATGGCAAAGTAACTATTTATTGAAATTAGTTCTTTGTTCTTAAATGTTAAAATGCAAATTCTTATAGGGAAGAATCCCACTGACGCATACCTTGATGCCATGATGAATGAGGCTCCAGGCCCCATCAATTTCACCATGTTCCTCACCATGTTTGGTGAGAAGTTAAATGGCACAGATCCAGAAGATGTCATCAGAAATGCTTTTGCTTGCTTTGATGAAGAAGCAACAGGTGAATGCCGTTTGTTTTTTTATGTCTAGCCTCATTCTAGACTATATGAAGCACTTCTCTGAAATATTTCTGAAATGAAGGTTTGAGGTTTGTTTAACCTCTAGACAATACTTACGGTTAATTTTGTAAGCATATAATCTATTTCTGAGCTTTTAAAATGATTTGATCTAATATGAATTAAAAAAAACTTCTAAAAGTAATTAGAAAACATAATGATCTAATTACATATTGCCTTAGTTTGCTGATTTATTTTGTTCATGTAGATATGAATATTCTGAAATGGGTTTAGAAATGAACCATTAAAGTGCCAGGAAGTATTCATGGCTCCCTTCTTTCTGTTGCTTTGCAGGCACCATTCAGGAAGATTACCTGAGAGAGCTGCTGACAACCATGGGAGATCGGTTTACAGATGAGGAAGTGGATGAGCTGTACAGAGAAGCCCCCATTGACAAAAAGGGGAATTTCAATTACATCGAGTTCACGCGCATCCTTAAACATGGAGCAAAAGACAAAGATGACTGAAAGAACTCTAGCTGGAACTTTCCAATTACATTGTCTTACTCTTTTATTTCTCAGACACTTCTCCCACCCTCATAGAACCTGTTGCATGCGACATAGTTTCACAGCTTTGCCTTTTTTCTTTTTTTTGATGTATTTATTCCAGACCTTTCTGCCACTTAGCACTGGTATAATCAGACTGGAAATGGGGATGGGGTTATGAATTGTATTGAAAAAGAGATTGAGAATAAAAATCAACAAATGTGAAAGCCCAGGAAAATACATCCATATTTCTGGTTTTGCTGGATTTTTACATTTTTATATAATAAAAATGCTATTTTGAAATAAAGATTATGCTGACTCAAATGCAATGTAATGGCAAGCTAAACAAATGAGTGGTAGTTGGGGCTAGTCCTTTTGTCAGGTTTTCAACTTCATATAATTCAGATTTCACTGCAGAATTGATTTTTCACATATATGGGATAGTGTTCTTCAGAACGTTTAAGTACACTTTAACATCATTATGCAGTTAAAAACTACTTAGGCTTTTTTTTTATGTTTCTAGTAAGTCAGATGTTTAAACTATTAAGTGATACCTACAGATGTATCTGAGAAAACATTAAACATTTTATTAATCTAAGATTCTAAGAAGACGAGGCAAAATTCTGGAGAAAAGAGTAGTTGTTATGAAACATTAAGTGTACATGGGTACGATTTTCAGTAAATCCTCCCAACAACCTTATGAAATAGATTTTTATTAGCCCTGTATTTCAAGTGGGGGAACTGAGCTCAGAGTACTTACGTAATTGATCACAGTCACTATCAGTAAATGAGAGTTAGAGTTTCTGCCCAGCGCACCCAGCTCCAGAGCTCATGGTGCCGCAGGAACTGTGCGCTGTCTCTGTGAAAAGCCCCGAATGCCTAAAAGAGTCAAGACATTTCCATTGCATCACAACGTGATGCTGTAGTAACTACTGAAATTTAAAATAATCTTGGAGCAATTGACTCTATGGAAAGAATTTTGGAAAATTCCATGGTAAAAAAAAAAAAAATAGAAGATAAAAGATTATAAATAATGCTGTTGTGTGTTTGAAGACAGTTCAGACAATATAGACAGAAGGGAAGGACAGAAGGACGAGGCTGCTGCAAACTCATTTAAAATCCTCAAGGCCAAGCAATACGAGAACTAAGAAAAGTCTAAAACATGCAAAAAATCCATTAATTGAAGTTGCCTGACATTGTTCAACACCTATTCCCCCTTGTAAAAGTATTGTAATGGTACCTTATCTACTTAAAATCAATGCATTTGTTTAATATTTGTGCTTTATAGCTGGAGCAAAAGGCAAATCTATTCATTTGCTAGCAATTTGTTCAGGCTTCCTTTTCAACATCTTTAAAATGAGGGAACACCTCAACTCTAGGGGTCACGTGAGCTCACGTGAGCTTTCACATTTATTACCTAATCCTCATGACCCACAAGGTATTCCTAATTTTTACTGATAGAGCTGGGGTTTAGAAAAGCTGAAGCTCCTGTCCAAGGCCCCACAAGTATGTTTTCAACTTAGAAGCTTAGTCACCATGAAGTGTCACAAAACCAAGTGGAAAATCGCTGTATGTTTAAGAAAAGGAAAATACAGGGGGATAATCTTGATCATTATTAAAGCACTGTTTATCACTCGCCTGTCATGTGCCAGGCACTGTTCTAGGTGTTGGAGATCGCTGGAGGGCTGGGTAGAAAAGGACACTGCCCTCACGGGGCTGCATTGTCCGGTGAGTGACAATCCCCACGCGATGTCAGATCAGTCCTGTGTAGAGAAGAGCAGCACGCGTGGCGGAGGGTGGGCAGGAAAGGCCTCTGGGACGTGATGTTAAGCTGAGATCTGAATGATAAGGGGGTTCCCATGTGAAGATCAGAGCGAGGCTGTCCACTCAAAGGGGACAGCTCCTCCCAAGGCACATGGGACAGGAGCATTGGGAGAGCCAAGGATGATACCAGCACGAGGATGGTGTTGGCTGCAGAGTCCAAGTGGGAAATCACAGGGCTTCAGGCAGGGAAGAAACATGATTTGTGTTTTAAAAAACTCCACATCACTGTTGTGTACAGAATGAAGGGGCAAGACTAGAAGCAAGAAGACCAGTTAGGAGGCTATCGCCTTGTCCCGGCAAGAGATGAGGGCAGCTTGGACTCAGGTAATGGGAGGGATGCCATAAAATGCCTCTCCTGCTCCTGCCTGTTTCCTCCCCACCAACTCTGCTGTTACCATCTCTGGCATAACTGTAAGTGTGTTTATTCAACAGATCTACTTAAAGCCAGATTTGAAAAATTGGGGGAAGAAAAGTTTCAAATATTAAAAACGAAAAAATTAGTAGTTTTTTGAATGCCTTCTGTTTACCTGACACATACTGTTCTGTTTCATCTACTTTATCTGTAAAGATCATTGTGGAATCTAGTACTGTAAGGCACCTGGGCCAAGATCTTGTTTCTCTTTGGTGTCCAATAAATATTACTAGTGACGATGATGGAGATTCTGTCTATTTAATATCTTTCTCTTTTGGAGAGTCACGTAGTGATGATCTCCTACGTTGACAGTTTATCCCGTGGCCATCACAGCAAATGTGTGTGTGTGTGTGTGTGTGTGTGTGTGTGTGTGTGTGTGTGTGATCATGTAGTTAAAAATTTGTACTGAGCATTTGCTATGTACTAAGCACATTACACGACTGCCCTTTGAGGTAGGTATTTTTATTATCCCCGTTCTAGTAGAAAGCACCAAGGAGCAGAGGAGGAACTTCCCAAGGTTATACATCAAGTGAGCAGGGAGGCCATTTCTGAGCCCAAGCAGCTGAGCTCCCAGGAAAATTATTTTGGGAACACCACCACTAGTTTCTTACTGTTGTAGAGCAGTTTTAAAAGCATTCGTTACTGGGCTTGATCCTCAGAACTTTAGGAAGTGGATAAGAAGGAATTGCTGTCCCATTTTATGGATGAAAATACTGACTTACAGAACTTACCTGACTTAACTTTATATAACCAGACTAGACAACATCTAGCTTCTAAGCTTTCTGACCAAGATAGGGTGCTTCTCATTAAACCTATAATTTCCTAACTAAATAATTAGTACCTGTAGCCTGATCAGAATGTCTCACAATCAATATGTATATTTAATATTGTCTATCCTGAAAAGTAGTAATTCTGTCAATGTTGCATCTCAAAACTCCTATGTCCTAAAATATAAAAAAGACAATCTTTGAAATATAAACTACTGAAAAAATTGGTGTAAAAAGACCCCGTAAAAATATCATCTGAGAAATCTGAATGAGATTGTGAAAGTTTATCACATGAAAATTTTGAGAAAGGGTTTCTTGGATAGAAAAATGGTGACGATAATAGATTGCACACATCACACTGTGTACTTAGTCTAAGTGGATCTTTTTATAACGATTGTCATATGCAATTTGGGGAAGCAATAACTAGAAGTGTCACTAGGTGGCACCATTATTCTTAGTATAGTTCTGTAGTAACCCATTCCCTAACGAACTTGACAGTGACGAAGCGGCCAATCATGAGTATGTAGACCACATTCGTCCCAGTAATGCTGTAACTTGGTCAAAGCTGTTTCTTAAAGAGAAAGCGAAATCCATACTATTCCATGAACCCCAAATTTAGGGAGCAATGTCTAGGACTCCTTTTTACAAACGTTAATAGCAAATGTTTTCCTTCCTTCCTCCCTCCCTCCCTCCTTCGCTCCCTCCCTCCTTCCTTCCTTCCATCATTCATTTACAAATATTTATTGAATGCTTGGAAAGTGCCAGAATCTCAGCTAGGCTCTGGTTGCTTTCACCCTGAAGTAATGACTTTTGTTGAGAGTAAGATCATAGGCTTTGCACTTGTAAGACAACTTTCCCCACTTACTCACTGGATTGTCTTGTGCAAGTCATTATTGCTATTGTCACTTATTAGAAATGAGAAGACTAAAGCACAGAGCCAGTAGCTATGTATGAAAATACTTTTGTCAAATTATGCCTTATATATGAATGCTATTGTTACTGCCTCAAGAATGTTGAGAACTATTTCTATAATAGTTCTAGATAATATACTCTATTAAGTCACACAATCTATGCTTATTAAAGTCAGCTCCAACAAGATGACCTATGAAACAGCTTCTAAGTGTAGCTATTCCCTGCCTCCTGGAAACACATCAGAATAAAAAATAAAGTAGATAAACCTGAAGTACTCTGGCAGAAGGGTATTAGAAGTATTTTGTGGGATGTGTATGAACGAGTGTGTTTAAATGTAAAAAATTATTTCAGCGTATCTTGCAGGAAACCAGCCTAATCTTCCACCAGTTCCACTCCGACTGCTGTTGACTGTACTCCCAGGGCATAAGGCTTCCTTTCAGACACTTTCTGAATGAACTTGATGATGGTGCAGATTTCCTCACGGACACTGTGAGCTAGCACAGCAGAAATAAATCTGAATGCCTTAATCTATTCATGTTTTTAAATAGTCTGAGTGTAAATTGACATTGGCTCATGGGGGAGGTTGTGCTTATTGTACTTTTCTCAAGTAATCGTTTTATAATCTATTTATTCGGTTCTTACTTATCGAACGGTACATTATATCCAAGTGTTGAGAGTGATACAAAAACTATGATCCTTCTCGCTGGGAGCGTTATAATGCCCAGCACTTCAGATGTATGTCATAAATGTTAGTTCCCTCCGTTTGTCAGAGTCCCAAGCAGAGCTGTTCTGGAGCTACGACTGGTGTCTAACAGCTCACTGAAGAGGTCAAAGACAGTTTTCTAAAAAAATGCTCGCTCTGACGATGATGTTTTCTCAGCACTACCACTGTTGGCCTTCCTACTGGCCAATCGCATAGCTGAGAGCTCAAGCAAACATGTGAAAAAGAAAACCTCAATTTTAAGAGCTTTATGTTGAAAGTATCCAAGATTTCCTGCTTATTTTAGTGACAGCTAAAGAAATTTAATGTGTTATCCATGTGACATCCCTACCAGATTACAAACAGTTGGGAGCAGGGTCCGCTTGCTGAAAGGCATCTTGAGAGATAAAGTCCAACTTCTCAGATTGGAAGACTAAGGCTGCAAAACCCCAGAACTAGCCTCCTAATCCAGGGTTCCTCGGCTTCCGTGATCCCCCTATGCTCACCCCGATTACCAGGCAGTGGGATTGGCCCACCTTTTTTGTTTTTAAATTGCCCTTGAGTTTGACACCTTCCTTGTCCCCATCCTCCTTCCCACAGTGTTTTCACACCTTTGGGGCCCAAATCTTGGATGCAAATATGAAAAGACAAGAATCCGTAAACAGAGAAGCCGGTAGGGAACAGTGCCTACTTCTGCCGGGATAAACAGAGCTCTCTCAGCAACCATGGTGAACTTCAATCAGTGGTGCTGAGGAACTCTCCCTGGGCAAAAAAGGTTTATATCTGAGCCTCTCTCCTTACCCCGTCTCTAGCCTTAGTTCCCAGGTCTAAGAGAGTGAGGGGAACTTTGTAGCCCACTCCCCGAGCTATATCACATTCATATAACTGTTTTCCCTAACTTGTGAGTCTGGCAATTTCTTTCCCTGTTAAAAGACAAAAAGGGTCTGCACCCCCGACTTCTTCACAGAACGTCAACCCCACAAGAGCTGGAAGGCCAGGTATCTAATGGGCTTGCCACATGGATGGCCCAGAAACGTTGTTTGGCTGGCAGGTGGGAGTGGGGTCCACCGTGCACTGCCCAGGGAAGAGGGGAGGGCAGCCCTCTGCCAGTGCGCAACGGCCACACTGCAGAGACGTGCAAATTGAGGCTGGCCTTCAGGCTGGCAGGGTCGGCCGGGGCCGAGCGAACCAAGTGGAACGGAAGGCAAATGGATGCAATCAAGTTATTACAAAGAGGAAACAGACAAGGTAATTTTAAAGAGATGAAAAATAAGTGTTTCTACACTCCCCACAATCACGGGGAATGAAAACGTTAGCATTCATGCTTATTTTTTCTTTTCAGTGTAGGTCTGGGTTTTTATGCATATGGTTTTTGTTGTGCCTTTTTTCTTCTTGACCCCATGTGTTGCACATGTCTGTCACCTTCACCACTTTGCTGCTTTACTTGAATATATCAAAACAGACCTCGATTTTGGAACTCTTCCCTGGCACATTTTTCTTTTATTTGAAAAGACATGTTTGGTTTAGAAAATACAAAGATGTTGCCCTACTTTCTTTGCATCTGGGCTAAATTGGAAGTAGGCAGCAAAATGGGCTACTTTCTGACCAGGGCAAGAGACGCTGACCAACAGACTGAGGGCGGGTCGGCTGGGCGGGTCGGCTGGCCGTGTGGATGGGGGGTGTGAGCTGGGGTGGGCCAGGCTGGGGTCGTGTGGGCCAGGGCCAGTGTGTTTCCAGTATTTGTGCTTTGATGTGTCACAGATATCAGAAATGACAAGCACATATGGAAATCTGTGGCCTCGGTTTAAAAGACAGCCTAGAAAGAGTCCATACCGTATTTAGAAATCTGTTCATACGTAATGCGTGTATTCTGTGCATGTGTGCATATGTGTGTGTTCATGCACACATAAATCCATCAGACAGCTCTGGAAAGACATGCCAGAAGCTGGTTGTCGTTGAGGCAGGAATTTGGTAGCCATGGGCCGGGAGTAAGAGGAAAACTAAATTTCATTGTAAACACTTTCCTTTTAAAATTTTGGAATTTGTGCTTGCACTTCCCATTAAAGACTAAAACATTTGATAATCATCTTAACTAAAGAATCTATCCTGTGAGACTCGGCACATCTGAAAGTAGTCCCCAGAGCAGTTTCTCCTTTTGCATGAGAGGAATAAAATCCTACTTGTCACTCCAGTTTGAGGGGAGATTAATGTGGGCACGTCTATAGCTATGGCTTTACCACAGAGAGGCGAAGGGCCAAGCTCTGTTCCCACGTAAGCAAGTGGCTGGCTCTTGGCTACTGTGGGTGTGGGGTCTCCCAATAGCCTTGCTATGGAAAAGATGGTGAAGACTTTGCTGTTTGTGTCATCTGGGCCTGGAGGCCACCTCCCTGCCCCTGTCACTGGGAGGTCCACGTTTTTGGAGAGATGTGAACTAAGGCTGGAGTGGCAGGGACTGAGAAATGAATGAGTTGGAAGAAGAGCCTGAAGATCTTCCTGGAGTGTCCAGACCCACATAACCCTTTGGCTCTGCCATGCTGGTTCCTTCCTTGCTGCCACCACTAGGTGGGTGTTCAGTTTCCTGGGACATGAATCCAGGCCTTTCTCTAATTCCTCCCAGATTTCCCAGCATGATCCCTTCTCCCTCTTTGCAGAGGGCCCAGAACAAATAGACAGATGACAACACAGAATGCAGACCACGTACAGCTTAGCTGTATCTCTCAGTCTGCCTTTCTCAGGCTGCTTACTTATTTATTCATTTAACAAACATGGATGGAATACCCACTGTATGCCAAAATCCGTGTTGGGCTTTGGAAATGCCAGACATCAGGAAGTTCATGATCTAGTAGGAAAGATAGATTATGTTTTAATCTAGGGGAGCATCCAACCCAGACTGTCACGGTGCTGATCAAAGAGGGGACCCAGCTGCCCCTGGATGGCATGTGGGCTACTGGGAGAGTGCGTGTTACCGCTTGTTGGCGGGGGGAGGGTGGGTGTTGAGGAGAATATAGGGCATTTCAGGGACAGCAAACTGCTCAGCACGGTGGAAGCACCAAGTGTGAGACAGGATAAGAAGGAGGAGAGGAAGACCAAGGGCTTTAAATGCCAAGATGAGGAGTTGGAAGGGTCTTAAGGCAGTGAATGACATTTAGTAAGATTCATGTTTAACAAAGATTATGGATAGCAGGAGAGAAAATGTATTGGGGGTGGGATGTGGGTACTGGATAATATTATAATGTCGGAGTTCGGAGGCCAGTTAAGCAGCTCCTGCAGCACTTCAGCCAAGGACGAATGAGATGGTGAGTAAGGCAGCAGTTGCAGGAAAAGAGAAGAATGGGGTGAAAACAATGGTAGGAGGGACTCTGTGATTTTCCTCCCCTGATAAACAGGGATTAGGACATCATGGCAGGTCTGCCTGAAAGAGCCGAGGAGAAAGACCAGACACATCCAAGCCTATGTCAGATCAAGATCTAGGCAAGCAGGCCGGGTGCGGTGGCTCACACCTGTTATCCTAGTACTCTGGGAGGCCGAGGCAGGAGGATCGCTTGAGAGCAGGAGTTTGAGACCAGCCTGAGCAAGAGCGAGACCCCGTCTCTACTAAAAGTAGAAAAATTAGCAGGGTGTCGTGGCTCAGGCTTGTAGTCCCAGCTACTTGGAAAGCTGAGGTAGGAGGATTGCTTGAGCCCAGGAATTTGAGGCTGCAGTTAGCTATGATGATGCCACTGCACTCTACCCAGGATGACAGAGCAAGATTTTGTATTAAAAAAAAAAACCTAGGTAAGTATCCTGAAGCCGGTGCCAAATCATTCAAACTAATCCAGGAGAAGGGAGGAAGGAAATGAGGCCGGTGGGATAGAGAGTGAAGGGAGAAAGTGCAAGTAGATGCCATAGTAGCCTGATTTTGTGGGATACTTGCAACTGCTGGTGAGTGTTCTAGGAGCCCTGAAGGAACCAGCATGGAACACACGTATGGGATTGGGGAGGAATCTAGGATCACTCACTTTCTGGCTTACGCAGCTGGGTGGGTGGAGGTATAGTGGAGAGATATAGAGAGTTCAGGAAGAAAGTTTTGGGGGAGAAAATGATGAGTTCAGTTTTGAATTTTTTGAATTACAGCCACTTGGTGTCCATCTGGTCCACTTAAATCCAGAAAGCATCTAGATAATGCAAGAGATGTGGTGGAAGCTAAGAGAAAAGGGTCTCAAGAAAGAAAATGTGATTAAAAAATGTCCATTGCTTCAGCAAAATAAAACGTGTCCATTTGATTTCACAATATAGAAGTAACTGGTGATCTTAGTGGGAACATTTTTGGTAGGATGGTGTGTTAGTCCTTTTTGTGCTGCTACAACAGAATACCTGAGCCTTTGTAATTTATAAAGAACAAAGATTTATTTCTTACAGTTCTGGAGGCTGGGAAGTCCAAGGTTGAGGAGTCCGCATCTGGCGTGGGCCTTCTTGCCGCATCATCCTACAGAGAAAGGCTGAAGGGCAAGAGAACACACGTGCGAGAGAGATGGGAAGGGAGCTGAACTCACCCTTTTATCAGGAACCCACTCCTGTGATGACGGCATTAATCCATTCTTGAGAGCAGAGCCCTCATCATCTAATCACCTCTTAAAGGTCCTGCACATGATATTTGGGGGACACATTCAAATCATAACAAGTGGTGTTAATAGAAACCAGATTACAATCATTGAAGAAGGAGATTGTTTCCGTGGGAAATGAACTCGTTGCAGTGGTTACCTCTAAGTGGGGTGACCAACTGTCCTTGTTTTCCCGGGACAGAATGTGTTCCCAGGATACCAGACTTGCAATAGTAAGACTGGGAAAGTCCTAGCCAAACTGGGTAAGTTGGTCATCCTACCTCCGCGTGCACTATGAGGCAGGCTGTCCTTGAGTCCACAAAATATGCAGAGTGAGAGAAAATTAAGATGCTTGAATTACAAGGTTTATTGAATCAATTTAAAACCCAAAGCAAGAAGCAAGAGGAATGAGATGGGGTAGGTTATTTCACTGAGGATAGGCTGCAAGTTGGGTGGAAGAGCCATACGCACTAAATCCTGTGTTATACCTGTTCATCTCCATCTCTCTCTCTCCCTCTCTCTCTGTCTCTGTCTCTCTCTGTGTCTCATCAGAATTCCCTGCTGATGCCGTGGTCTGATGCAGGGACTAGAGCTGAAGGTGAGAAGGGGCCTCAGCAGACTGAAGGTGCCTGGAGCCAATACCTGCTTGCCCTTTGAAAGAGATGGAGGGAGAATAGCCTGTGCACAACTGAAACTCGCCAATAAACTTCTGAGGACCTGTGGATTTATCTGCATGTCTTGGACAGAGGCCACATGGGGCACGAATAGCTGTCACCATTCAGTAGCTGATATAGGGATGACATGGCCATCATTCTGGAGGATGCATCATTCATGCTTGATTAATATTTTAGGTTTATTTGGTCCTCCAATCCTTTTCTATCTACAAGTACCACTCTTGTTTCCATTCATTTTATCTATGTTTATCAAATACTCTCTTTATGCTATTTGTGTTTAACTGAAAAGATTTCTAACTTAACATATTTGCTATCATGCCTCAAATATGTTTTATGAGTTTCACTCATTGTTCTGCTTATTTATTTCTCTTGTTATATATAGAAAAATTAAATATTCTCAAACACTGCAGAAAAATCATGTTACAGAAGTAATAATAGCATGAATAGACTTTTCATTTTCAAAACTTGGCTGTAATGAAAAGAGAAAGAATTGAATTGCTATATGGATTTACAGAATCATGAGAAGATTTCTTAAATACGAGCAGAGGACATAGAGTTGGAACAGAAGATTTTTAAGCCAGAGATGCAGAAGTTAAGTGATAAAGCATGATTCTTGGGAGATCATGAAAGGATGGAGTCTAGATCAGGCGGAGGGACAATCTCTCTTCTCATTCTAGAGGAGAGGAGGAATGGCGGGTGGTAAGGCAAACATGTTTCCAGTGGTAGGTGGGGTTTACTATGCATGTTTCAGTTTTATTTGGGAAATAGCTTGGCCCTTAAACAAATACTTCCAGGCATTGATTGACTGATCGATTTACAGATGTTGACTTTTTATTAGGTGCGGTGTGGTGGCCTTGTAATATATTGACTTGGTTACGCTGAACTACATTTCTCACATAGTTCATTTCTTGTGTGCTTCTGGTTATGGTGGGTCACAAGGGAGATTCTTGTGAGATTCGGAAGGCAGGTGGGAAGCAGCAGCTGTTTTGTAGCTTGCACGTATTGTTGCTGATCTGCTGACTCACCTTGTCGGTGTGAAGTAGCAGCTGGGCCTGCTCTATCTTCCCCTGGATCCTCTCACAGCTTCCCTGACTCCTGGGCTTGGTGTTTGGGTTTAGTTCCATGAAGATGGGCTCCCACTATGAGCACCAGAGGCAATGTCAACTGACATGAGTTTTAATCTGTCCTCCTGGGTGACAATTCATGCTGTGGGTTCCAGCCCATTCTTGATCTTCCCTACTTTGCATTCATTTTCCCTTCCCAACTCTCCACCCTTTGGACTTCAAGCTCCAGTATCAGATGAGAAGACTACAACCTTAATCAGTTCCAAAAATGGTGGAAGGCCAAATTTCTATAAAATAATATCCTCAGATTATATCTGAGTTTATATTAATGATGTCGCTCAGGATAATGTCTGGGCATGCTAGAAAAGCCAGCCATGTGATTAGAGGGTCGCGGCTTTGAGCCACTTGATATCAGCCTGATCTCTGACCTCCCAGGAGGGAAAAGGGGCTGGAGATTGAGTTCAGTTGCATGGCCAATGATTCAACCACTTATGCATATATAATGAAACCCCAATAAAAACTCTAGACATGGAAGCAAGGGGAAACTTCCAGGGTGGTAATCATACTTGGACGTGCCAGGAAGGTGACAGGTCCTGAGCACACGGAAGGTTTGAGTTTGAGACGCTCCCAGACTTTGCTCTATGCACCTCTTCATTTGGCTTCTCCTGACTTGTAGCCTTTATAATAAAACTGTAATCCTAAGTATAGTGCTTTCCTGAGTTCTGTGAGTCATTCTGGCAAATTCAGACCTGAGGGGGTAGTGGGAATCCCTGAATTTGTAGTCAGTTGGTCAGAAGCAGAGGTGGCTCAGGAACCCTGGAGCTTACATCTGGTATCTGAAGGAAGAGGAGTCTTGCGGGGGTGCTGCGCCCTTAACCGGTAAAATTTGACCTTGCTCCAGGTAGTTCGTGCTGGGATTGCATTGCAAAGACAAAATAATATAATGAACCCGCAGGCAGGCACCACCTAGCTTCAACAATAATCAAGGCATGGCCAATCTTGTTTCATCTATAAACCCCTCCCAGTTTCCTTCCTTCCTATTCCTCACTCTTTCACATGAACCCCTGGATTCTGACATTTTGTCAGACATGGAATGCCAATTTTATTCAATATTTCAAGCCAATCACATTTGAGGAGGTGACTCTGGAGCCACCCCCCTTCGCTTCCCTTCCTCCCACCTCCTGACACACTGGGAAGTCACAGAGGGGATGCCACAGGCAATCCAATCACGTTCTGAATTATCCACGCTAGCCTATCCTCATGGGTCAAATATAAGAGCATAAGGAAGGACTGAAATCAGACTGCTTAGGTTTGAATCTCAGAACTAGCTGTACCATTTTGGACAAAATCGTAAACATTTTCAAGCCTCATTTTTTATCACCTGGAAAACAGGGAAAATATTAGCACACACATGTCAGAAGGGTGTGGTGAGTATTGGTCGTTGTAATTCAGGGTAAGCACTTAGCATAGTGTCTGTCTCATTATAAGTACTCAAGATACATTCGTCATTAATCTTTCTCCAAAGTTTGTTGATAAGTATTCTGCCTTGCAGCACATTATTATCATTAATTATAAAGTCATTTTTGGTAAAAATTTGTTGAATCAAGGATATGATCAGTATGATAACAGAAGACTGAAAACATTATCAATGAATTGAATTAAACTTTTCATGCCTTTTAATATTATTTAGTCCAATATGTTCTCTATTTATGCCCCTTTATACCATATAAAATTTTGTATGGTATATATCATGGAAGCTCCGTAGTTAAGCCTGTCCTCAGTGTTCTGACAAAATCTGCTATTTGGCTACATCTTTGGCCTCAGGACGACTGAATAGTCAAATGCCTACTTCAACATCAATTCTGGCTTTCTCAGTCTTGTGCATGATCAATTATCATCTAGGTCAGAGGGTCTGCAATTTACAGCCCTTAGGCCAAATAGGGTTTCCCTCCTGCTTATATAAATAAAGTTTTATTGCAATCCACTACACTCATTTGTTTAGATATTTATTTGGATATATTAAGAGTTTTTTTTTTTTTTTTTTTTTTGAGACAGAGTCTCACTCTCTTGCCTGGGGCGAGTGCCGTGGCGTCAGCCTAGCTCACAGCAACCTCAAACTCCTGGGCTTGAGCAATCCTACTGTCTCAGCCTCCCGAGTAGCTGGGACTACAGGCATGCGCCACCATGCCCGGCTAATTTTTTCTATATATATTTTTAGCTGTCCGATTAATTTCTTTATATTTTTAGTAGAGACAGGGTCTCGCTCTTGCTCAGGCTGGTCTCGAACTCCTGAGCTCAGGACGATCCGCCCGCCTCGGCCTCCCAGAGTGCTAGGATTACAGGCGTGAGCCACCGCGCCCGGCTATTAAGAGTTTTTGAATAGTTAAATAAATAAGGCAATAGCTGGCATCGTGGCTCACACCTGTAGTCCTAGCTACTTGAGAGGCTCAGGCAGGAGGATTACTTGAGCCCAGGAGTTCAAGGTTGCAGTGAGCTACGATCATGCCACTGCACTCCAGCCTGGGCAACAGAGCAGGAACTTGTCTCTAAAATCAAATAAAATAAAAGCAAAGCAATAGATTGAAATTTAGTAAAAAGATTAAAACTGAGTTTGATAACTTTACAAGAGTACAAAATCCATTTCTGAGACCACAAATGTTTATAAAAATTAAGTATTCATACAAGGGAGAATAATTGAGATTATAGAGTATTAAAATTCAAATATCTGTAGACTTGTTTGGTGAAGTAAGTGATCAAAATAACTCTTAAGAGTTTTATTTAAGCCAAGCATGGTGGCGAGCACCTCTTGTACCAGCTACTCTAGAGGCTGAGGCAGGAGGATAGCTTGAGGCCAGGAGTTTGAGGCTATAGTGTCCCGTGATTGTGCCTATGAAGAGCCACTGCACTTCAGCCTGGGAAACATAGTGAAACTCTGTCTCTATTTAAAAATAATAAGAATTTTAAAATTTTTAAAATAGTTTTATTTATGTGTTATTTAATATTTCCCCAGTTTTGTTGCTTTTTTAAAAAAACTGTATTCATGGGATTTTTTTTAGCCAAACAGAAACTTTATATTTTCATCAAATTAAATGTATATCTTTTATTTTTTGGCTTGTGGGGTTGTGCTCTGCTTAGAAAGAAGATATACTTCAAAATTATATTTACAATTTTCACAAATTTTTCTACCATTTCAATTGCTTTATATTTTACATGAAATTCTGTCTTGAATTTATTTTGGCATAAGACAGGAATTGAAATTTATTTTTCCCCTAAAGGTTCATCAATTGAACCAACCCCATTTATTACATAATTACGCTTGTCCCACAGATTTTTATCATTTAAAAATGTGACTAGCAAATTTTAACTAATATTTGAATTTTTAAATTACATTTCAGATTTATTCTGGTAACCTACAAGTTCATTCGATAATGGCAATCTGCTTCAGTCTTTGTTTTAATTGAATATTGATTTTTAGTAGCCAGCCATTTGGAATTCAGCCAACCTGTGAAGTTGGTGATCAAGTACATACAAAATTATATATCTTTTAAAAATGTACATGAATGAGACCAAAGTGTACATGCTATATTTAACTTTTAAACTTAGTAGCGTATCTTGGATATCTTTCCATATCAGGATATACCACCCCTAGGTTTTTATCCAAGAGAAATAAAAGCAGATGTCCATACCAGACTTACATCCCGATGTTCATAGAGACTCCATTTGTAATAGCCCCAAATGGGAAACAACCCAATTGTCTATCAACAGGTGAACGGGTAAACAAACGAGAGTATCCATGTGGTGGAATACCAATCAACAACTTTTTAAAAATGAACTATTGATACATACAACACTCACGAGTCTCAAAATATTTATGCTGAGTTAAAGAAGCCAGACAAGAAAGAGTATACATTGTATAATTCTATTTATATAAAATCATAAAAATGCAAACTATAGGGCAAAAAGACAGATCAGCGCTTGCCTGGGGACTGAGGGTGGGGAAGAGGAGTGAGGGAGAGAGAGATTACAGGGACACAAGGAAACTTTGGGGCCACAGATATTTTCATTATTTTCATTATTTTCATGTGGCCATGGTTTCACAGGTAAACTGATCAACCTCAAACTCCTGGGCTCAAGCAATCCTCCTGCCTCAGCCTCCTGAGTAGCTTGGACTACAGACATGAGCCACCATGCCCGGCTAAATTTTTCTGTATTTTTAGTTGTCCAGCTAATTTCTTTCTATTTTTAGTAGAGACAGGGTCTCGCTCTTGCTCAGGCTGGTCTCGAACTCCTGAGCTCAAGCAATCCTCTTGCCTCGGCCTCCCAGAGTGCTAGGATTACAGGCGTGAGCCACCGCGCCCAGCCCAGTAAAGATGTTTTAAAAAGGACACAAGATTTTCAGGAATTGGTAGTGTGTTTATTCACACCCTCCACAAACTCATTTTTCTTTTTTTTGAGACAGAGTCTCACTGTCACCCTGGGTAGAGGGCAGTGGTATCATCATAGCTCACTGCACCTCAAACTCCTGTGCTCAAGGGATCTTCCTGCCTCAGCCTCCCAAGTAGTTGGGACTACAGGTGCACTCCACGAGACCCAGCTAATTTTTCTATTTTTAGTAATGACAAGGTCTCACTCTTTCTTGCTCAGGCTGGTCTCGAACTCCTGACCTCAAGTGATCCTCCAGCCTCGGCCTCCCAGAGTGGTAGGATTACAGGCATGAGCCACCATGCTCGGCTGACAAACTCGATTTTATCAAACTTATTTTTGAATAAGAATTTTTATATCTGTTAATGAAATTAGCCCCTTTCAGTAATGTATGTGGCAAATATTTCCCTGGTTTTGTTGCTTGTTTTTTAAAAAGTATACTTATTTGAATTATTTTTTCTTAGCTAAGCAGAAACTTTGTATTTTCATCTAATTAAACGTATGCCTTTTATTTTTTGGCTCGTGGGGTTGTGCCCTCCTTAGAAAGAAGATCCACTTCAACATTATATATTTAAAAATTTCACACTTTTTTCCACACAAATTTTTCTAGCATTTCACTCGCTTTGAATTTTACATAAAATCCTGTCTCAGATCTATTTTGTAATAAGGCAGGAATTGAAACTTATATTTTTCCCTAAATGGTTAGCCAATTGAACCATTTCCCTAAATGGTTAGCTAACACCATTTATTGAATAATTACTCTGATCCCACAGATTTTTATCATCTCAAAATATTTCTGTGGTTTTGGTTTTGTCAGGACTCTTTAATTTACTCCATCTGTCTATTATTGGTTGAAGTTTTATAATTGATGCTAATTTCTGGTAGGACCAACCCCCTTCGATTCTTTTCTCTGTTAGTGTTTTTTGCATATTCATTTCCTTGCTGTTTCCTGGGTATTTTTGCATATTTATTTTCCAAAGAAGAACTGGAGTTGAGTTTCCAAAGGAATTAATGTCTCTTACTATTATTATCTTTTTTTCACCATCCTCTGTGTATTTGCAATTTTTTTCTTCATGTGTTTTAAGAATGTGTAAGTTGATCCATAAAGATTTATGGCAGGCATAAATCACTCTTTTACCATCATAAAATTCACTTCTTTATCATTTTCAGCTTTTTTTTCTTTTTGCTTTGAAGTCATCCTTGACTGATCTTGGTATCAGCTCTCTTTTTTGCTTTCATTGCCTTGGGATGTATCGATCTACCTTTCTCTTTCATCTTTCTGAATAGCTTTGTTTCTAATGCTCTTATAGATGACATTAATTTTTTTTACCTAATCCGATTCTTTTTATTCTAATATATATTTAATACTTTTATATTTATTCATGTCATATATTTGATATTAATTTTCATCATATCATATTTCATATTTTTAATACACTCTGTGTTACTTAATGATTTCTGTTTCATTTGCTTTAAGTAAATACTTTTCTTTTTGAAACTTGGAAGCCTTGGTTACTTTTAGATCTTCTAATAGTAACCTTTCATAAATTTATATAATAGACCAAACCTCTCATTAGTGATAAAATATATATGTATATTTATTTACTTATTTAGACAGGGTCTCGCTCTGTCACCCAGGCTGGAGTGCAGCGATGCCATCCTAGCTCACTGCAACCTCAACTCCTGGGCTCAAGTGATTCTCCTGCCTCAGCTTCCTGAGTAGCTGGGATATAGGTATGTGCCACCTTGCTTGGCTAATTTTTCTAATTTTTGTAGAGACAGGGTCTTGCTTTGTTGCTCAGGCTGGTCTCAAACTTCTGGACTCAAGCAATGCTCCTGCCTTGGCCTTCCAAAGTGCTGAGATTACAGGTGTGAGCCACTGTGCCCGATCTTTAGGGATAAAATTTGTATGCTATCTATTGACTGCACTATAAAAGTTCAAAAGTTAGGAGAAAAAAAAAATGAAAAGTTGGTAACTTAGACTTCCTTTCACATGTTCCTAACTCCTAATTTTTGCTAGTTGTGTATATTTTTAATGTCCCTTTTTAAATTGTTGTCATTTTCTTTAACCTAATTTTCCTCAAGTTATTTAGACTTCCTTCTCTACTTAAATAAATTAAATACCTATAACCTGTTCTTTAGCCACAGATTCTCTATTCCAGTGTGTTTCAAACTTTACCTTGCATCACAATCACCAGAATGGCTAGCTTGAAAAAACATAAATTTCTAGACCCCACCCCAGAGTATCTGATACAGTGGTTCTGGACTAGTGGCCCCAAAATTTGCATTTCTAACAAGTTCCAGGTGATGCTGATAGTGCTGGTCCAGGAACCACATTTTGAGAAATGATGCTTGATTCATGCTTCTGTATTTTGAGTCATTTCTGAGTTACCTTTATTTTCTCATCAAAGAGTCTTTATTTTATCAAGGGTTCATGAGTTTTATATTCCTTGAGTTCTAACATATGCAAAATGTTTGCCATTTCCATTATACTTAAAGGCAATTTGAGGCCGGGCGCGGTGGCTCACGCCTGTAATCCTAGCACTCTGGGAGGCCGAGGCGGGCGGATCGTTCTGAGCTCAGGAGTTCGAGACCAGCCTGAGCAAGAACGAGACCCCATCTCTACCAAAAATAGAAAGAAATTAATTGGACAGCTAAAAATATATAGAGAAAAAATTAGCCGGGCATGGTGGCACATGCCTGTAGTCCCAGCTACTCGGGAGGCTGAGACAGTAGGATTGCTTGAGCCCAGGAGTTTGAGGTTGCTGTGAGCTAGGCTGACGCCATGGCACTCGCCCCAGGCAAGAGAGTGAGACTCTGTCTCAAAAAAAAAAAAAAAAAAAAGGCAATTTGAATAGGTGTATGATTCTTGAATCAAATTCTTTTCATTCTCAGAATTTTGTAAGCTTCTACTGATGTGAAAAAGCTTGACATCAGCCCCATTTTTCTCTTTTGTAGGTAGTTTCTCTTTTTTGTGGGGAAGGGCTGGAAGCTTAACAAATTATTTCTTTGCTTTAAAATTTAGTAACTTAACTAGGATACGTATTTGTGTTTATCATTCTTAAACAATTTGTCCTGGAACACAGTAGTTTTTTCAATATGCAAATGTATTTCTTTCATTGTTTCAAAAAATTTTCTTTTATTATATCTTTGAATATCATTTCTGTTCCATTTATTGTGGTCTCTGATTCTTGATATCAATTATTATGATGTTAGACTATTGCTGTCTATTCTATATCAATTTATTTCCTAATATTTACATACCTTTGTCTTTTTCCTCTTCATTCTCTGTGATGATCACAGGCTTTTACTTCATGTTATTAATTTAGTTTTCTGCCATGTCTGTTCTATTCCTTGCTTTCTAATTAATTTTTCAAATAGTGCATCGTGGTGTTAATTTTTTTACTTAGCATTGTGTGTTAGGTGGGGGTCTCCAGAGAAACAGAATCAATAGGATATATATATATATATATATATATATATATACTCCTGCCTAAGCCTCCCAAGTAGCCAGGACTAGGACTACAGACACTTGCCACCTTGCCTAGATAATTTAAAAAACTTTTTTGTAGAGATGGGGTCTCACTATGTTGCCCAGGCCAGTCTTGAACTCCAGGGCTCAAGTGATCCTCCCACCTCAGCCTCTCAGAGTGCTGGGATTACAAGTGTGATGCCCGGCCAAATTTTTATTTATTATCTTTTTCCACATTGCTCTGAAACTTGTTTGAGGCTGAATCTTTTGTGTTCTCTCTTTCTCCCATTGACTGAGGAAAAGTTGAAGGGAGCACTTATTACCTAGAATTAGACTCAGCTCTAAGAGAGAAAACTCAAAGTAACAGTGACTTAAATGAGAAAGTTGATTGCTTTCTCACGTGGAAGTCTGCATAGGCAATCACCCTGCAGTGATAGGGTCTGAAGCTCAAGTTCACTATGTGGTCCAAGAGGGTCACTTTACCTTCACCCATCCGTCTGCTTTATAGCCAGAAAGAAAGAGAGAAGAAGAGAAAGGGGAATGTCCACTCCATTTAAATACCTTTCCACAGGTTGTACACATAGCTTTAGCCTAACGTAACTACAAGGGTGGCTTAGAAATATTAATATATACATTTTTTCTGGGTGGCCTTGTGCCCAATAAAAATGTGAAGTTTGGTATTTTTTGTTTTTTAGTTTTTTTTACTAAGGAAAATAGGAAGAATAGTCAGTGGGGGCAACTCCTGGCTTCTACAGGAATGAGGAGGCAGTGGGAAAATGGGAGGGGCTTCAGCTGGATTCTTGGGGTCTCACGACTGGTGTCCTGGTCATTGCTCTTCCGCTTGTACTTGGATTTAAAATCCTGTACCCAAACTCATCACGCTTTACTGGTGGAGTGTATTTAGTCTTCCATTCTTGCTGCTCTCCAAGTCAGGGTAGAACCATGAAGCCTTTGTTTCTGACAAAGGAGAAAGGTAGGCATTTATTCCCCCAAGTTCACCTCTGGTTCACCTGCCAACGCCCTTCCCCGGCAGCCAGGCCGCTCCCCTCCACTGGAGGAAAGAAGAGATAAGGGAAGCCTGTGGGTTTCGATAATCTGCAGTGGGAGGAGGAGGGACTTCAAATACAGTTTTCTGAGTGCGTCTTCTTCTTTGTTCACTTCGTTTAATTTTAGGGAAGATTCTGAGGTCTAGCCTCACATGTTTTTCATCTTATCCTCTTCAGATATCCCTAGATGGAGACAGAATATACAATTGTAAATTGGTTGGATAAATTTATCAGAATAAGAAAAAAACCTGTCCCTTTAGTGGCCCCTGTGTCCTTCTGACGGAAGCTCTGGCAATAAGGGCTGACGAGTGATGACTCTTGCTTGTCTGAAGATATATATGTACAGTACTTCTATTTCTCTTAGAAAGCTAATTACTAGATCATTTATAAAATTTTACTAAGAAATGATAATTCTTTTCTCTACTGTGCTGATGGCTGTTTTTCAGCTCCTAACTCTGTTGTTTATGTTAATTGAAAGTATTTTTACTCAATAAACGAAGACATTTTATGACACTTCAAGGTAGATCTTCACAGGAGATTAGAAAAGTATCTTACTGATGGATTTTATTGCCTGATACTCACCCTTTGTATTTTTCTCCTTAGACAGCTGTCTCCTAAAAAATCAGACTAGCCTATAATGACAGGTCTAGCTCATTTAAAATGCCTAATTGGCATGAATAATAATAACAAACATGATATAAGCATACCTTGGAAATTTGTGGGTTTGGTTCCAGACCACCCCAATAAAGCAAATATTGCAATAAAGTGAGCCATGCAAAATTTTTGGTTTCCAAGTGCACATAAAAGTTATGTTTACACTATACTGTAGTCTATTAAGTATACAGTAGCATGATGCCTAAGGAAAAAAAGTACATTCCTTAATTAAAGATACTTTATTGCTAAAAATGCTATAATAATCATCTGAGCCTTCAGGGAGTCATTATCTTTTTGCTGGTGGAGGGTCTTGCCTCAATGTTGGTGGCTGCTGACTGATCGGGGTGGTGGTTGCTGAAGGCTGGGGTGCCTGTGGCAATTTCTTAAAATAAGACAACAGTGAAGTTTGCTGCATCGATTGACTCTTGCTTTTATGAAAAATTTCTCTGTAGCATGTGATGCTGTTTGATAGCATTTTACCCACATTAGAACTTCTTTCAAAATTGGAATCAATCCTCTCAAACCCTGCCACTGCTTTAGCAACTAAGTTTAAGTAATGTTATAAATCTGGTGTTGGCATTTCAGCAAAATTCATAGCATCTTCACCAGGAGTAGATTCCATCTCAAGAAACCACTTTCTTTGCTCATTCGTAAGAAGCAACTCCTCATCTGTTCAACTTTTATCATGAGGTTGCAGCAATTCAGTCACACCTTTGGGCTCCACATCTAACTCTGGTTCTCTGGCTATTTCCACCACATCTGCAGTTATTTCTTACACTGAAGCCTGAACCTTTCAAAGCCATCCATGAGGTTTGGAATCAACTTCTTCCAAACTTCTGTTAATGTTGATTTTTTTTCTTTAAACAGCCATCAAATAAGTGTAATGAAGGCTGGATGGTTTCACTGAAAGCCAACAATTGCTTCTCTTTCATTGTGGAAGTATGGACATGACCCCAATTAATCAACTAGCTAATTATTTTTGCCCATTCCAAGCACTCTAGATTTGTGACATGTGTGATCTGTTGCTCCAGTCCTCCGTGGCAGTAGGTGCACTAAAGTGAAGGATGGGGCCGCTGTTTCCTGCCATGGAGTTGACTAAACCTAGTTTAGTGCTGTCTTGAACGCCCCATGCTCTGTGACACTTGAAATTCTAATTAGTGCAGAAAAGGGCTAAGTTGAAACAGCTTGTACTCCTGAAAAATACCCACTCTTAAGGCCCTACAACCTAATGAGGACTGTGAAATTTAAGATCTAGAAGAGAAATCCTTGCCTGGAGCAATAGCTGTACCCAGGCTGACAAGAGGATTTGGGGTTAAATTCATCCCCCTAGATAGTACGGAGAGTACCCCCAAGTGGCATGGGAGGGAACCCACATGAGCCTGGTCCAGTTGGTGGTCATGTGACTTAGATCTAGCCTGACCCTCAGCTCTGCTGTGGAGGTATCAAAGCTGGAGGGTTGAAGCATGGGAGAACTTACTCATCGCCCGCAACGTGCAGTGGAGCAGGCAGCTGGCGAAAATCTCTGAAGGGCGCTTCCTGCGTGTCCCAGTAGGAAAGGCAGTCAAGCTGGAGGCAAGGGAAGAGACCCAGTGACTCCTACAGAGCCCCACAAAGGAGAAGAGGGGCTGCCTTGCTGCTACTCTGCGGTAGGAGAGGCTGAATCTTTGCTGAGCACATTTGGAAGAGGGAGAGAAGGGACAATGGTCCTATGAATGCACAGGAGACAGTAGCTGCTCCAGTGGGAGGACTATGAGCTCATTATGGTTTAATACGGTGACTGACCATCTCTGCCCACCAGCATTATCCCAGAGTCGCGATGACTGTCGGAGGGACCCAGGCCTGTCAGAACTCGGTTCTGGTCACCAGGAGATAGAAAATATACTTGTATGCCACTTGTTTATTCATTGGAAAGTTCATGCCTGTTCCCCTAACTTTTCCCGTAAACCATCCTCCATGCCCCTAGCCTGCCCCACCTCTCTGACTCCTCAGCTCTGGATTGTTCCTCTGTGCACCTGTCTATCAGCTCTGGCTCCTGACTTTCTCCCTAGTGACGCCACCCCATTCCCACCCCTTGAGAAAATGACCACAGCTTCCTCTAAGGCAGGGGTTTAGGTAGGTCCCAAGGACCCTTCCATGGGTACTGGCAGACAGCTGGTTTAGGTAGAAGGCCCGGGATACCTCCTGACATCATGGCATTTTGAAGCAGTACCGAAGGGAAACAGGACTCTGGCATGCCCAGGGTCAGGAAGGACGATCACCACCAGAAATTCCTTGAGGTGAGTTTCAATGTTCTTGTTGTAGAGCATGGAGAGGGCGGCAGACACCTGGATGATGGCTTTGGTCAAGCAATGAATATCGTTGTTGTAACCATCCTTCCCAGTGCTGGAGAAGGAAGAAGGGTTTGGTGGCAAGGAGTGGGAGGGAAATGGCAAGAAAGATCGAGAGTGGGGAATGTCACCATGTCTTCTTCCTCAGGGGATGAAGTATCAGCTTTCAGATTGGCAATGGCCACCAGCAGGGCTGGGTCACTGTCTCAGCCCACCCCTGCAGCAGGTGCCAGCTCAAAGACACTCAGGGTCACCTTATTTCCCTAAATGCTTTCTTTAGTCAGTGCAGCCAGGGTAATTTACTCACTGTCACCAAACTACAACTTCCTTTCTTTCTTCCATACTCTGGTTCGTGTCCTTCCCTCTCTTTAATGTTGATATTTTGACTTCCTCCTATGAATTACAAACGTTCTTTTTCTTTTTCTGTTTTTTTTTTTTTTACAAGAAGATTAAGAAGAGGACAAATGTTCTTAATGGCATCCAGAATGGTGAATCCTTTCCAGAAGGTTTTCAGTTGACTTTGCCCAGATGCTTCAAATGAATCATTGTCTGTTGCAGCTATAGCCTTATGAAATGTATTTCTTAAATAATAAAACTTGAGAGTCAAAGTTATTTCTGGATCTCTGCGCTGCAGAATGAATGTTGTGTTAGCAGCATGAAAACAACATTCATCTCCTTGCACGTCTCCATCAGAGCTCTTGGGTGACCAGGTGCATTGTCCACGAGCAGTAATATATTGAAAGGAATGAGGAATGTTTCTTTTTCTGAGCAGTCTCAATAGTGAGCTTAAAATTTTCAGTACGCTATGGTGTAAACGGGTGTGCTGTCATCCAGCCTTTGTTGTTCTGTTTATAGAGCCCGGGTAGAGTAGGTTTAACATCATTCTTAAGGGCCCTAGGATTTTCAGAATAGGAAATGAGCATTGGCTTCAACTTATTCATGAAGCCACCAGCTGCGTTAGCCCCTAACAAAAGAGTCATCCTGTCCCCTGAAGCTTTGAAGCCAGGCATTGATTTCTGCACTGCAGCCATAAAAGGCCTAGATGGCATCTTCTTCCACAGAAGACTGTTTCTCTACATTGAAATCATTTGTTTAGTGTAACCACCTTCATCAATTGCTTTAGTAGATCTTCTGGATAACTTGCTGCAGCTTCTCCATCAGCACTTGTGGCTTCACTTGCTGTTGGCACTTTTATGTTACAGAGTTTGCTTCTTTTCTTAAACCGTATGAACCAACCTCTACTAGCTTCTAACTTTTCTTCTGCAGTTTCTTCACCTCTCTTGGCTTTCAAAGAACTAAAGAGAGTTAGGTCCTTGCTCTGGATTAGGCTTTGGCTTAAGGGAAATGTTGTGGCTGGTCTGATCTTCTATCCAGACTGCTCAAACTTTCTCCACATCAGCAATAAGGCTATTTACATTTTTATCACTTGTGTGTTCACTAGAGTAGCACCTTTAATTTCCTTCAAGAACTTTTCCTTTGCATTCACAACTTTTGCTACAGAGGCCTAGCTTTTGACCTATCTCAGCTTTTGACATGTCTTCCTCATTAAGGGTGATCATTTTTAGCTTTCGATTAAAAGTGAGAGATGTGTGGCTCTTTTTTCACTTGAACTCTTAGAGGCCATAGCAGGTTTATTAACCAGCCTAATTTCAATATTGTTGTATCTCAGGAAATAGGGAGGCCTGAGAAAAGAGATGAGGGAACGGCTGGTCAGTGGAGCAGTCAGAACACACAACATTCATCAATTAAGTTTGCCATTTTATATGGGTGCAGCCTGTTACATTCCAAAACAATTACAATAGTAACATCAAAGATCTCTGATCACAGTCACCATAACAGATACAGTAATGATGAAAAAGTTTGAAATATTGTGAGAATTATCAAGGTGTGACATAGAGACACAAATGAGCATGTGCTGTTGGCAAAACGGCACTCGTACACTTGCTCGAAGCAAGCTTGCCACAAACCTTCAATTATTTCAAACCTTCACATATTGAAATATTTCTTTCAAAATTATACTCTTCTACTTTAGCATGAAAATGTCCTTCCTTTGCCCCCCTTTTTGTTTTAATGAGACACTTATGTTGCAGACATTTCCTTCCAAAATTATAATACTGACCTTAGGGCCCAGGGAGCTGTCATGTATTGCTTACTCGTTTTCCTGCCCACATTCCTGAAAGGAAAACAAAACAGCAGCTTCCCTTCATGCAACTCTGCTTCCCACCACCTCTGCTACCCCTTTGGGTCACTCAGATGCACCATGACATGGTTGATGACCATGGCAATTTGACTTTTCATTGACACTATTCGGGAGCTTTGCTTTTCTTTTGGAAGGGGGAAAGGTTTTCACTTTATATAGATCTTTTGGGGTATGTAGATACAGGCAGAGATTTTCCTTTTCTTTTTCCAGAAAAATGCAAATTTCGAGGGACCGTATTGGTAATTGTGGTTTTCATTTAAATGACTGCCGTGGTCAAGAGAGATGAGTTGTAGCTTTTGTTTTGTCCCGTGCACAGAAATCCCAACTTGCAGGAAATCAGATGGAATCAGAAATCTCCACATGCAGTGCAGTGAGTAACGTGAGCTCTGCAAAGTTGAAACTCAGTGTATAGTGTGGTGGGACAATCAAGATTTTAAATAAATATCAATGATCATTTGTGCTTCCACGTTTTAAACTTATAATGAAGATGGCTTTTATAGTTTTATATCAGCTCAACTTTGAATTTCATCTTTACCGTTCAATATGATGCTGCACAAGGCTTTTATCCAATTGTTTTGTAAGCTTTTCTATTCAGGTCCTAGCTCTCTGGCCCAAGTGTCCAGGGACAGGGTCACTGACTGTAGGGGACAGGGCTGTCTTTGCCACTGCCATCTCCAGCCTCTTGAAAGGGGGAGTGGAAAGAGCGGAAAGGGTGCTGGAGTGGAGCTCTCTCAGTCCCCACAGATGCCAGCAGAGGGCATCTGCTCTAGGTAGGCAGAGGGTGGCATGAGGTCAGCTGATGGCCAGATGCTGAAACTCTGGGTTCCGCTGCACCTGGTCAGGGGCTCCCCCTTCCCCAGTGCCTTGGTATTCCAGACCAGACACGCCCTTTGCAATGGGGTCCAATTTCATCATCCTTTAAGTTGACGCTTTGGGACTCCAGAGTAATTACCCCCAAACTTTAAACGAAATCCATTTCAGGACCTGCTTTCTCCCTGAAGTCTTTATGCTCAAATTCTGCAATCTTCTCATATTTATTCTGAAGCATTAAATAAGAAATAACAATATTTCAATATGTGTATTCTGAGATGTTATACACACATTTTGGTGAATATGTAGAGCTAAGTGTTGGTCCTGAGTAAAAGCAGTGAGAAACGTAGCAGGTTTGAAAAATAGAACCTAGGGGAAAAAAAGCAACGTCCTTCTGTAATTCTTTTCCTCCTTCCGCATTGTTAGGTTTTCTGTGATCGCTAGAGCATGCCAAAAGTTCAGGTACAACCAAACAATAAAAAGAGAAGTCTAGAAAAATTTTCCTTTAAAAGATGCATTAATCTAAGATCTTTCGCACAATTATATTTTCAAAGAACACGGTGAGCAAGAAAGATAAGTTAAAAGATAGTAAGAGAGGCTTTTTTTTAAAAAAAAATGAAATCGATTAAAACACTTGGCTCCTTTTCCTTAACCAGCCCACCATCCCATATCACCAGTTGCTGGGTTTTGTTATTTATTTACTTATTTTAACAGTGAAGTATTGAAAATGCATCTTTGCTGTTAGAGGCTAGAATAGAGGTTGCCTTTGTGGGGTGTCAGTGGGAGGTCACCTGGGGCAGCCTCCTGCCTTTTTCTGGGTGGTGGCTACAGGGTGTGTGTGTGTGTGTGTGTGTGTGTGTGTGTGTGTGTGTGTGTGTAAAAATTCATCAAGCTTAACACTTACAACTTGGGCACATTACTGAATACAAGTTAAACCTCAATTAAAAACATTACTTAAAAATGAGTGAAGATTTGACCTATGCTAGTTTATTAAGAGGTCTAAGTAGCGTTTCTAGTTACCTTGGTGCAATGCCGGACAGCTCACACGTGTGTTCCGTGAACACAGGGGTGGACCGACAGGCTGCGCTGCACTTTGCTCGTCTCTCCAGTCACCAGTGAGTCAGAGGGGTGTCTCACCAGCAGTGACCTCGGTTTGGCGGGGATCGTCTGTTTCAATGCATTTAGACCACTTTAAAATTATTAAATGAAAACATTGAATAACTTTGAGGCCACTGTTTAATATATATGATGTATATATATGATGTATATATATGATGCATATATATATATGATATATATGATGTATGATATTTTTCAGAAAATGGTTATTTAATGATGAGATCTAAATGAATTGAAATTTCAGGCACATTTGGAGAAACTTCCCAGACACCACAAAATCAAGGTAGTCAGTCATTTGGCCAGGGACTAAGTCAGACGAGGACTTGATTTCTCACGTGGCTTTGTCACCAGCTTGCGGAATCACTTTCAAGTCCACGCCATCTGAGCGCTCTGGACCTCGACTTTCTTATTTATGAGAAAAGAGGGTCTCAAATCTAGAATAGGACTACAAAATTTTGAGTTTGAGAAACTCTTTGAATGGATGTTTTGTGCAGTTACCTGTCCCCATGGGAGAGGTGATTTTTTAGAAAATAAGATATGTAGAGGGTAAAAAAACTGCAAGCAGCACAGAAAGATATAAAATGAAGTCTCCCTCTCTATTAACTTCCAGTCCCTTTCTTCAAATATAATTAGTGTCCATAATTATTTATCCTTTGAGAAATTTTTATGCAAATATCAACATTTGTGTATAGTCTTGAAGATGTTTATACAAATGACATCATATTAAATACTGACTATACTTTGCTTTTCTTCTCAATAACTTATATGGAGATATTTAACAAAGCATGCAAATTTACCTTATTCTTTTTAGCAGGTGAATGTTATTTCATTGTACATCACAATTTAATCAGCCTCCTATTAATGGATGTTTGGATTATTTCCAGAATTTTGTCATCATAATAAATGCTGTAATAAACATCTCTCTATGCATATAACTAGGCATACTTTTGCAAATAAATCCTATAAGGTAAATTTCCAGTAGTAGAATTACTGGGTCAAATGATAAGTGCATTTTAAATTTTGGTAGTCTGTGCAAATGTACCCTTTTAAAAGGTTTACCAGTTTATCTTTCAAATGACCATGTAGTAGAGTGCCTATTTGCTCTTACCCTTGTCAACACTGGTCATTATCAATTACTTACATTATTATCAATTATAGATAAAAATATGGTGAGTGGTAGATTTTAAGATCAGAATTAAATGATGTAAGATTGCTAATCTTATTGTATTGTGTTTGGCCTAACAGAGAGGCTCCTTTTATCCTTAACTGTTTGGTATTTTGCATTTGTCAGCTTGTCAACTTACTCTATGATAACTTTGGAAGTTTAACAATTAACCAAATTCTCTCATGCAAATAAAAGAATATCGAGCTTACCTTACATTTGCATTGTGTCTTAGAAAATGTGCCCTGTCGGTCGGGCACGGTGGCTCACGCCTGTAATCCTAGCACTCTGGGAGGCCGAGGTGGGGATAGTCCTGAGCTCAGGAGTTCGAGACCAGCCTGAGCAAGAGCAAGACCCCGTCTCTACCAAAAATAGAAAGAAATTAATTGGACAGCTAAAAATATGTATAGAAAAAATCAGCCGGGCATGGTGGCACATGCCTGTAGTCCCAGCTACTTGGGAGGCTGAGGCAGTAGGATTGCTCGAGCCCAGGAGTTTGAGGTT
>RJWJ010000098.1:0-235017 GCA_004363605.1 Indri indri
GTCCATCAATACATGAGTGGATTAGTAAAATGTGGTATATGTATACCATGGAGTACTATTCAGCTTTAAGAAACAATGGTGATATAGCACCTCTTGTATACTCCTGGATAGGGTTGGAACGCATTCTACTAAGCGAAGTATCCCAAGAATGGAAAAACAAGCACCACATGTACTCACCATCAAATTGGTAGTGTCTGAACATCACATAAGTGTACATATAAGAATAGCATCTATTGGATGTCGGGTAGGGAGGGAGGGGGAAGCGGGAGGGGCGAGGGGGAGGAGGGGACGGATATATGCATACACAAAGGGTGCAATGCGCACCCTCCGAGAGATGGACATGCTTGGGACTGGGACTTGGGGGGAAGGGGGGGCAAGGGCATCATACGTAACCTAAACACCTGTACCCCTATAAACAACAAACAATAAAAAATAAATAAATAAATAAAAAGCAGAAAAAAAAAAAAATAGAACTTAACTGTATTAGTCAGTGTCCCAGCAAGAAAGAGATGGCACACTCAAAGGTGTAAATGACAAGAGTTTACTAGACAGACTATTTACAGAGACTTGAGCAGAGTTAAGGGAAGTCAGAGGGACAGTAAAGCCCCCAGAGATGAACAGGAATGAATGGGAAGAAGTTAACACCCCTAGGCTGAAAGGGATGGGAAGATTTGTTTCCAGTATCAAGTGACAGCTACAGCCATGGGAGCCATGGCGTTGGTCAGGGGAGCAAAACCACGGCCAAATGCAGGGATGAAAGTGTGGGGAGGTGGAGGGCACTTTAGGGAGTTAGCACAACAAAAACAAAAATATAGAGCTGTGGGGAAAAAAGCAAAACATGTCACACAGTGGAACTGGAGTGTAGGATGCAAGGCCAGCGATGAAGTAGAAGTCAAATCACAGAGGGCCTAGCAAATCACGCGCGAGGCATTTGGACCATTTTATGGTTGTGTGAATGCCCATGTTAATGTCATTAACACGCAGAGCAAGGGTCAAGATGGGGAATCTTAGAAAATACCAGGAAACCACTCAAAAAAACGTTTCAAGGCTGGGTGCAGTGGCTCATGTCTGTAATCCTAGCACTCTGGGAGGCCGAGGCGGGAGGACCACTTGAGGTCAGGCGTTTGAGCCCAGCCTGAGCAAGAGTCGGACCCCTGTCTCTACTAAAAATAGAAAACATTAGCGCAAGGCATTTGGACCATATCCTATACAACCAATAACAGCCTGTGCCCCCAGATGGCCAAAAGAATCTATTGCTTATTAGGTCCCTGTGTGTGTGTGGTTGAGAGAAGATCATACTGAGCAAATAGTTTCTGTGTCTGTTTCCCTGCTTCAGATTTTTCTAACCAAGGCTGCTAATACGAATCACATATGTTATGGAGGACAGTGTACCATTCCTAATTATTTTAGGGTAATGCATTTAGTTACACACTAAATTAACACTAATTGAAGTTGGAAGAGGTTCAGGAAGCAATTAAATATTACTTGGAATAGAATGGTGGAGTAGGGTATGTTGTTCTCTCTACAGAATTCGTGTTGAATGATTGCACTGAGCCAAACTGACATTTTTCCCCTGAATTCCAGCAAGTAATTCTGTCTCCTTTGCTTTCTTCCAAATTACATGGAAATGAGAAAAAAGATGCTAATGCAACTATATTTCCCTATTTAGATTTGCTCTTGCATTAGGTATTTAGACTGAAAGCCAAAACGGTGAAGTCTATAAACTCCAAGTCATATAAATGAATCATTTGCTTCTTTCCTGTTCTTGTCCATGGAAATACAAGGGATGTACTTAGAAGCTTGTTCAAAGACAACATTGAAAAATAATTATTAAAAATAGCTCTTATACACTGTACCCATTGCTTTTTTTGGCCTTGTTTATGTCTTTTGTGTAAAAGAGGGAGAGAAAATATACTAATTTTCTTTCCATCCAAACACAAATCTTAAAACTTGCAGCATGCATTTTTTAAATAATAATCAGAGATTTATTTTGCAGCAGTTATTTTTGAAGTCTAGGCACAGTCTGGGACCACACAGCAGTATGGCCCATATTAACCAATTATGGGAATTAAGCCCTTAACTCTAGCTCTCTTGGCTACTAAAACCCGAATGAAAAATTAAACACATTTGTGGATTTTTCTGTATGTATGTTATATTTTATAACTTAAAAGATTACCAGGTTAAATTGATTACCTAAGTTTATTTTGGCCTAAGTCCGTTATTTTCTATCCAGTTTTAAGGTTTTAGAAGCAGCAGACTAGCTTAGCTCATAGGAAATACATGACAGTATGCACAATTCTATTTGTTTAGCTTGCATATATTCTGTATTTGGATACGATTAATTTTTAATTAATTTGTTACATTTTAAAATAAGTGTGTGGCTTAAAACATCAACCTGATAACTTATTTACTTAGAGATTTCTTGAGTGTTGGGCTGGAATCAGAGGAATAATTAAGTTACTATAGGTCTCTAGTGCATAATGGCAATTTAGAAATTCAGAGGAAGATTTGCTTCCTCTCACGAGGGAGATTTTCTACAGGGAAAAGAGGTAAAACATAAAACTCAGAGGAAATGACTGCATCTGAAGGAAGAAGGGAAGATTTTACTTCGAAAGGAGGACAATTTTGAAAAAGACCAGCTTCTCTGAAGCCCAAGGAAGAAGCAGACCACAGATTTCCAAGAACGCCTAGCTGATTTTTTATTAAGCAAAGAGAAAATCTCCCACGGGGATTTATACTCCTCAGTATTGCCAGAAGGTGGAGTTCACAGGGAGAAACAGTGTCAGATAAGCTGCAGAGTGGTCCATTTTAAACATCATTTGGTAGGTGACAGAGAGCTATGAGGAATTTTAGGAAGAGGAGGGGTTTACTACAATTTGCCTGTCACAATTTACAATTTATAATTTGCTGCAATTTACCTAGAGTAGTATGGAGATTCCATTAAAGGGGTGAGCCAGGAATCATCTTAGTCAATGATACACAATAATCTGTTAACAATAGCAACTTGGAACATTCACTGTTAAACTGATCACTGTTAAAAAATAACTCCAAAGCTTTTAGACTTGAGGACACCAGGCTCAAAATAATTTTTAAAAGGGGGGAGGGGTGTACTTTATCAATTAAAGTTGCAGCAGGAAACAGGAGACACACACTAATTGGGATAATTCAAAACAGGTTTAGTGAGAGGACAGTGGGCAGGGAGTAGTAAAATGTGGCAGGTAACTCAGTACCCAGGGGCTAGAACAGGGCAGCTGTTACCACCCCTGGGCCTGAAGGATGAAGGGAAGAGCAGTTCCTGGAAACCCAGGTGGGAGTGCTGTCAGCCTCCCAGCTAACCTCTTCTTTCCTCTCCCCATTCCGTGTTCCCCTTACGCTGTGTCGGCACCTCGGTTGGATGGGCTTCTTCACCTGGTAGGGTGACCCAAACCTTCATTTCTGAGCATGTCTTCGGTGGTCTTGTCTTAAATTGTCACAGTTTTCTATCATTAAGACGATTAGAAAAAGGAATACCAAACAAAAAGAAGTATATACCCTCCAAAAGTAAATCCTCTGAGTTCTAGAGATAGTTCTTCTCGTTCCACGGGGTAGCCAAACCCAATTTCCCCCAGTAAGCAATTACCCAGGCAGTACAATAACCGAGGAGCTGACTCCAAGTCAAAAATCCTATGTGTGATCTTTCAGGCCCAACCAGCTGCCATTAAAAAGGCTTCATCTGCCAGGCCTGGAGCAGGGGACCTATTCCCCCCACGCCAGTGTCTGTGCACAACTAGTGCATGGCAGTCCCCGGAGGAAGCTGGAGTCAAGAACTCGGGCCCCGTGGGCCGGCCACACTCTTAGGCATACCTGTATCCCTCCCTCGGTGCCTACATTTGGAAGTCTCTTCAGTGGAACAAGCCTTCAGTGAGACACTGCTCAGGTGCCTCTGCCAAGACCTCCTTACTGGGGGGGCCTTGAACACTTTTCTCCGGTCTGACTCAGAATTCTATACTTTTCTACTATTAGCCCCTCTTCCTTTCCTCCCCACCAGCTCCAGGGTCCATGAAGCAGCAGGAGCCTCTTATTTGGAGCTCCCTCAGCGTGAGACAATCCCCCAGTCTCACTGATACATCTGACCCTTACCTGGTGCCATTCCATGGGGGAAAATAGATTACTGGGGAGCTGTCACCCTTTCCTGTTCGGCCTTGTTTATACTGTCGAAGTCAGTGAACAAAGGCTCCAATGTCACTTTCAGTTTGTCTCATTGCCTTAACTGACCACCTTGACTCCTGGCAGTTCTCTCTCTCTGACAGTAACAACCTCCTCCCCTATCAACACAGTGGCAAGAGGAAGCTAAAAAGATCAGGGAACAATCTCTGCTTCAAATTTATCCCCCAGCCTCTGCCAAGATAGTAACCTGAAAACAATGCCACATCCTGGGTAGAATGGGAGAGATTAGTCCCACTGATATACTCCCGTTTATTTTACCATTCTGGTCCTTGGAACAACTGGACAGATCAGATGATAGTGCACTACCACAAACTTAACCAGGGGCAAGCTCCAGTCTCAGCTTCTGGTATCGAGTATACTAGTGAATGCATTTCTTTTAACAACCATGAGAAAGGAAAATCAGAAGCAGTTCAGATTTAACTGCGATGGATAAGAGATATTCACATAGCTCTCCTGACCTTTATTACGATGTGGTCCAAATGAACCTGGACCATCTGAACATTCCGGAGAACGTTACATTTGTCTGCTATATTGTTGATATCATGTTAATCAGACCTGATGAGCAAGAAGTGGTAAGTACTCTGGATGGTCTGGTAAGACCCAGGTGCTCCAGAGGGCAGGCTATAAATCCTGTAAAAATTCAAGGGATGCCCTATCAGTGAATTTTTTAGGGGTCCAATAGTCCAGGGCATGCCAGGATATTTCTTCCAAGGTAAGAAGTTATTGCACTTGGCACCTCCTAACACTATGAAGCATAGGTCTACCAAGGGCCTCTTCCTGTTTTGGAGACAACATGCTGCACTTGGGAATATCATTCCAATCCATTTATCATGGGATGCAGAATGCTGTCAGTTTTAAGAGAGACCCAGAACATTCCAGTGGAACTACAGTACAAGTACAAGACAGGCTATAGTACAAATAATCCTGTTGCTTATGCCATATGACAAGGCATACCCCATGGTACTGGAGGTGATAGTTAAAGAAATCATGAGGAATATTTGGCAAGTTCCAATAGGAAGTTGCAATATACACGCTAGAGTTCTGAATCAAGACCATGCACTTGCAGCACAGAGCTACACATCATGCCAAAAGCAACTCCCGGCACGTTATCGGGTCTGGGTGCAAACTAAGGGACTATGTGACTGGAGGTGCCCATCATGCACTGGGTGCTGTCAGATCCACCAAGTCAAAAGACTGAGCAGACCCATGAGCAACCTGCCACACAATGGAAATGATGCATTTTTTATCCAGCCCAGGCAGATCTAGAGCACACGTAGGGTGCACAAATAGGTAGCCCAGACCTACATGTAACCCATGGCCATTGCACATACACCTTGCCCTTAACTTTTTCCTGCAGCCTCACAGGAATTCTCTATGACCAGCTGATGAAGGAAGAAAAACCCAGGGTTGGTTTGTAGATAGATGGCTTGATATTTTGGTATGAGCCCCAAATGGACTGCTGTTGCATTACAGCTCCACCAAGGGGGTGATCTTAAAAGCCAGTGATAAGGGGAAATCCTCCTGATGGGCAGAGCTTTGGGTGGAGAGAGAAATTGCCAAAATAAGAATACATGTGGACTCTATGGCACTGCTGAATGGTTTTGCTAGCTGATTGGGGGCTGAAAGGATTGTAATTGAAAGACCGGAGACAAAGAGGTCTGGGAGAAGAGATATGTGGATGGAGCTATGGGAGAGGATCTTTGTATCAATGCCCACCAGATAGCATTCACCAGACAGCATCCACCAAAGGTGAGGCACAAAACAACTAAGGGGACAGGAAGAGTCAGCCAGTAGATGTCAGCCAGGCTCTGTCCTCAGCCTGTCCAATGTTTGTACATTGGACCCAAAATTGTAGCCAGAGTGGCAAAAAAAAAAAAAAAAAAGTTGCTATGCATTTGTCTAATAAGCTGGACTCCCTCTTACCAAGGCTGATCTAGCTGCCTCTTCTGCTGGGTATCTGACCTGTTGTCAATAGAGGCAATGTTTAGACCTCACTCCAGTTTGTCCCTCAGGGAGCCCAACCAGCCAGTTGATGGCACGTTATTGGACCCATTCCACACTAGAAACACTGACAGGGATTGACATGTTTTCCAGGCATGGTTTTGACTTTCCTGCCCATGATGTCTTGACCAGCATTCCTATCTAAGGGCTGTAGAGTGCCAGTTTTCTAACATGGGTTCCTGTTTCACATCACTTTCTGTCAAGGCATACGTTTTGGCAAAGGAGGTGGATCAGTGAGCACGTGGCCATGGTCTGCACTGGTCTCATCACATGCATCATTACCCAGAGCATGGCAGCCCGATAATAAGAATGGCCCCTTAAAGGTGGAACTAAGACGCCAGCTTAGAGATCAAATTCTTTGAGGATAAGAGGATAAGGTTATGTTTTTCAGGAGGTAGTACACACTTTAAATCGATGCCATATTATGCTGTGTCCCCAAGAGGATACATAGGTTAGAGCTGTGGTCCCCAACCCCTGGGCTGCAGACTGGTACCGGTCCTGGCCTATTAGGGACCCAGCCACAGAGCTCCACTGCCTCCCCTGCCCCATCCGTGGAAAAATTGTCTTTCATTAAACTTAGGAACTGGGGGGCCACGCAGCAGGAGGTGAGTGGCAGGTGAGTGAAGCTTCATCTGTATTTACAGCCACTCCCTGTCACTTGCATCACTGCCTGAGCTCCACCTCCCCGCCACCCCGCCACCCCCCGACCACCACCATGGAAAAATAGTCTTCCATGAAACCAGTCCCTGGTGCCAAAAAGGTTGGGGACCACCGGGTTAGAGAATCAGAGTAAAAACAGGAATAGCCCTTTCTCCTGTCTCTCCCAATAACCCTCCTGTCTCTGCAGTGTTAGGCTCTGAGTCTGGAGGCCCTGGTTCTTAGAGGGGGTGCGCTTTCACTAGGGTGCACATTAAGAGTCCCACTAAATTTAATGGTTAGCCGGCATCTGGTAACTTTGGGATCTTTGTGCCGGTAGACCAAAGAGATTAACAGACTGGAAGGAAAAATTGACCCTAATCATTATAAGGACATGGAGTTGCTACCACATAATTTTGGCATAAAAGAATATGTTTGTCACTCAAGTGATCCACTGGGGCATCTCTTGCTATTCCCTTGTCTACTTTTAACTATTGTTTTCTCTTTTCAATAAAATGTTATTAATGGAACACATTATTCTGTTCGATATTATGTTATCTTTAAAATTAAGCAGAACATTAGCGGCGATGAAACTAGTTTCAATCAATACATTCTTTTCTTTTTTATTTCAAAATATTAAGGGGGCAAATGTTTTTGTTACATGGATACCTTGTATAATGCTTAAGTTGGGGCTTTTAATGTGCCCATCACCAGACTAGTGTTCGCTATACCTGATAGGCATGTTTTTACCCCTCAGTCCGTCCCACCCTCCCCCCTTCTTGGTTTACAATGACCTTTGCATCTCTTTGGGCCTGTGTGTGCCCATTGTTTAGCCCCCAGATATTAGAGAGTATATGTGCGTTTGTTTTTCCATACCTGAGATAATTCGCTTAGGATAACAGTCTCCAGTTTCATCCAAGTTGCCGCAAAAGACATTATTTCATTCCTTTTTATGGCTGAGTAGTACTCCACGGTATATATATATATACCACATTTTCTTAATCCACTCGTGAATTGATGGGCACTTATGTTGATTCCACATCTTTGCAATTATGACTTGTGCTGCAATAAACATTTAAGTGAAGGTGTCTTTTTGATAAAATGACTTTTTTTCCTTTGGGTAGATACATAGTAGCGGGATTGCTGAATCAAATGGTAAGTCTACGTTTATTTCTTTTTTTTTAATTTCAAAATATTAAGGGGGTACAAATGTTTTAGGTTACATGGATCATTTTTGTAATGCTTGAGTCCTGGCTGTAGGAGTGCCCTGTCACCCAAATAGTGTTCACAATGCTCATTAGGTTGGTTTATTCCCCTCCTCTCCTCCCCCTCCCCCCAACCTGTGTTGCTCTCCACTGAGTTTTACTTCCCTCTGTGCACTTATGTGCTCATGGGTTAGTTCCAGTTTAATAGTGAGTACATGTGGTGCTTGTTTTTCCATTCTTGTGATATTTCACTTAGGAGAATGGTCTCCAGTTCCATCCAGATTGTTGCAAAAGGTATTAATTCATCTTTTTTATGACTGAGTAGTGCTCCATGGCGTTCATATACCACATTTCATTAATCCACTCATGAATCGATGGGCACTTGGTTTGATTTCACATCTTTGCAATTGCGAATTATGCTTCAATAAACATTCAAGTGCGGGTGTGTTTTTGTAAAATGACTTCTTTTCCTTTGGACAAATACCCAGTAGTGGAATTGCTGTATCAAATGGTAGGTCTACTTTTATTAATAGTTCTTTGAGGAATCTCCATACTGTTCTCTGTAGAGGTTGTACTAATTTGCAATCTCACTAACTGTAAGTGTTTCTTTCTCTCTGCATCTAGGCCAGCATCTATTGTTTTTTGACTTTTTAATAATGGCCATTCTGACAGGGGTAAGGTAGTATACTATAGCAGTTTTAATTTGCATTTCCCTGATGATTAGTGATGTTGAGCCTTTTTTCATATATTTCTTGGCCATTTGTCTATCTTTTTTTGAAAAACTTCTGCTCATGTCTTTTGCCCACTTTTGAATGGGGTTGTTTTTTTGAATTTGCTGAGACTTGTTTTGTGGCCTAAGATGTGATGAATCTTGGAGAATGTCCCATGTGCCGATGAGAATTTATATTCAGTAGTTTTGGAGTAGAATGTTCTGTAAATGTCTGTTAGGTCCATTTGTTCTAGAGTCCCATTTAAGTCCAGTGTTTCTTTAATGATTTTCTGCTTCAATGATCTGTCCAGCCCTGTCAGTGGGGTGTTGAAGTCCCTGGCAGTTATGATGCTACTGTTTATATCTTTGCTTAGATCTAGTAGAATTTTCTTTCTGAATCTGGAAGCTCCTGTGTTAGGTGCATATATTTAACATATTTAGAATTGTTATGTCTTCTTGTTTAATTGCTCCCTTTACCATTATATAATAACCATCTTTGTCTTTTTTTTACCATTATTGATTTGAAGTCTATTTTATCTGATATGAAAATGGCTACACCTGCTTGCTTTTGGTTTCCATTTACATGGGATATTTTTTTCTATCCCTTTACCCTGACTCTGTGTGAACCCTTGTGAGTTAGCTGTGTTTCTTGGAAACAGCATATACTCAGGGTGTGTTTTTTCATCCATTCAGCCAGTCTATGTCTTTTAAGTGGGGCATTAAGACCATTCACATTCATTGTTAGTATTGATATGTAGGATGATATTCTGTTCATCATGTTGGATAATACCTTGTTGTTCTATTTTCCCTCTTACGCTATTGTTTTATAAGAGCTGTAACTTTAACTTTTGGAGGTTTTTATACTGGTGAGTATCAGTTGTGCTGTTCCATGTATAATGCAGTTCTGAGTATTTTCTGTAGGGCAGGAAGTGTTTGCTTCTCTGGAAAAGTCTTTATTTCTCCATCATTTATGAAACTTAGTTTTGCAAGACACAAAATTTTTGGCTGGCAGTTGTTCTGTTTAAGAAGACTAAAAATGGGTCCATCATTAATATTTTAACTATTAATAAACAAGTACAGTAATCCCAATCTGTTAAAGTCTGCACCATTCTGCAAGTGGTGATAATCAAGTCAACTTTGATAATGGTTAGGCAAACGTGGTAAGCCTGTGCACAGCCACTATCCCTGTCACTGTGGTCTATTAGGCATGCACTGGGGTGTTGGAGAAAAAGAGTAATTGACAATGATAGAATAAGTCATCTTGTTCATCTGATTATTGAGAGCCTCTTCCACCATGATGGCCTCTGAGGAGCATTTACATGGGACACAAATATCTTCGTGTTCTGTTCATTCCCAGAAGTCCATCCACATCTCTCTCCCCTTCCACATTGTGATCAATACTCCAATAGGGTCCCTTCCGAGTTCCTGAATGTAAAAACCTATTATCAACTTCTCTTGAGTGAATGCAGATCTACTTCTCAGGCCCTTTCTTTTCCCATGCAATGTGGACAACCATATGTACTGCTCAAAGTTGAACCTACTGGCAGTGGGATCACAGAGCAGCAGCCATCCCTGTCTTCCTGTTGCCAGCATACCAGAGCCCACATCTTTTTGTCATTTGTTAACTCATTACAGAGAGGATTGAAGGAGAGAAGGCAAAGCAGCAGGAACAGGTACCTGGGAGTCTGAGCCACTGGCTGTCCTTGGGCAGTTTGTTGTACTCTCTAGACCTGCTTGGGTCTGGCTTTGTATATACCAGAGCTTGGCAAACCACAGCCCAGGGGCCAAATACAGCCTGCCACCTATTTCGTAGCTTGCATTCTCTGCAAGCTAAGAATGGCCTTTACTTTTTTAAGTAGTAGGAAAAAAATCAAAATAAGAATTATATTTTAGGCCAGGCGCGGTGGCTCACACCTGTGATCCTAGCACTCTGGAAGGCCAAGGCAGGAGGATTGCTTGAGCTCAGGAGTTGGAGACCAGCCTGAGCAAGGCGAGACCCCATCTCTACTAAAAATAGAAAGAAATTAGCCAAACAACTAAAAAACAGAAAAAATTAGCCAGGCATGGTGGCGCATGCCTATAGTCCCAGCTACCTGGGAGGCTGAGGCAGGAGGATCGCTTGAGCCCAGGAGTTTGAGGTTGCTGTGAGCTAGGCTGATGCCACAGCACTCTAGCCCAGGCAAGAGAGTGAGACTCTGTCTCAAAAAAAAAAAAAAAAAAAAAAGAATTATATTTCATGACACACAAAATTGTCTGATTCAAATTTCAGTGTCAATAAATAAAGTTTTATTGGAACACATCCACATTCATTCATTTGCAGATTTTTATGGTTATTTTTGTGCTATAACAGCAGAGCTGAATAGTTGCAACAGAAACCATATGGCCAGCAAAGCTAAAAATATTTACTATCTGACCTTTCATAGATAAAATTTGCTGACCCCTGATATATACTACTTCTATTTTATAATGAAATGCGCTGTGCACATCCAATTTTATGGTTCAGTGGATCAGAACACAAGTTTGGCAATTTGGATATCCTGTGGTCAAGAATTCAATCTGTTCCAAGACCAGCAGCCAGTCAGGATCTTCTTTTCTAATGAATAGTTGTTGGCAGGATAGAACATAGCCTCATTCCAAAACTCTGGGCGTCTGTGTTGTGATTCTCCTATTGGGGCTTGCCAAATGTTCTGTATAGCACTTCTATCTGCTACTGACAGAGCAGACCATTGGTTTTGCTTGGTCACAGTGTCCATGTGGCAAGACTGCCTGAACTGCAGCCTGAACTGCCTCAGAGCTCTTTCTTATTTCAGGTCCCACTAAAAACAAGTTGTGGGGTTACCCAGTAAATGGGTTGGTACAGCATGCCTCATCGTGGTATATATGTTGCCTCAACAACCCAAAGAGGAACATAGAGCATTATGAGTCACTTCTTTCCCACTTCAGAATGGATGTCCCAATGCCTCAAACCACTTGTCCCCTACAAACCTAGATACTGTGGGCTCTTGAACTTTCACAGAGTTTCTCTCTCACCCTCTGGTAAGCATCTACCATACTCATTCCACAGGTGTTGATCCCTGTTGGGATATATTTACCTTAATAAACATTCTCAACACTAAACTCCTTCTCCCAGTGTGCTTCCTGGAGAACTCAACTTGTGACCCCTTGGAGCAGGTTGTAATGGCATATTATTGTCCCTGCTATGTGAGTGCAAGCTGTTCCTGATTGCACTTACTGAAGGAAATAGAAAAGAAGGCATTTTCATATCAGGTGCTAGGGGCTCTATTGATTTGCTCCAGTAAAGATATCACATCTAGAACCACAGCTATGCTGGGTATCACCATGCGTATTAATCAAGGTTCTCCAAAGAATATGAATATATATATACACACACATATATACATATACATATGCATATAGCTAGTGATTAATGCTACTTCTAGGTGCTCGGGACACACTAAGTCCAAAATCTTGGGTAAATTAAGTTCTCTTTCTTGCTCTAGCACGTCTATATATGTTCCCCAAGCTTCTGCTGATTAGAAGGTTTTTGTGACACTTTCAATGTCTCCTCCTTAGACAGGCATTTTATCTCTTCCTCCGTGTTCTGTTGGGATCTAACTCTCATTTGGGGCTTAGGAGAAATGAGAGAATGCTCAGAATTGGCATCAATTTGTGAGTTTCAGGGAGATCTTGAGGATCAAAGACAGACTCAGCCACGATGCTAATATGTCCATATTCTTTGTTTCGGGGTCTTGTTTCTTATCCAACAGTGCCCTTATTCCAATTACATATCTGCCATATGACTATAAGAAAGAGAGATTGTTTTAAAGAAGCCATGGTTGATTTCTGGCTTTCCATAAATTTTCTTTTCTTTTTTTTTGAGACAGAGTCTCACTCTGTTGCCCGGGCTAGAGTGCCATGGCATCACCCTAGCTCACAGCAACCTTAAACTCCTGAGCTCAAGGGATCCTACTGCCTCAGCCTCCTGAGTAGCTGGGACTACAGGCATGTGCCACCATGCCCGGCTAATTTTTTATATATATATTTTTAGTTGTCTAGCTAATTATTTTCTATTTTTTTAGTAGAGACGGGGTCTCGCTCTTGCTCAGGCTGGTCTCGAACTCCTGAGCTCAAACAATCCACCCGCCTTAGGCTCCCAGAGTGCTAGGATTACAGGTGTGAGCCACCACGCCCAGCCTCCATAAATTTTCCGGATTGAATTTTCAAACCTTTTAACTTCTGTTTTTCTTTATGTATGTTCCCTAGAAGCCAAGTGACTCTGCACTCTGTATAATCCCTATCGTTGCCATAGCAACTACATGCCACACCATTTACTCTCCTACAGCCTTGTCTTCCATGGCTCTCCATCCTCTGCTACCACCTGTGATCATGTGACTATCATAATGGCACCACATGCTATTAATTACCCACATTCCATTTCTCCTTGGAAAAGTGTTTATTCCTGTACTCCTCAAATACATGAAAGACCAATCTCAGAATCCTATTTTGAGGGTCTGTTTTCTTTGGTCAATTATGCAACTAGTTACAGTATCAGTCGAAGTCCAAGCAGGAAACAGATGGCACAGAAAAATCAGGATAATTCTAAGAGAATTTCATAAAGGAACTATTCACAAAGGTGTGGATAAGAAGAAAGAATACTGCAAGGGATAAAAACCACAGAACTGATACAACCCTTGGGCCCAAAGGGAAGAGACAAGGGAATAATAGTTCATGGGACCCAGAAAGAGTCAGTGTAGAGGGGCTGCCTTGAGAGGAGTAGTGACCTTCAGTTAACTCATACAGCCAGCCCAAGAAGACCCTGCTGCAAGGAAGCTGAGAAGACAAATCCTCTCTTCCCTCCTTTGCTCTCCCATTGGGGCTTCCCATTGGCCCAACCCAACCACAGTCAGCAAGGGGGAAAAGAGCCCATTGGTGTAATAAAGACAGCCCCCAAGTTATAAATGCAGCCTCCAAAGGCAGAGAACGGGATAAAGAAAGGTAGCGAGAGCATTCAGAGAGACAAATGGAAGATGCCTAGCACAGAGATTAAATAGAAGCCTACAGACTGGATGGTGGAATCTCAGCCCCTTTCTCAGCCTATGGTAACATTCTGTGTAAAACTGAATACCTCCAGGGAAAAGATCTAAGGTAATGACTCTGCAAATCTCCCAGTGAAAAAGTCAGCTTATTGCCCAATTACCCTACTGCAAACCTATAAACAGAAAAGCCTTATCCAGATAATGAAAGCTTATCACATGAATGATGGATCAAAAATTATAGGGAATAAAAAAGAGCATAGAGTATTTAGAGAGAAAACAAGGAATAGCAAAAAACTTCTAAATATTATAACTATTCTTAAAGGATTAAGAGTAAAAATTCTATTTATGAAATAATAAATAGCTACAGAAAGCAACAACAACTTAAAAAATAGTCAAAAATTTAGAGTCTGAATTTAATATTCAGTGGAAGAGTTTTAAGGTAATATCAAGGAACCATACCACAAAGTAGAACAAAAAGGCAAACATATGGGCAAGGACTAGAAAATTTAAAAAGAAATCCAGACAGTGCAATAGATCACTGATAGTTCCTGAAGAAAGAAAAATACTGGAGGAAATTATCAAAGAAATAATAGGAGACAATTTCCCAGGACCGAAAAATCTGGAATCTCCAGACTGAAAAGGACCCCAGTTTCAGCATAGTGATTGTGGGGAGAAAATCATTACCAAGGCACATCACCTCAAAATTTCTCAACATTTGTAATAATGAGTAGATCCTTAAATAAGATAAAAATCCAAGTTTCTGAAATTAGAACAGTATTGGATTTTTTGATGGCAACATTGAAAGCCAGAAGACATTGGAGAGATGTCTTCAAAATTAATTGGGAAGGTCTAACTGACATTTTCAGACATGAAAAGAATTCAGTTTATTTCAGATGTGCCCTTCCTTGAGAAGGGATGGACAATAAGACATGCATTTAAACATGGGGAGAGGGGTCTACACCAAGAGATGAGACATGGAGCTCAGAAAACAGGGGAATCCAACATTGGAAAGCAAAAAAGGGAAGCCCCAGAACAACGCCTATATAGCAGATATGAGAGTAACCAGTCTAGATTGGAGCTGAAGAATGAAGTTCTCTAGGAAGGATGGCTCTTGGAAAGCTAAATGAAACTTATAGATCTGCTGCCTTTGAACATGTGGAAAATGACATTGAAAGCTATTTTATAAATATGCTGAATTTGGGAAGAATTAGTTATATGTACCTTGAAAACTAAGCAAGAGAAAAATGAGTCAATTAATTCATGAAAAAACAAAAAAGTTATTCATGTAAGGAAATGTAATCATCATGCTCCACTTAGCTCAGCTGTGAACAGTATTTACATAGTCAAAATAATGTAAAAACAGAATATTGATTTAAGAATATTGGGAAAATGTGGAAGAAGGAATGAGGGCATAAGATGATTCAATCCTTGACTAACATAATAGGAAGTCTATTGGTAATATCTAAAATTACTCAAGCAAGAAATAATGGTACAAGTTATATTATTGATAGCTTCTTGAGACTTTGCCTTCTGTCAACCCAAAGCAGATTCAATTTCTTTTTTTTTTTTTTTTTTCCCTTTTTTTTTTTTTTTTTTTTTTTTGAGATAGAGTCTCACTCTGTTGCGGGGGCTACAGTGCAGTGGCATCACCACCGCTTACTGCAACCTCAAACTCCCGGGCTCAAGGGATCCTCCTATCTCAGCCTCCCAAGTAGCTGAGACTACAGGTGTGCACCACCATGCCTGGCTGATTTTTTTTTTTTTTCAGACTCAATTTCTTACATTTTTCTAGTGCTGGTCCTGAGTAGTACTCTTATGTCAGAATAGATGGCATGGAGATAGTGGTGTGCTTGTAAACATTTAATAATTGTTTCTCCAGGAGAAAAAAAAAAAAACCTTGAGTTGTACCATTTGCCCATTTCCATGGTGTAAATACTCTCACCATGGCTGATTTCAAGCTACCAACATGTTGTTACTGAACATAGGGTTGGGAAGAGAAGCACACAATAGATTCTCATGAGCTACCATGAGCCAGCTCTAGCGCACCACCGCATGAGAGGTAGAGTTCATCCTTCCTCACCTGACAACTGTCTCCCTTCCTGCTCCAATATTAGCATCAAAAGCATTCCAATCTAAGGTCCTCATCTCTCTCCTGAAATCCTACTCTACACAAAAACCTTGGCTTATAACCAGATGGCTGTTACAGGGGTTTTTTGTACTTTTTATGTATATTCTCCTGTTTGCTCTTTTAGTAAAGTTTTTTTTTTGTAAGTTTCAGCCTCAACCATAAGCTAGAATACCAGACATTTTTAAGTATTATAAAAAATGCTTATTCAAATAAAAAGTCACAACAGTTTGTCAAGAAAAATATGGCAGGATAAAGACAGCATTCCTGAATGACCTCAATTTTGTAAAATATATAAACATTGAAAGATATGAGCAGCTTTGGGAGCATCGAGATTCAGCACCCCAGACCTGGACAATGACATCTCTTTATGATAGACACTCTTAGCATCATTATTATTAATAATTATTTCAACAGCAATAGAAAGGGCCCCTTTAAATACACTGGGAGGAAAGGATTTTGTTGAAGAGAAGCCTAAGCAAAAGAAGAACAGGTGGATGTCACATGGCCATTATCCAAATAGAATGACTTACAGGTACAATTTAACACTTTTTTATCATTCAAAATTGGACAGAAGAGTATAATGAATTTCCACATATCCATGACTAAACCTCAATAATTATCAACATGCAGTCAATCAATCTTGTTTCATTTATACCTACATCTTCTACCTCCCTCCAGCCCTGAATTATTTAAAAGCAAGTCACAGACATCATTTCATTTCATTTGTAAAACTCTCCTTATTCGTCTCTTAAGAGCTAAGGACGCTCTTAAAACACAACCACAATACATTAGCCCACCTACAAATTAAAAATTATTTAATATCAAAACTAACAGGTTAGTGTTATACTCTCTCCAATTATCTCACAATTTTATTTCAAAAGTTTAGTTAAATCAGGACCAAAATTAAGTTCATACATAGCTATTGTGTGGTTCATCTTTGTGTCTCTTTTAATCTTTAGGCTTCCCTCTCCAACTCTTTTATTTTATCCCTTGAAAATTTCCTTAAAATTTTCCTTCAATTTCTTATCAAAGAAACCAGTCCCACTGTCTAGCTGACTTATTGCATCATGGTTGTGTCATTAAACATGTTCTTTCTTCCGTACTTCCTGTAAATTGGTAGTTAGATCTAGAGTCTTGATCAGATTCAGGCTCACTTATCTTGTCTATACTATTTCATAGATAATATTGGTTACTTCCATCAGGAAGCACATAATAGCTGGCTGTCTCTTTTATGTGACGCTAGCAGGCATTTGTAATCATCACCCAGATCCCTTATTCAGCAGGGGTTGCATAACAGTGGTATTATAAGTCCTCGTTCATTGACTAATTTGGAATACTTCTATCAAAGGATATTTTACCTTACCAACTACCTAGTTACTCTAAGATACAATTTATATTTAAAAATAAGCAGGATAATGCTGAATTTTTCTCTTTATTTACCAATTTTAAAAATACTAAATTGGTTCTCTAGTACATTCCAATGGTGACCAATGAGTTTATTCATGAATTTATTTAATGAATTTCAATCCAATTCAAATACTGAAGCTCAAACTGGCCAGTGAGAACCTACCAGGTTGGCTCCTGAGTCCTTTGGACTCATCTCTATTAGTCTTGAGTTGCTTCCTTGCTTCCAGATATGACAAGATTTTCCGGGCTCATATTGCGGATTTCTTGTCCCAGATTTGTAATCAGCCATATCTTCAGGAGATATGGTTCCTTCTCAAGGGAAATGGTGTTTTGACACACAATCTGAGTGCTAAGGATGCTGATTGCTACTGCATTATCATCATTTCTCAGCCTTTTCAGAGGAAAAAATTAGAAAATATATATTTTTAAGGTCCTATTATACTTCCTATAAAAATCAAGACAGGCCAGGCACAGTGGCTCATGCCTGTAATCCTAGTACTCTGGGAGGCCAAGGCGGGAGGATTGTTTGAGCTCAGGAGTTCGAGACCAGCCTGAGCAAGAGTGAGACCCCGTCTCTACTAAAAAAAATAGAAAGAAATTATCTGGACAACTAAAAATATATAGAAAAAATTAGCCGGGCATAGTGGCGCATGCCTGTAGTCCCAGGTAGTCGGGAGGCTCAGGCAGTAGGATCGCTCGAGCCCAGGAATTTGAGGTTGCTGTCAGCTAGATTAACGCCATGGCACTCACTCTAGCCAGGGCAACAGAGCGAGACTCTGTCTCAAAAAAAAAAAAAAAAATCAAGACAACAGGGTTTTTATGTAACCTCTTCCAGCTTACTTCTGTAGTTCCTTTCTCCCATGTCAAAAATTCAAGTACTCAAAATAAACCAGGATACTTATTTGATTTATCCCATGGTATATGCATCAACAGAAAGGGAAGAGCAATATCAACGTCTTATGGGCACATTTGAAGAATCTCTTGAGGATTTCCAGAAATAATTTTTGAGAAGCTAAACATCCTGTCTGAGCAGGTAAGGGCAAGAACAAATATAGGAGTTGTCAGACTAAATGTACCATAATTTGTACTCAAAATGTGATGAGCCCCAGGATAAGCAGGTTACATATCCATTGTATATATTGTGGGCTAAGGATCTTAACCACATATTGTTTGTATGGGGAAATGCAAGTTCTAAAAGAGCAACTTTCAAATATTTTTGAGAGTAAAACCAACTCATCCACTGAAGATTTATTACTAAAATTGTTCCTTTCCTAATAGATATTATTGGTGAAACAAATCAATTACATAATGTTTCCTTCAAAAATATTAACAATGGTGTGAAATTTTAGGGTTCCTAGTTGTATAATTCTATGCCCCAAAGTTAAACTACTGGTAGAATGAGCAATGCTGGTTTACTGGGTGACAAGAGGAAAAATAGTCGACTATGATCCGGGGAGAGAACTAATGTGTCTATTTAGAACTTACTCCAACCTTCAATGGTGACTATGATGTCAAAGTGAATGATCACCAAGATAAAAAGCAAGAAAAGTGCCCAAGCAGCCCCTGTTTAACAAGGAACCCATGAAAGACAGGGGGCCTCTCTACTGAAGGGATCGTTCTTCTGCAGTGAACAGAGAGGGGGATAATTCAGAATTTACTCTTATTTTTGTTCCAAGATTTAGAGGAACTTTTCTATCATCTTACAAGCTGGTACCTAGTGTGTATAACTTAAAATTTTCTCTTCCTGTCATTTAAGCAACTGGTTTATTTCATTTCTCTCAGCACTTTTTCCTCCAGGACTGAAAGTTCAGAAGTAATTTGCAAAGGAGATTTGTAAAGGAAAACATTTACAGCCATGTGGCTTAAAGGTTACCTTGAAAACGTTTGTCTTCATTAGTCTTCATGAAAGGCCGTGTTTCCTTAACTTGATATCATGCTCTTTCCTCCACTCACTATATTTGGTCTCAGTCTGTATTAAGGGCTACATTATTGTCTGTTGACTTCCAGAGAAACTGCTAAGCACCGAGAAAGAAAGCACTTAGCTGCTTTTAGTTATGATCAACGGTTTGCTCATAAGAGCCTAAAAGGATCAGAAGGGGAAAAGGAAGGATACAGAAAACCTCTAATAGATCATCACAATACTTCTGAGGTTCTTTATAGGGAGAACACCATGTATAGACTTCATTATGGGCTCAGTTTGGTTTACAGAATAGTGACTGACAGGTAAGGACCATAATTGATGTTGCTGTAATTCTAGATGGGGCGTAATACCATGTATTTTTAATGTACAATATCTGTATATAATTTATCTCACATCCTACTCTAATGCCCCTATAAACTGCTGCACAGGAATAGAAGGAAATGACATTTGTGTTCTCTTTAATCTCTGTCTGGGGCATTAACCTGTGCCTGGGGAACTTCTCCACCCATTTGTCTCTGTATTGGTTTGGGAGTAGCCCCAAGAACAATAAGCGGCATTAAATAAAGAGGTATTAGCTAGAGACATTTAACCCATATAGACAAATCTAACTTAATCATTGCTTTTGGAAAACATACGTTTCTGGGGTAATAATAACAATAATGACGACCATTTATAAGATAGGCGTGATATTACTTAACCCACAAGGAAAGTATCTTGATCCCTGTTTTACAAGTGAAGAAACTGTGGCCTGGGGAAATTAAGTAACCCATCCAAGGTATTTAGCTAGTAAAGAATTAGAACAAAATTTAAGTGTAGATGTATATGACTGCAAAGCGAAAAACTATAAATAATATTCATTATCATCATATACACTAATGTTCATTAACAGCCTTAAATTTGCCTTAAATTATTTCATAGATTATAAACATCTAGAGAATAGATTTATACCCCAAGTATTGCATCAAAAAATGCTCTGGGCAACTGATTTGATAATGATTTATTATAAATAGGCACCCCTGCTTTCCAGGTATTGGATCTTAGGAGGAATACTCATTCCTAGAGGTGAACATGTCTCAAGTAAAAACAATGTTGGACATTCTGAGGTAAAAGGTATGAACCTAAAAAAAGAATCCAGTGACAAATAAGTAACATCCTATTTCCTACACGATATGCTTTCAGAGGCTATTGATGGATGAATTGAAACATGCATACTCTTCCTCAGCTTAGTTTGGTTCTGGGAGTCGGCTGGGGCTAGCATGGTTAGGTAAAGGGAACACATGCTTAGTCCCACCTTCTTCACTTATGCTTGGCCTAGGATGACTAGCTTAACATCTCTTACCATATTTTTCTCATACATTAAAAGGGATTAATAATACGTACTTCACAGGATTATTATGAGAACCAAAGAGAAAACTTTTTAAAACGTTCTTGCAAAGGGTCTAAAACATAGTAGATGCTCAACAAATACTGGCACTTAATTTTTACTTTATAAAAATCCAATTCAAGAAAGATTTGCTGAGTCTTTGCAACTGCAAACAGATTTTTAAAGTTACTAAAACACAATTCCCCATAAGCTAGAATGGGAAGAGATGTGTACACAGGTATCTGCAATGTGTTATAAAAAGTGCTACTTAACAGAATGAACAAGGTAGAAACACTAAGAAGGGAAACGTTAATTCTTTATTTGGTATGTCAGAAATCTTTTGCAGAAACAGAATAGTTTCAACCTGTATTTATTTGAATGTAAGGGGAAAAAATGATATGAATTCGGAAAGTTTTCAGTGCAGGTAAGGTTATATACTAAAGATCTGCATGACGTCCACCCATTCATTCATCCACCCATTTCATTACTTGAAAGCCTACTATGTGCCAGGCACTGTAACAACCTAGTAGGGCAAAGACATGATACTTCCTTCAAAAAGCTTACAGTGTAGTGATTTATACAGGGAGATACTTTGCATTTTATTCTGAAATTTTCTATCACTAATTCTTTTGAAATAGATTAGTAGTATACTTGGACATAATCGTAAAAAATGGTCATTGAGGCCATAACTTAGATCAGTAATAAAGTACAATAGAAATTTTAGCACCATTGCCATTCTCTTATAATAATTTATGTCATAAAGAAAAAAATAACTTTATAAATTTCCATTATTTTTTCCTTCCTTCCTCCACAAAATTAAAATTTCAGTTCAGGTCAACTTCTGAGCTTCAACTGTATGCACTAGATACACAAACATGAATAAGACACATCTGCCTTTGAAGAGTTTACAATTTAGTGAGAGTATGAAACATTTAACTGCATAGATTATGGCAAAATTCCTTCCCAAGATTTGTCTTCTATGAAAACCTAAGGAGAAAATAATAGAAAGCAACATAGAATTTATTAAATTGTTCTTTAAGTGTACCTGCAGAATCATTTCTCTCCTAATTTCTGCAGGCACACAAGAAAACCAAATTAAGTCTTGGATTTATTGCCTGCTTTGGGCATCTTGACACGCCACTGTGTAAACTTAAGTCTCTGTTTGCTTGGATATGTTGGACAGAGGCATCTTGTATTTCTCACTAAGAAATTTTGTAAGAAACAGACAAAGGAGATTAAGGCAATAAATTGGAATGGCTTATAAACCTGGTGCTCTTCTACAATAAAACAGCAATCCTGTTTCTCAGACCAGATTGTATTTTTTGAAAATCCAGCTATACATTGTGTTTAAGAGATACTCCTAAAACATAATGGCACAGAAGTACACAAAGAAAAATAATGGAAAGGATATATTACGCAAACACCACCCAAAAGAAGGCTGGTGTAGGATATCAATATGGACGGCAAATAAAGATAGACTGGTAACATAATAGTAAAAGGAACAAACCACCTAAAAGATATGATAATCATAAACTTTTACGAGCCTAATAACAAAACAAAACAAAAAATAAGGCAGTTACAAGCAGAAGATGACAAATCCAAATCACAGTAGGCAGTTTTAACAAATCTCTATCAGAAATAGACATATCGAGCCAGCAAATGAAAACGAGTGAGTAGGATAGAGACTATTTCAACAGTAAAATTAATAAGCTTCTATGAATAGATGGACATAACACCCTGCAGTGAACGAAAAAATATATACACTTTCAAGTATACATAAAACATTTAACATAAATTGATCACAAATTAGTCACAAAAGAAGTCCAATAAATTTTAAAGAATTATCTACTTAATCTATTTCTTGACTACAAAGCAACAGTTAGAAATCAATACAGTTGACCCTCATGGGTTTGAACTGCACGGGTACACCTTATATGCAGATTTCCTTCTGCCTCTGCCACCCCTAAAACAAAACAAAACCTTCTTCTTCCTCCTCCTCAGCCTACTCAACAGGAAGACCGTGAAGATAAAGACCATTACGATGATCCATTTCCACTTAGCAGTAAACATATTTTCCCTTTGATTTGCTTAATAACATTTTCTTTCTCTAGCTTACTTTATTGTAAGAATATAGTATATAATACAAATAATATACAATATATGTGTTAGTCAACTGTTTATGTTATCAGTAAGGCCTTCTGATCAACAATAGGCTATTATTAGTTAAGTTTCAGGGGAAGTCAAAAGTTATAGTAAGATTTTTGGCTGCAGGGGATTGGTTCTCCTAACCCCCATATTGTTCAATGGTCAACTGTAATTGGAAAAAAAATCAAGATGTTTAGAAAGTTTTAAACATTCCTAATAACTCATCGATTAAAGAGGGACTCATAATAGAATTTACAAAATATTTAAAACCAAATGATAATCAGGTTACATCAAAATATTTTGTTATATCAGAACATGTGGGATAAAGCCAGAGTAGATGTTAGAGAGAAATCTGGAGCATATACATATACTTATTTAAAAAAAGAGGAGGACAAGGAGAAGGGGTAGGAGGAGGGTTGAAAATAAACAAGTTAAGAATTTGACTTCAAAGTTAAAGAACAGAGTAAACCTGAAGAGAGTGAAAGGTAAAAAAAGCATCAGAAATGAATAAAATCGAAAATAAAGAAAAAGTAGATCAACCAAACCAAAAATTGGTTCTCCCAAAGCAACAACTAATAAATTCATAACTCATAATTTTTAAAATGACTCTTACAGTAATCTGGTAAACTCTTCATATTTCATAACAAAATACTAATCTCATCTTTCTTCATATTGTCAGGTAGTGTATAATGTAGCCCATGTTATTGGACCAATAAAAGTTCCACTTGACACCAAGAGGAAAATGTGAAATGTGTGTACCTGGGTAATTAAAATGGAGTATTTGTTGGTTTAAATTAGCATCTATATGTTTGAAGCAATATTCCTAATGTATATTACAGATGATCAAAATAAATTTGGCTGGGGATCTCGGAAACCTATAATGAATTTCTCAGGACACAGGAAAATTTTGTATTCCTGTATCTACTTTCAGATCCTGAAAAGAAAATCAAACTTATTGGCACAAATTTGCTTTTATCTTATGATTTCTCTTCCTCCCTTCTTTCCCTCCGTTCCCTCCTTTCACAAACCCTGCTCCCTCATTGTTTTCTATTGAAGTTTTCTACTTATCCATTACTGTCCTGGTAACCACCAGTAACATAATTCTTTCCCATTTCCATAGCTTGGTCTTTTCCAATAGTCTTTTTCTTCAGGCACCCCATAGCTCTCCACCTCCTTTGTTCCAACTTGACTTTCCCTTTCCATTTTCCCATTTTCAGGTTTTCTCTCAGCTCCTTACCCTGTCTTTTCTCCTTTCTGTCCGTTTAGTCAGAAAAGTAGCAGGACTTTCTCATCTTTACTTCCTGGGGAGCCTAAGATAGATTCACCCCAGAAGAAAGAAACCTATTTCCTTTGTCAATGTCTCATTTTATACCCTAACCATATAAATGCAAAGAAAGCAGAAAAACCCATTTGGCCAACTGTACTCTTCTATGTGTTTCTTTTTTTTTTTTTTTTTGAGACAGGGTCTCACTCTGTTGCCTGGGCTAGAGTGCTGTGGCGTCAGCCTAGCTCACAGCAACCTCGAACTCCTGGGCTCAAGTGATCCTCCTGCCTCAGCCTCCAGAGAAGCTGGGACTACAGGCATGCACCATCATGCCCGGCTAATTTTTTCTCTATATATTTTTAGTTGTCCAGCTAATTTCTTTCTATTTTTAGCAGAGACAGGGTCTCACTCTTGCTCAGGCTGGTCTCAAACTCCTGAGCTCAAACAATCAGCCCGCCTTGGTCTCCCAGAGTGCTAGGATTACAGGCGTGAGCCACCACGCCCGGCTACGTGTTTCTTTAATTCTGAGAAAGGTGGTATAAATTGCTTACCGAAGGGTTTCAGGATTTTCCCTGAAATATCAAAGGCACTACATCTCACATACATGTCAATGAGACCCAAGAGTGCTTACTTCAAATACAAATAATTAAATATGCCAATGTATATCTCAGCATCAAAGAGATTTATTAATAAAAAGAACTTCATTAACACTTTTTCTGGATAGAATTATGACTAATATGAAAAGGTCAAATGCTTTAATTACCATCATCTTTCCTCCAGATGTGGGATTTGTTTTCGACATTGCACAAATCCAGTGGCAATACTTAATTTAACAAAATTCTAAATGCATCAAGTGGATTTCAGATGTTATATTTTTACATGAAACAAGTCTTAAGTATTTAAGGCTATTTAACAAGTAAATCTGCCTTCCACTTCCTGATTTGATCAGATCTACTGACTTTTTTGGAGCAAAATAACAGGTCATAAATTGATAGGATACCACTGGACTCCCTCAATATGTTTGAGTAATTATTATTTGTAAGTACAAATAGTATCAGATGATTCTATATTAAAATAAAATTTAACAAGCAACTTTCTAGACCCTGAAACAATTTTGAAGTGAATACCTTCCCTCACAATTAGAAATGTAAAATATTATAAAATTGAATATGTATTCCTCCAGAAAGTTTTATTCTTTTCTTCTAGATGAGCATCATTGTACTAAAAGATCAATCCCCAAATAAAAATGAGAAGCAATTGAAAACTTTATTACCTTTCCTTACAGACAGGTATGAACCATATAATCTAAACTAAATGAAATGGAAGAGACCTTGGAAAGACACATGGCACCAATATTTAAATTATCTAGGAATAGCGATAATTTATTCTTCTTAGGAAGAAAACTTGGCAATAATGGTCAATGCAGTGATTTACCACTTCATGGTAGAATTCCTTCTTAAGTTCAATAGGAATCTTAAAATTTTATGCTATTACAAATACACTTCTGGGTTTAACATATTTGTGCATAAAACTTCTTTTCATAGGTTAGGTTAATTTATTTAAGGCAGTTTCTCCAAAATTGAATTGCTGCATAGGCATTTAAAGCCTCATTGAAAATAGCCAAATGCATATATACCAATTTACATTTCTGCCAACAAGGTATGAGAAAGCCCATTTCATCATGTCCTTGACATCCAGCCTGTACTCGATGTTAAAAAAAAAAAAAAAAAGTGCTTTCTGTAGGAGTAATCCACCAAGTTGCTAGCATTTAGCAGGAATTGGTGTTTTTATTGTCCTTTCTTCAGATGCTTTCGAGGATACAAAAACTGTTACCAAAGAGGATTAGAAGTGCCAACGAAGAGAAAACAACTTACTTCATTAATGCTGCGTCATTCAGATCTCTGTAATCCTCCACACATTCCAGTTTATTTAACAAATCTTTATTGACTAATTATGTTCTAGGCTCTGTTTTAGACTATAGGAAGCAAAAGGGATTAATACACATTGTTATTCTCGAGGAGGTTATAGCTATGACTGAACCATTTTTCTAAATAGCATGTACCAGAAGTTCAAAGCAACATTCATACTGCCTACTGTAAATAAGTCTAGGGAAACATCTTCTAAAATATCTCTGTTGATGTTATTTCTAAATCATTACTTCAACAACTATATATTAGCAACTCTCATACTCAAGGCACTAACCTGGGAGATGCAAGGGTACATAAAAATGTACAAGACATTAAGTATGTCTATTGGGAGACAATCTCCATGCATCTTAAGTGTTTCTGAACATCTTGTGAGCAGAGGCATTGACAGCTTTTGTTCTGGATCGTCTTTTCAAGGATGTTTGTGTATTAAACAGCCCTAGAAGGCAAAAGTAATGTCTCACTTTGGAGAAAAGAGCAGTTTCTATACTGTCTAGCATAATAAAGATAATACCTACTTCTGGAGGAATAGCTGGGTCAGGTTTGCTTGATAAAAGATTTGGTTCCCTAATCTTGGGGGTTCTTAGTTATAACACAAGCCCACTGTGTATGCAGCATCTACCTGGGCCACTTTGAGTCACCCCTGGGACTTGGGGGACAAGAGGGCCTGATGTGAACATGAAGTTCATGCTGCCTGCTGTGCCAAGAGTAATCAATCCTTTGTCATCGAATCCAGGAATTTCTTGTCTTCTGCCAGCATCCATAAAAGTATGGTAGGTTAATGTGTTAGCTTCTAGGTCCATGATATCTCAGACCTTCACAGTTCTTGATAGTGCCATTAAGAAATTTTTTTTAATAGGGAGGTTAAGAAAGGCACAGAGATAACCATGATAACCACAATATGTTATAATTGTGGTAATAGTCACCCAAAATACTTTAGAGAAGGACAAAATTGATTCTGACCAAGAGACAGTTCCATGTAGGAAGCTAAAGACGAGCCTTGGAGAATTTTCAAGGTATAGAGAAGGAACTTTTATGGAAAAAGGAAAACATAAAACTTATCATTCCATTCCCTATTTCTCTAACTACTCTTTCTCAGTATCGTCTACTGGGTTCTCCTCTGTGATCCTTAAGTGTTGGTATTCCCCAACATTCTACCATTTGCCCCACTTCTCTTTGCAATTTATGTCCTTCCTAGGGAAATCATATCCATTCCTATGACTTCTGCTACCAAATATACATCTCCGTCCCTAATTTCTTTCCAAGCTCCAGATCCTTATTTCTAATTGTCTACTTCACATATTTTATAGGTGACTCAAATTGAACGTGTTCAAATTGAACCAATTTTCCCTCTTCCCCTGACATACTCACTAGTTTCCTCCTCCTCCTAACTGTTTTTTAATTTTTTTTATTTTTTATTTATTTATTTATTTATTTTTGAGACAGAGTCTCACTCTTTTGCCCGGGCTCGAGTGAGTGCCGTGGTGTCAGCCTAGCTCACAGCAACCTCACACTCCTGGGCTCAAGCAATCCTTCTGCCTCAGCCTCCTGAGTAGCTGGGACTACAGGCATGCGCCACCATGCCCAGCTAATTTTTTCTGTATATTTTTAGTTGTCCGATTAATTTCTTTTTATTTTTAGTAGAGACGGGGTCTCACTCTTGCTCAGGCTGGTTTCAAACTCCTGAGTTCAAACAATCCGCCCGCCTCGGCCTCCCAGAGTGCTAGGATTACAGGCGTGAGCCACCGCGCCCGGCCCTCCTAACTGTTAATGGAATAATCATTCCCAGGGCCATAAGCAAGAAATCCACAAGGAATTTGCACTGCTAGGCAGGGATGTCATCAGAACAAAGAGAGCCAATTTAACAGTACCAGGCTGAGATAAACTATGCTGCTACAGTCTGCTAAGTGTTGAGACTGTCAGTAAAACCTGCTCTGACCTGAGAGCCTTCCTGTCTGTCCCTTCAGGGTGACTTTGCCTTATCTCTATTCTGATTCATCATGAGTTGACTTGATAGTTCAATTATTGTTCTTGTTTTAGATTTCCTATTGGTTCCTCATAATTGTCCCTATGTACTAATTATATGCCTACTCATATTATGTTCCCCACGGTTAGATGTGCTTATTGTCCAGTAAGTAGATTCATGGTCATTTTTGGAGAATTGCTTCACCCCATGAAGTGAATTAATAAACAAATTTAGAGGATTTTTCCTCATTAATAATTATGTAATATAATGTTTATTCCCTTATTTCTACCTTATTACCTTATTTCTACTTACACTGTCCTGGTTAACCCTTGGTCATCTGTCACCAGCTTCTTCTGCATCCTACCTGTCCTCTCTCTCTTTAGTCTTAACCTCTTCAAATATATCTTGTATACGCTTTCCAAAATTCAGAACTGATGTTGTTGATTCTCTGTTTAAGATCCCCCGGTACCTGCCATCACAAACACCATAGATCTTCTGTTACAAATTCAGTAAGATTAAGCCCAGGTTCCTTCATAGGACAGACAAATCTCTCCATGATCTGAATCCTAACTCTCCAGACTCATCTCAGCCCCTCCCTACCTCACATCTCAAGATAGAGCAAAACCAAACTGATTATAGTTCCTCTTATATAATGTGCTGCTTCTTGCCTCAATGCTATTTCTCACATTGTTCCTTTCACCTAGTGTTCCCTTCCTAGTCCTCTCCCCATGCCTTGTCTTGACTTGGCAAACTTATTCTATAGGCTGCTTCTCTTGTTGGTCATCTCCTCAAAGGAGCCTACGTTGCTTTCCTCTAAGTTCTTGCCAAGTAAGAGGCTCCCTTGTAGTCCCAAAATACCATTACATATCTCTGACTCTTACCACATTGGATTGTCATTGCAATTATTTACTGTGTTTCTGGCTCTCCCAAGAACTCATCTTTTTATGTCTATTGTGCTTAGCACACGAGTAGTCAATAAATATTTACTGAATGGGTGGATAGATGAATGGATGGATAGAATGAAATGTGGGTGATGAGCTACAGACATTTATGTAATAATTTTACCAAAGTACATTTAAAAACTTAATGAAAGGAAAAATGGACATATTATAGTATGCTTCTCTTTTGAAAGGACATTAGTTACTATGATAAACATATCAACAAGGGAATAGATTTAGAAGGCGTTTCAATTATTATTACACATATTTTCTTTTTCTTTTGTAAAACTCCGGACAAGTTAGAAATGTTACAGATAAGTCTGAACACAATCAACATTTTCAAGTCGGTATATTCAGTCTCTTATTAAATGGTAAATGCAAAGCACTTATAATTACTAGAGTATAAGGAGTAAAAAGCAAAATTTTATACTAATTATTAGATATCTTTGCTTTCTCTGATTAGTGGATTCATTCTCATTTATATCAACTCAAAAAAAAAATGTGACAAATGATTTAAGTCTTTGGGAAAGGCTGATGGTACCAAGTTCAAGTGTGACTCTGAACTATCTGGTAATATAATCATAAAATATTTGGAAAATAGTAGGTAGGACTTAAGTTGTCTCTACAGATGAAGTAGTGAAAAAATAAAAGTATTTTAATAATCTGGGATATAAAAAGTGCTAGATACATGCATTTTTATTTTAAAATAGAATTTGGATGGGAGTTTGGTTAGAAAGCAGATATTGTTCATGAATATAGAATCAGAATTTCTAACAGAGAAGGAGGGTGGGGGAGGGGAAAAAAGAATTTCCAACAGAACCTACAGAGAGTTTGCATAATCATTCTAATGGTACCATCTTACACAACATTAGCTTGAATAGTTTAGAGCAAAGTGGAAGTCAATTGCCTCCACACCCCCATGACTCCCCAGTGCCTATTTAAATGTAGTGTGATGGTGAGGGTAGACCAACTGAAGCTGGCTATTTCCTGATAGGCATATTTATCTTTCACTTAGATTTAATGTTGAGGATGCAATAAACAAACAAATAAGAAAATCCCAAAAAAGCACTTAAAGGCATTTATTACTAATAATAAAGAAATTTAAAAAATTACAAACGTTTCTTATCTCGATATTCAATGGCCTCTTGCTGTACTCCAGTATTTTTTCTGGTAATTTTCTTATTAAATTTGGCCTCCCTAAATATCTTCAAAATTTTTCTTATTCTTTACTTATAGTTATTCTTATTAAATTTAGGAAAAATTTATCCAGGTTCATAGGTCTATTGTTAAATATTCTTGATCATTCACAGAATCGCATAGACTGCTAACCATACTCAATTTTTATTACTTCTTAATACTTGTTCAAATATTTTTAAAAGCTTTTTGCCTAATTATATAAAAAGAAAATATAATGTGGAATCTTCAGTTTCCAAGCAGTGGAAGTGAAAATTCACACATTTCTGTCAAGTAGATTGGCAGTACATATCAAAAGCCCTAAAAAAATGTTCGTATCTTCTAATACAGCAATTTCTCATGCAGGAACTTATATTAAGGGGGAAAAATCACGGCTACACCCAAATAATTACCTATAAGAATAATCATAAAGGCATTAATAATAGAAAAATTATAAACAAATCATGTTTATAATTTATCAAAATTATATGCCAAATCATAAAGAGTTAGATAAATTACAGCATATTCATAGGATGCGATACTAAATATTCATTTAAAAATCACATTTTGGAATATACATTTACATGGAAAAATGTTTACAATATATTGTTAATTGGGAAAAGTAGACTACAAAATTATATTACAGATTGACCCAAATTAAATAAACATACACACATACACACAAAAAGTAGAATATACACCAAAATAGGAAGAGTGATAAATAGTTAACTCAGGGTGATGGGATTATAGGTCATATTTTTTTCTTCAGGAAATTTTTCTGTATTTTAAAAATTTTATAAAATAGACATTTTAAACACCATTTTGGGAAAAATTTTAATTTGCTTCTGATGCAGGGAAAGGGCACAAACTCTTTAAGACATGGGTTTGGGGATGAGTAAAAAATCTACTAGGGAAGTGTCAATGGAAAAGAACCCAAACTCTAAAATAATTTAAAAAGGTTTATTCTGAGTCAAACATGTGTTACCAAGGCCCGGAGAGCCACGTCCAAGAATCCTCAAACAAATGGTCTTGCTGTGGTTGGGTTACAGTTTGGGTTTACACATTTTAGGGAGACAGGAATTACACGTAAAAAAACAAATCAATCATGCAAGGCATACACTGGTTTGGCCCAAAAAAGCAGGACATCTTGAAGCAGGGCATTACAGTTTGTAGGTGGGTTTAAAGATTCTTTGATTTGTAATTGGTTAAAGAAATGAAGCTTTGTAGGCTTGGAATGTTTTAAGTTAAGGAAGTCTGTTAATCAGAGAAAAGCCACGAGATGTAAGACTCAGACTCAAGTGATCTGTTAAGCAGACTGATAAATAACCTGCAGGTGTGGTTTAAGCTTTGTCTTGTGTAGCCTCCTTAGGCCTGTTAATGAGTTACAAAGGATATCTTTAAGAGGGGAGAGGGGCATGATGAGGCATGTGTAACCTCCCTTCTCATGGCCAGCATCTCAGGTTTAGGGTATGTCTGCCCTCCCCCCTCACTCAAGGGGGGGTCCATTCAGTTGGCTGAGGGACTTAAGATTTTATTTTAGTTCACAGAAGTTACCTATAATGTTAAGCAATTCTTTTTTTTTTATCTTAAGCAATTCAAAGTAAATTAATGTGACATTCTCTAGCCTTCATAGACCAAAAACCTGAATAATAAGAGAGGTCGGGGAGGAAAAATGTGTCTAGTTTGAATAAGTATAGTCAGGGGCCCAGAAGAGGCACCCAGCATAACGACAATCTTCCTTGTCTTTCTCTTTTCACTGCTCACTACAAAAGAGGGGCTAAGAATGTGCAACCCAGGAAAACACAATACATATTTAACAATATTGTCATTTCGGCACCAATAATAACAAAATGAAAGGTTTCTACTCATGCTTGTCACATTAAGTAGATACATTCATTGAGAAAAATTTAAATTATGTCATGAACCACAGACTCTAGGTGGAAAGGCCTTTGCTTATCTACTTCATAAGTGATACAGCCAATTAAGCTGTTTCTGTAATACTTTAAGTATATTAAAAATAATTCATTAACATATGCAAAATGAATTAGTGATTACTTAATAATTACAGCTATATCATCATTTATATAACTTATACAATTTATAATATATTTATAGAAAGGATTTATTAAAACTTCAGGATTGTATAGATAACCTATGACTCACTTAACCACCCCTTTGGGAAGCCCTGCACATAATTTACAAAGTCACACCCGACCCAGGACCACTTCTCACTACCAGCAGCTTCTCAAGGTGAGGTCATATGCTGTTAGGACTAAAAGCACCATCCACAAAGCACTAGCTTATTCATAAACCCAAACTTATGACCAATGAAGGTATACACACACATGTGTATACATGTACACACACACACACATACATGATGATTTTGATAAATTGAAAAAATTAAATTCTTATCATTTACCTTTTTATTTCTGATTATTCTAGAAATTTAGAATCTCCTACAGCTTTAACCATAATGCTGTCTGTTCTGACGAACTGTAAATACTTAATGCACAGAAGGAACTATTATTTTAAATGGTGGTTTTAAAAATGCAGGTTGTGACCCATTATGGGTTGTGAAATAAAGTTAGTGGGTCATGACTAGCACTAAAAAAATTAAATATAAACGAATAGATTAAAAGATGTGGATGCAGTAGACATTAGAAGTATATAAAATAAATACCATTTTATAATACTTTTGTTTCAATTATATATATGTGGGTGTACTAGGTCACAACATAATATGTATTTTTAAATGGAGATTTGTTGTATATTGTTTTGAAAGCAAATATGCCCACATGAAATCTAATTTGCAATTTGCGATATTTTTTCCTTAATATTCCTATATAGTTATACTGTAAAATCTGTCTTATCTGGTGATCTACTTAAGAAAGTCATGTCCTATATCAAAAGAAAGGGAGAGATTGACAAATTTCTAAATATTTTTTAAGAGCCTTTCTGAAAGTGTCTATATGAGATATGCTTTTTTAAAATTTTTATTTCTTAATTTTTTTTTGGTCACATGTGAATCAGGAGAGATATGCTTTCTCATAGTACTTTTATTGACTCACTATATATGTATGCATATATATATCCTATGTATATTCATTCATTACATAGATATATCTATATCCATTCACTATACACACACACACACACACACACACACACACACACACACACATATATTAATTCCTATATGCCAAGTGCTAGGGACGTGAAGGTAATATTAATAAAAGAAAGTCCTTCTGAGGGGTAAAGTCCCAGTAAGGAAGACTACAAATGAGCTAAAAAACAATAACAAATATGCTAATAGTTTTAATATGTGTTGCTACTGTTAGTCTAGAAGCATAACCTCTAGTTCAGTGACAGAATACAGATCTTGATTTCAATGAAATTCAAATTTTCAGATGAATGAGAAAATTGAGAGGGCCAATCTGTTTGGAAACATTGTCAATGGGATTAGAATCTCAAAAATCTTGTATTTTTAGACTTGATGAATGTCTTGCTATAATGCAAGAGATTGAAACAGTGTAAAGAAGAAGCAAGAATGACCCCTATATGTCCCCGCATCCAGTGCCTACATCCCACTGCCATCTTCACCATGCCCAAAAGAAAGGCTGAAAGGGATAGGGAAATAAAACCAAGACAAAGGACAAACCATAGAGAGGGTCCACAAGGTTGTCCGCTAAACCTCCAAAGCCAGAGCCCAAGCGGAGAAAGGCCCATGCATAGAAAAGAAAGAAGGTACACGAAGGAAAAAAGGGAAAAGTTGACACCAGCAAGGGTGGGAATAGCCCCGCAGAAAACAGAAATGTCAAAACAGACCAGGCATAGAAAGCTGAAGGTGTTGGAGATGCCAACGGGAGTGGGTGCATTTTTGATAACCGTGTACTCTGGCACATAGTTTGAAATACTATTTTTTATCAAGTTTTATAAAAATGTACAATTTTGTTTCACTTTTTAAAAAAGCTATCGTTATAAAACACTTCATTGTTGTTTTTTGGGGAAGGTGCATATGTCACTAACAGAGTATCTGCGAAGCTGGATTGATGTGGGAAAAACACCTTTCCCTTCTAGTTTTGGCTCCCAGGAGGAGGGATTCCCTGACATTAACACACAAAGGCCTTGTGATATGGAAAAAGTAAAATTCGTTTTTATGTCTTCTTCTCCCTCTCCACCTTCAGTATAGACTTAACTCCTTTAAACCCAGACACCTGTAGGGACCTGACCCCCCAAAATTGGTTGCCAGTTAGTCAGGCAATCTGACTTTGCAGTGATGCCACTGAGACGGCATCCCTCAAAGGAGCAGTGGTTCTGTTTCTAGATTGTGATCTTCAGATAAATTCTGCCATTTCATTTCATTTCCTGAAAGTCAAGGTTGGTCTATGAAAAGTTGTTAAAAAACATGCTAAATGTGAAATGTCAACCCTCATTCTACATTTCTCCCATTCAGAGCATCAAATGAAGACTTCATTGGGTTTCAGAGTGGCTTTCTGTTTTTGGTAGTTCTTTGAAGGAGGGAGTTTGAAAGTTATTATATACTGTTTACAAATGTCTGCCCATGTCCTGCCTGAAATACCATGATTGTTTACGAAAAGTATCTTTAATAAGGCTGGATACAGTTTGGTGTAGAAATAAGAGATGCAGTGACCTACAAAATAACATAGAGCGAGAAGACGATTCAGTCCATTGATTACTCAACTCGACAAACAATTGAGCACTTTCCATGTGCTAGGCATGGTAACAGCAGCTGGAGAAACAAAGGTGAATAAAATACACTTTAGGTGGCCACAGTTAATTGTTGTCTAGTAGGAAAAGCTAACATAAAAACAGATAATAAATCATAGTGCAATTAGCACAGTTAAAAAAAGGGTATTGCAGGTGCAATGGTAACAGAAAAAGGCATCTCCTTGGAGGAGGAGACACAACATTTCATGGAAGGCAAGAAGTTGGAGCTGGAATAGGAGTTTCACAATAAAACAAAAGAAGAAAGTCATTATAAGCTCAGAGAGTAACTCCTGCAAGGGTAAACATTAACACATTTGGACAACTGTTAGAAGGCGCTACTACCCGATCATAGGGTGCCAGAAGGTAGCCAGTAGAAGCGAGGCTGGGGAGGCAGACCCAACCACAGAAGGGAAGAACCTTTGATGCCACGCAAAGCGCTTTACGCTTAATTCCAAAGACAATGAGAATACAGATACTGTGGAAGGCTTTGTCCAGGGAGTGACTTTCAAGTTAACTCTGGTGATCACATGGAAATTAACTGAAAGAGAAAAGAACTTGGAGATCTAGAAAACCAACTAGGGCTGTGAACTCTGACATCACACTTGACTGCTAGCATATTATGTGACCCAGGACATTCTGATATGAGGAAAACCAACATGTAATATTTTTATCTGGTAAAGCTGATAATGCAGAGAATTAACAAATTGTGTGTGTATAAACAGGAGACTCATAGTTAGGAAGCTGGGAAGTGTCTGTCACATGAGTCCTCCAGTACCATATGCTTGATTCACCCTTGGGCTTAGCAACAATATTAGACTCTTTAAAATATCAAGAGCCATCATGGTCACTGCCTTATTCTGCTGGGTAGCAGGCTGATTCGCTGCAGAATAAGTTAACCACACAGACTCTAGATTTGGGGAGTGAAGCCCCACAGCTAGGTTTCCCATTTGAGGAGTGTTCCTCTACTCCATGCTGTTGTAACTATTTTTCTAAAAGCTAATCATTTCTGATTTTCCAAGTCTAATCAAATCATTTGCATTTGTCTCTTATTTTTTCTCTAAATTTTGCCCCTTCAAAGCCAATACTTCTTATAATAATAATAGCAAATACTTCTATAGCACTTTCTATGTATCAGGCGCTATTCTAAATGCTCGACACGTATTAAATGATTAAATTCTCATGTCAATCCTATGAGTACTATTATTATCCTCATTTTTCAGAGGAGGAAACAGCAAGTTTCCCAAGATCCTAAATAAGAGCAGAGCCACTAATCAAAACCAAGCCATCTGGCTCTGAAGCTGATATTTTTAATCATCATAATATGCTAGCTCCCACAAATCTCAGTTTATAAAGGTACCCGGTAGGAACACGGACCAGTGCATCACATTTTGCCTTACGGAAAACTTTCCTTGGATGTTCCTTTTTCACACACTGCAAAATCCTGTAAGTTTTGCCCCTGTACCTAGTTATTACCCTTTTATGGTTTGCATTGGTCCGACAAACTTGAAAAACACATGTTTGGAAGTGCAGTTCAGCCAGACTGAAAGATTACCCTCTCGGCTTATTTTTTTTTTTTACAGTTTAACCAAAACTCTCTTCATTTTACAAATAAAGTCTTTCTGTAAGAGTTCCTTTGGGAGATGAAACTTAACTAAGAATTTACAACTCATCAAAGTTTCTTCTCTTTAATACTCAAGATTGAAATGAAACTTCTCCATAGTCAGCAGTAAGAGCAGTTCTAATGCAACTCCTTTATTGATTTAAAAAAAGTTGATTAATCTTTTTACTTTTTATCTTGTCTTTAGGTCATAAGTCACAAATCCTTTTGTGAGAGGAAACTACTTTTTATATTCCCCGAAGCTTTTAAAGAGGATATAGTAGTAGCAGAAAGTTATTTTTTACAAAATCAATCTACCATATAAGGATTTAGGACCTACTTACTCGTTGAAAGACCCCTGACCCTGCCCAATTGCAGGTGTTTCCTACGTCATTTCTGGAGTCTGAGCTTTATTTGCAGAAATGATTATTTAAAAAAAATTTAACTAGCACATTGCTCTTTATGGTTTTGAAACATTCTTCTATATGTGAGCAGATCTTAAAAATTTCTGGATCTCTGATTCTGAGTAAAATATATAAAATACCTTCTACTTTTTTCAAGACTTTTTCAAAAAAATAAATATAAATGACACAAAGGTCAAAACTTTCAGATGAATTTTATGAAAATTATCGCTAATGCTTCGAAGTGAGAGAATCAGGAAGGTGCGTGGAGAAGAATGTCTATGTTTTTCCTCAAATGGTAATGAAGTGGTTTAGTCATTGGCACAGACCTTTTAAGCCAGCCCACTAAAAGGCAACGGGATGTTTTCAAGTCCCCTTGGGTGGGCGAAGCAGATACTTGTTCTGCCTTATCTTGCACTGAACACTGAATATGTGTTGAAAATAGAGTTGATATGCAACCCGTTCACCTCTGCAACCACTCACCTGCTGCTAGTTTAACATAATGTTAAACTGAAGAAGATTAGCATACAAGTCAGGACGTGCCTCAAGAAACAGGAACCTAACATCCACCTTTATAGTCTGAGCTCCGTCCGCAGTGAGCAGGCCGTGCTAAATATTGGGAGAAAACGAGAATAAGTTATCATGCAAAGCAAACTGTAGGTTTGAATCCTAGCACGGCCATCTACGAGTTGTGTAATTTTGCCAAAGTACCTAATGTCTTGGTACACACATCTAGAAAACGGAAATTATCCCAACCCTTAAGATTAGAAGAAAATCGGGGAGGGCGGGGAAGAGCGTGAAAACAGGCGACCCCAGTAGGCTCCCAGTAACCCAGTTTTCACTTTCTCTGCGCGTGTCTATGGCTGTTGGTGGCCTCATCTCCCGCCATCTCCAGCAGCTTGTTCACACAATGAAGGTACTAAACAGAATGGTCACCTTTCTTTATGTGGGTACCGGTCATCCACCACCTTTCTGCTTCTCGGTGCTTTGGCCTTTTTCATCCTGCCTAGCAGCCGCAGCTTACACTGGTGGGAGTAACTTCCAGCTCTGTCTGTAGAGTTGTCGAGTTGGGGGCACACGCCAAGGAGTGCTGCACGCCTGCCTTCCCCAGCCTCGTCGGGCTGTGGCACTCTCCTGGCCTATCTCAAAGTCTGGGCAACCCGGCAGCAAGCGAGGAGCGCCACAAGGTCTTTTTCGTGCCCCGTACTAGCCACTCCATGGCCAGGGTGGGAGTGGGAGGGGGCGGCGCTCGACACCACGACTCAGGGAGAGATCCCCGGGCTCGCTCGGCCGTTCCCGGGCTTCGGGAAGGGCCCTGGGCAGGGCAGGAGCCAGGAAGCGCAGTGGCGCCCGGCGAGGCTGCAGGGCCCCGAGCGGTCGGACGGGGGAGCGAGAGTTAAACCTTGCGGAGCGCGCGAGCCGCGAGCGACGGCGGCCGGAGCCGGGGCCGGGAAGCCGACGCCGCGCCGAGCCTGCCTGGCAGCCGGGCGGGAGCGGCGGGAGGCGGAGGCCGCGCGGGGGGCGGAGCGGGCGGCGCCGGGGAGGCGGAGGCGGAGGCGGTGTCTTCCCGAGCTGCGCAGGCGTTGCTCGCACCTTGTTGATTAGTCAGTGCTGGGAGCGCTGCTATGGCGTTTCTCAGACCCGCGGCTCCTCCTCACACGCTCGAGGCGGAGGAAAGGAGGGGTAAGAGAAGGAGGAGGCGAGCGGGCGGCCGCCGCAGCTGCAGACCCGGGGCCAGAGGAGGAGGCGGAGCGGGAGCCGCCGCAGCCACCCGGGCCGCCGCCGCCGCCGCCCGCAGCCGCGGGGCTGCTCCGAGTCCTCTCCCGGCTTGAGGGCACGCGGGGCGCCCCAGCCATGCCCCGCAGCGGCAGCTGAGCCGGGCGCCGGCCCCCTCCCTCCGGGCCGCCTCGGCCGCCGCGCCCCCCGGCCGGAGCTGCCCGGCGCCTCCCGCGCGCCTCAGACCGCGAGCGTGAGCAGCGGCGGCCGCCGAGGCGCGGGTGGTGCCGGCGGCGGCGGGGGAGATGGACCCGGCGCCCTCGCTGGGCTGCAGCCTCAAGGATGTGAAGTGGAGCTCGGTGGCCGTGCCGCTCGACCTGCTGGTCAGCACTTACCGGCTGCCCCAGATTGCGCGGCTGGACAACGGTGAGTCCCCGCCGGGGCGCAGGACAGACAGGCACCGGGCAGACGGGCGCGGACCGCCGTCTCGGCGCGGGTGTGCGCGCGTGTGCTCGGGAGGGTGGGACCCGGTGGGGAGTGGGCTGCCCGCTACTGAGCGCCGGAGTTGGCTCGAGCGGCTGCCGCAGCCCTGGCGCGTTGCTCTCAACTCCCCCCAGCAGCAGCCAGAGAGGTGGAAATCAGAGCCCTTGCAGTATAATTTAAAAGGACGCCTTAAAAAAAAATCAACATAGGGGAAACCTCTGCAGATAGTAATCTTGGACGCGAGCTGTCCCTCCCCACCCTCCTGCAAGAATTACTCAACCTGAGAAACCCTGAAGAGTTATCTTAGGCAACTTTCTACGAAAATAATTGTGCTCTGGTTGGCATCTTATTTTGGGTGCTTTCTTTCCTACCCCCCCCCCCCGTCTCCCCTCTTTCCCCATCCCCCCGCAGCAGATTTAAGAGAAAAAGCTCCTGGGTGACCAAGGAAAGGGATCACATTTCTCGGAGACCTTTTATTACAGCTTGTCTGTTTAGTTTAACCCAACTGAAAGTAATTTAGGGCTGTGTGTAGAAAATGTTTTTAGCAGAATTAACCTTATGCTTAAGGTTAATTATTAGCTTAGCACATTTCCAGCCTGGAAAAAGAAATTTAAGTCGCGGAAACATATATTGATTTGAAACCTGAGCTCACAACTAAGAAGCGTGTGTTTCCTAAAATTGACCACCAGAAACCAACCAAACATCCCCAACTGTTCTGCAGTGTGACATCTGCCAACAAATAGATGCGCATACTGTCAGGCAAGTAGACACCTTTCAGTTTGAGAGTTGTGACATGTAAGGTGGCAATTTAGGTGTGCTTGGTCTTCTCTTGTTATCACCATAACTTCAGTGGGCTTTGGCTTCTTGTGATTTCAGGCTGTCTGCAGAAAGAAGCCCTGCTATGGGGCAGTGGGAAGCACCCTGGCCCAGGCTGGCAGGCAGGCGGATAGAGCTGTGACCACACAGGCCAAGTCAGAAGAGCACTAAGTAGAAAGATGTCATTTAGATTCACAAGCACTTGGGTTACTCCTTGTTTTCTGGGGAGAAGGGGTGTGTAACATGAGACCTATAAGTGTCCAAAGGATTTATTATTCTATTTCTTATCTGTGGGGTTAGATTAGACATTTGAAGCACTGATGTGAAAAATAAACACAAGAAAGTTCAGGAAAGCTGGAAAACAATCTTGGCTCACTTGCTATCCTTGTTTGGTTGGTGGTGGTAGTGGTGGGCATTGCAAATAAACCAGGAGTTTTTAAACTAGTAATGAAGTCCAGATGACAATAGCTGTTGAATACAAGGGAGGGAGGACAGGTGGTGTATTGAGGCATTACTGCTTGGAGTAAGGGGTGGGAAGATGTCTTGTGCTTTAAATATGCACCCACAGACCTGGATTTGTGTGTGTGTGTTTGTATTCACTGCGTTTCATTTCCTGCTCCAAAATTGTGTGTATTGGAAGACTGAGAGTGCTTCCCTTTTCTGCCCTTCTCTCATCTCTGGACATGCTGCCAAAACTTGTTAGCTAGGCAGAGAGCATGGGTGTATGTGGTGTAAAAGTCACTCAAAAGCTTCATTAAACTGAAAGTTTGAAGAGGCTGAATATCAGTTTCAGACATAACTTTTAGTTTTATTGCCCACTTTTCTATCCCTGCCATTCATAAAAAGGATCTGAATCAGCAGTGTACTCATCCCACACTTCTTTCTAAAATGAAGACGTGGGTAGCAAGTCTTAACACTGTGTCCTTTCAAGCTGTGGAATGGATTTTGATCACTACATGTAATTCCAGTTCTTTACTGTAAATTTCTCTTATTTTCTTATTGCCACTGGAGAATCACAGAGGCACACAGAGATTTGGATTCATAGCCTAATACCGCTTTACACCTTGCTGCTTTCATTTAACAAACCCATCTTATTTAAATATTTTTTTGTTAACATGGGTTTTAATAGGTACATAATATTCCATGGGATGACTCTACTATATAATTTCATCCTCTATTGTGGACATTACTAAGCTGCTTTATTTTTTGTTGTTATAAGTCAGGGTATAATGAACATTCTTGTACATAAATCTGTTTTGGTTAGAATATATTCCTATCAAGCATGTCAATCCTTTTTAACTCCTTGATAACACATTGTCAAAGTGCTTTAGAAACTAAAGGTTATGCTCATTTACACTAACATGAGCATTGTGGGAGTTCCACTCTCTGCCCACAGCCTTAAAATATTAAGTATTTTTAAAAATCTTTGCTAATTTGATGGAAAGAAAGTGTTATCTTAGCAGTTTAATTAGGATAGACTTGAAAAGAGTCAGTCATAGCTTCTGTGCTTGTTTTTAAATATGTTTCACATCAGTGTTTAGAACAGGTTAAGGACATGCTGACATATTTATAAATGCCATAGGTGAAATCTCAAGTTTCATGCAGTCCTCATCCTGTGTGTGTCTTTTTGCCAGTTTTAGTGCTGCAGGTACATTTTATACATACACATGCCTACCCTATACTTAGACATGAAAGGTAGTCATTTTCCAAATCACTCGTTTTAAAAGAGACTAGAAAGAAATTGAAAAACATGCCACTAGTTGACATCATGCCAAGAGGAAACTATTGTCTAATTTCAAGCAATCATTAAAAAACATTAAAAATCTAATTTCATAACTGTTAATGAATGCCTACTCTATGCTGGTACATTTCTGATATGTATTGTTTCAAATCCTCGGCAACCCCCGTTTTAAGGACTTTGGGAACCTGAAATTCAGAGAAACTGAGTGACTTGGCTAAAGACTCATACCTAGTAAATGGTGGGGTGGGATTTCCAACCAACTTTCTGACTCTGAAGACTGACCTCTTATCTGAAACTCTGCCACCTCCTCATACTAAAGGGGAGTAGGTTTGAAGTAGTTTTGACATCTACTCTAAATAGCCTCACTGTCTCTGAGAGCTGGAGGACCGGAATGGCAATGTTTTTAAAACACTGTAGACACCGGATAAAGTGTTGGCCTTATCCATTAGATATAGATGGCTTTCTCCTTCCCAAAGGAGTGGCTAAAAAGAGGCAAGGGGCTGTAGGGAAGAAGAGAGGTTACAGAATTGGAGAAAGAAGGAAAAAACATGGAGTTCCGGGGCTTAGGTATGTAGATGTGTCTGTTGAGATGATGCCTCAGTACATGGGCTCAAAATATTAACTACACAACATGTAAAGAACTCTCCAATTTCTGCATTATACATGTCACTCCTGAAATGCCAATTAGATAGGTGCATTCAGTATTACACCCCCGTGGTGAAATTTGTCTTTGTACGATAAGTTAAATACAAAATTAGTGAGCCTTTGTGAGTATTGCCCTATGAGCCTTTCTGGGAAACCCAAAGAAAAGTACTTTAGCAATTCTCCTTGGGAGATTTGGTGCCATACATCTCATCAGCCAAGGTCTAACCCCAGTTGGCAATGCAGTTAAGATCAGATGTTTAAACTGATTGATCATCAGTCTTGTAAATTGTTGGCTGTAGAACCAGGTTCAACTAATGTACTTAGGACCATGAAGAGGACACAGAGAATACTAATCCCTATTCCACTTCCAACCATCCTCACTCAAAACTGGGTCTGTGGGAAGTTGTTCCTTTTTTCTCTCCTCATTATTTCATCCTGGGAAGACTCTGAAGGCTTGTTCTAGGGCAGTGTTCTTCCAGCTTTTTTGCTCCTGTAGTTCCTAAAAGATTCTGTGAAATTCTGTACCCTAGCACATTTTTCAGTTATTTGCTAAAACTGTTTGTCCCAAGTTTAAATAGTTGCAAAGTGTGTAACTTTTCAGCATACTGTAAATATTGATATTTTAAATTATTGTATCATTTAAAAACTCTTGTAAAATCCATATTTGATTCCCGATATCATTTATTTAAAAAAATGCATGAATAAGTTCTTTAAAAGCTAAAAATTTTGTGCCTTTTCTTTATCTCTTTAAATTCTTGTTTCCATTTCCCTTCTCCTGATAGAATTCTACCCCAATGTTATTCACTTTAATTCTTGAAAGTGTTTTTTGATCACTCTGTCATACTTTTTATAACCCCAAATATGTATATAAATTAAAATTCAGTGTTTTCTGTATCTTTTGACTTTAGGCTTTTCATATGTAAAGATTTCCCATTGTTTTTTAAAACAAAGAATTGGAAATTACCTGATAAAACAAAGGTGTTACTACCCTCATACTGATGACTTTCACCCCTCAACTAGTGTCAACATTTTTATTTGTTCTTTGTTCTCCCTCCCCTGCGTTGTACCCTGGGGCAGTGCATTTTAGAAAGATGTGAGAAAGGTAGTGCAAATACGTAGGTTTTGTAAAGTGTGTGAGGGACCGTTGTGAAGGGGAGGTGGTGAAGGACAGCTTCCATCCATCGCCATGGGTTAATCACAGGATGGATACCTATCACAGTCACTCAGGTGGATCAATTTTTAGACAAGAACATTTGGAAGTTGGGGGTCTGGAAACTGCCTTACGGCTGTGATAATGAACCCCTTGGGAAGTGTTGGCTTTGCTTCGAACATGTACCCCAGTTCATAAAATGCTGGTCTAGTGAATAAAAAGATGAATTTATGGCCCTGTTTGCTGAAAGGAAGAAGAAGACCAAGGCTGCATGGTCTTGGTCTCTCTCGGAGAGAAAAAGAAGTGGTGGGGGGAGAGACAGCTAAGTAGGTAGAACAGCAGCAGACTCTCCTTCCTGGCTGTTGGAAGGAATCAGATCTGATTCTAAGCCGTGTGTGTAGGTGTGTTGGGGCTGTGGGAACTTTGGTCCATGCTCTGTGCTCAGGTGCTCCTACAGCTTTATCATTTACAGGCCTGGAGAAGGAGCAAAAGCATGGACACTCAGGCCCTGGGGAAGCTCCAGGTGGCTGCTTGCAAATATCAAAGGTCTTTCTAGTTCCATGTTTTATCTTTGAAATTGATGTAAGTTCTGAATTCTATTCTGTGATTGGTGTTATTTTATATATATTTTCTTTCTTTTTCTCCTTCCTTCTTTTTCTCTCCTCTCCTCCCCTCCCCTCCTCTTCTCTCCTCTCCTCTCCTGTCTTCCTCCGGGAAGATGTGCTGTCCTTATCTGTGGCTTTATTTCCCCCAGCATTCTGTATTGTAAGAGGGTACACAAGCCCAGGGTAGGAGAAATGGTAGTTTAAAGGATGCTAGATTTGGAGCTAAGAGACTTGCATTTTGTTAACAGGTACTCCATTTCCTCCATTTCATACCATGTGATCTTGGTGAGATCTCTTAACCCTTTTGATTTGTAGTTTTCTCTTGCAGCAAAAATGAACATAATACTTGCCCATGTACCCCATAGTTATTCAATAATTTATTCAGTCAGCTAGTATTTATTAAGCCCCGACTATGTGACAAGCACTGGTATAGGTGTTGGGACTACAGCACTGAACAAATCAGACTAAAACCTATCTTCATGGAGCTTACATTCTTGTGTATCTACTTACTGTAAGAATGCAATGCAATAACGTATGTGGAATGCATGTGTACTGCAAAACAGGATACATACATAAGATTGGTACAGTGGTGATGCAGACCAGTTGAGGTGGAGGCTTCAGAGTATGTTATGTCATTTAAGCAGCAGAAGATTTTATTATCTGTATACAGATAAACTGAGAGAAATGCTCTGGGTGACTTTAGTCTGTTTCCTTTGGAGTATTCCAGGTTACTATTGATCTAGTAATCCATGGGTTATAAAAAAAGTGGTGTAAGGTGTTTATTAGAGAGAGAGTATCATAAACAGACTAATCCGAAATTGGATTTGGGAGGGACCAGAGCAGGAAGTTGGGGGAGGAACTTTTAACTTAATCTAGAATCGCATGTGAGTCTGACCCAATGGTACCAAAACAATGAATTTAGACACGTGAATCTTTTTTTAGCATGTACCCACTATTACTTTTACTGATTGATGGTCATTTTTTAGTACCTATCATTTGTATAACAGCAGGAAAGAAGTGCCTAATATAATGTAATACATAAAATTAGTGATAAGAAAGTCTCTTTAACATTCATTGATACACAGTATGCTTTTACTTTCCTCCACTTTTCACCTATTTGAACTATCGACCATGCCTAAAAATTATGGGAAAAAATAGGAGAGGACGTTGTAGCAGGCATTGGACAGTGATAAACATTTAGACCCTCAAGTCAAGATTTGGACATAGCTCTTGCAGTGTCCTTGTTTTTAAGCAGGATGGCTGTTTTGAAAATCTCCCCCCACCCCCAAGCAGTACTTTAACACCTATTTACAAGGGAGAGCAAGTATCTTGAATGTAGGGTGGATATTTACGTATTCTAATTGAAAACCATAACTTTAAAAAATGTTTAGCAGATATGATAATTTGTACATATTTATGGGGTGCATTGTGATGTATATGTATACATTGTGTAATGATCAAATCAAGATTATTAGCATATCCATCATCTCAAACATTTATCATTTCTTTGTGGTGGGAACATACAAAATCCTATCTTCTACCTGTTTTGAGGTATATAATACCCTATTGTTGACTCTAGTTGCTCTACTGTGCAGTAGGACACCAGAACTTACTCTTTCTGATTGTAAGAAAAACATTGACCATCCTCTCCCCAGCACCCTCTTACCCCTACCCTCCCCATTAACCACTGTGTCATTCTCTACTTCTGTGAGATCTGCTTTTTTTATCTTTTTTTTTTAATTTCAGCATATTATAGGGGTACAGATGTTTAGGTTATATATATTGCCCTTACCCCCTCTCCCTCCCCAAGTCAGAGCTTCAAGCGTGTCCATCCCCCAGGATCTACTTTTTTTAGATTCTGCATATAAGTGAGAACATGGAATATTTGTCTTTTTGTGTCTGGCCTATTTCACTTAACATGATGTCTTCCAGGTTCGTCCATGTTGTCACAGATGACAAGATTTCGTTCTTTTATATGGCTGAATAGTATTCACTTGTGTATATATACCACATTTTCTTAACCTGTTTATCTGTTTTTGAACACTTAGGTTGAGTCTTGACCATTGTGAATAGTGCTGCAATAAACATGGCAGTGCAGGTATCTCTGGCATACTGATTTCATTTCCTTTGGATATATACCCAGTAGTAGGATTACTCAACCCTTATCTATCACCATATATAAGAATCAACTCAGATGGATTTAAAGATTTAATTGTAAGACCAGAAATTACGAAACCACTAGAAGAAAGCATAGAAGAAACACTTCATGACATTGGAGTAGGCAAGGATTATTTTGGATAAGACCTCAAAAGCACAGGCAACAAAAGCAAAAGTAGACAATATGGGATTACGTCAAACTAAAAAGCTATGCACAGCAAAGGAAATAATCCACAGAGCAAAGAGATAACCTATGAAATGGGAGAAAATATTTACAAACTCTACATTTGACAAGGGTTTAATATCCAGAGTATATAAGGAACTCAAACAACTCAACAGCCAAGCCCCCACCCAAAAAAACTGATTAAAAATGGGTAAAAGACATGAATAGACATGTCTCAACAAAAGACATGCAAATGGCCAACAAGTATATGAAAAATGTGCAATATCACTAATCATTAGGGAATGTAGATCAAAACCACAATGATATATTATGTCAGAATGGCAAAACGACAAAAGATATAAAAAACACAAGATATCAAAATGACAAAAGATAAAAAGTGATGGCTAGAATTTGGAGAAAAGGGAACCCATGTTTACAAACTATTGCTATGAATGTAAATTTAAATTAGTAAAGCCATTATGGAAAACAGTATGGAGGTTCCTCAAAAAATTAGAAATAGAACTGCCCCTAAGATCCAGCAACCTCACGACTGGATGTATATCCAAAGGAAATGAAATCAGTGTCCACGTTGTCAGTAAAAATCTTAAGACACTCAGTTCATCTGTAAAAGGGAAACTGGTTTGACGGTTGTGATCTGCATCATGGTTAAAAGAGGGAGTCTTTTAGTCTCTTTGGCTCATTGGCCGCCTTATTGAAATAGCAAGTTCTTGTAGACCAGCTTGTAAGCTCGTTTATTTTTGTTCGAGATTCCTGAGGTATCTGTCTTTTCACTTACTGAACTGCTGTTCTAGGAAGTCTCATAAACTTGCTTCTTGTCTTCAACAGGACTCTCAATCTCAAGAACATCAGCTATTATATGCAATGTGAAAAATAACTTTTATTTCTGGTTTGTGTATTGTCAAAATATAAGATACCTGTTAAAATATTTGAAATTTCATGGAATTAACTCTGTTAGAAGACATTTCCACATGAAGAGCTTCCCCACCCGAGCCCTATTCTGCTCCCAATTTTTCAAGAATGTTTACTTGAATTTCAGCTTAAAGATTTCATAAAGTTATTTTTTTAATACTATTTCCTAGCTCCTAGCACAATGCCTGCACATAGGTGGCACTTCATAACCATTTAATAAATCAACAAGCAAATCTCAGTATTAAAAATTATAAGGTCCAAAATATCCATATTACTAAAGCTATCTATGAGCTCTGCAAGTCTGAAATAGAATCTCACTCTTGTATCATTTGAGGTTGCATTATATTTTAAATATATTAATATAAGTTAGACTAAGATGGTAGATCTTAATATTAGCAGCAGGAAAAATAAAGACCTGTGGACCATCATTTATAAAATAATGATTTTTAGGGCCATAAGTTATCAGTATTTTAAATAAGTATTCCTGGAAATTACAACTCATTTTTAGATTTTTTCACTTTCTTGATAGTTCTTTCATTCTGAAATTAGGATGCTTCCTTTACGTATTATGTGTTGCTATGTCATTGACTTTTTAATCATTGGTATCATGCTATTAACACTACTGAGTACATGATCTAGAATGCCATAAATCTTAGAAACTAATCAACAATAAATAGCCATCTACCCATCGCCTCATCTCTGGGCACCAGTAATTTTACTTCTAAGCAAAGCAAGCCACTTGGTTCAAATAATGTTACTAAACTACAATTGCTAATTTGGTACAGTTGTCATCTTCCTAGAATAGCCCCAAGATTGACTTGAAACCATAGTGTCTTAATCCCAGACAATGAGTTTCCTTTTATGCCATGCAGAAGTATGAGATAGTAGTAAAAGAAGGAAAAAATGTTCCCAAGCCCCTTTGCGTTCTGGGCATGGATTACTTTACAATTACAGGGCAAACCATTTTAATTGAGTCTGCTAATTGTTAACCTAGTTTGAAGTATTTGAATACCACCTGGGCTTTGATGGTTTAATGATTGTTTAATAAGTGCCAAGTTATTGAATTTAAAATGCAATATGAATTCTTTATAATTATAAAGATATTTGTTATTCCAGTTAGTATTTAACATATATAGTGGGTTATTAAGATGAGGCCAGGTTATACACAGGGGGAATGTAATTGTGAGCAGCACTTATGTGTATATCTCTGTAAAGATTTAAAGTAAGTTATGTTTTGTTGTTTTTTCTCCACTCAGCAGAGAAAAATTTCGTTGGCCACTTTTTTATTAGATGACAGTTTTCTCATTACCACACTTCAGGATGTTAGAAATGAAAATTTGTCTTTCTTCAAGCAGGGAACTAGGTACACAAATATCTAAAAGTAACAGAAAAAGGGTATATGTTTCTATTTTTAAACAGAATCAATCACTTGTAACATTTGTAGAAAGCACGGATTATAACAGTCTATTATTCATTCAAAAAAGGTTAATGAAATACCTGAGAAAGCCCACTTGCATAACTCCAGGACAGCTATCTGTGCAGATGTTGTATTCCATGATGGTCATTTTGGATTGCCACTCTGTTCCTTTAGCAGCACTGGGGCAAGTAAGGGATAGTTGGAATAAAAAAGCTAACATACATTCATTCCATTGTCACCCCTGGTCCTCAGTAGTTTATGTTCCTAGATCTTCAGTAGTAGTAGTCTGTTTCAGGTTATTACCATTTAAAATAATGCAGGATCTATTCTTACTTCTGGACCACCGACTGAGAAAGTCAATCAAGCACCAGACCCAAGTTAAAAAACAATTTAATTAGTTGTGTCTAGAGAGAAAGCATTTGCTGTAGAAGGTTCAGATTACCTACTTGAAAATAAATAACAAGTAGCAGAAAGCCTTATTAAGATACCCTACTCTTATTTTTTTCCATTTATTTTGGTCCCATCTTTTGGCCAGTTAAGAGGAAAAGGAGCCATTGAAAGTAGACAGAATCAGAAGAACTTTTCACAAGCTCACATGGCCAGGCATGTCAGTTAGTATTAATTTCAGTTGTATGTAACAGGGCCGACAAAAACAAAATGGCTTATGCAACATGGAAATCTTTCTTTGCTTTCTTTTCTTTCCTTTCTCTCATATAGAAGAAGCCTGAAGGTATGTAGTTCAGGACTGAGAAGGGCAGTTCTGTGGAGCCAAAAACCTATGCTCTTTATGTCTTTCTGCTCTGTCATCCCTGCAAGGAGCTTTCACTCTTAAAACTTCGTGGTTCTAGATGGTTGCTGGAGCTCTAGCTATCATGTCTACATCCAAGGCAGCAATAAGGGCAAAAGGATATGTCTTACCAGTCCTTCACAGGACTTCGCTTACATCCCATTGGTCAGGACTTACTCCTACGTGAGGAGTACAGGAAGGCAGGGAACTGAAGTCTTTCAATTGGGCATAAAGCCCAGGGGTTCCTACTACAGGAGAAGGGGACAGTAGATATTGGGAGCCACCCAGCAGCCTCTGCCACCCAGATTGTTGCTTTAATTAATGCCTTCTCTTCACTTTTTTTCTCCTACTCAAAAACTTACTAAAATAGCCATATATTGGGCCCTAACTGCTTGACATCTTTCTAGTTCAGGTTCTTGCTCAGCTAAGGTAGTGTGAACTTCTTGTACCAAGAAGATACTTTGTTGATAAATTCCTGTGCCTTGCATGAATATAAGCTGAAAAACTAGATTCATCACATATTGACTTTAAAGACTAATTAAATAGACAAATTTATAAAAATATTTAATTATTTTTACATGTAATCCATAACAGTCTCTGAAGTTCTATGTTTGGGGCAGTTAGATTAGAGACAGATTACAGCAACTTCAGAATCTGTTGAAGTTTAGAATCAGAGTACTGACACTAGTGAATAAATAGTACAAATTCATAGAAAAAGACATGGAGAAAAGCAAATGTGATAGTCTGAATGTCATTTCATTTTTTCTATTGAATATTTGTGCAAATGTCGACTTCACTGTAATGACCAAGAAGAAGGAAAACAGATAAGAGAAGAAAAGCCCAGTTTAGTTCTCTCTGTAGATATAGCCAGTGGTTGATGGGGAATAAAATACATACTCCTCTACCAATTTAGCACCTGAGGATTCTATAAATAGTTATATTTATCACAGGGTTGAGGTGACAGTTGCTGAAAGTGAAGTACAAAATAACTTTATGAGAATCTTTTAGTGCCCATTAAAAGAAGCTTCAAATTAACTTTACAGTGAGATCAGGTAACCTGTGAAATGTGTTCACTCCTCCCCATCTTCTCTCTCTCTCTTTTTTTCCCCTTAACTCAATTAGGAAGAAATTAATCTGAGTAGATTGTATACAATTGAATACTGTGTGATATCAGAGGAGAGTTTCATGCTCAGTGGAGGCTGGAGGGAGCCAAGGAGGAAATGTATGAGCTAAGGATAAATACCTTTTATAGTCTACCTAGTTTTTTTAGTTGTCACAATGAAACAGAACTTTATTCCCCTCCGATTATAAACATAATATGTTCATTGTGAAGAATTTGAATACATAAAAAGATTTAAAAGTGAAGGTAATCTGACATTGCACCATCCCAAGATAACAACCATGGACATTTGGATGCATTTCCTATTCACTCTCTCTCTCACACACACACTCTTACAATTTTACATAAATGTGGCATTTTAGCTACTTTTTTAAAAAAAATTTCTCCTGTCACATCAAACCCCACTCCTCCAACACTGCCTACCCACATAATCTACTTTAACAATCCATTTCGTATTCTTCATGTTATACCATACTCATATAATCATATATCAGCATTATATATACATAAAAAGACATACACAGAATTCTGTCATTGTTTCATAAAAATGGGATTATATTCCAAATACTTTTTGGCCTCGTATCCCTCATGAGAATCTTTCTAAATCATCTAATAGAAATTCATTCTTTTTTAGCAACTGCATAATATTCCATGATGTGGAAATAGTCATTCTTTTATTGATTCATGTTCAATTTGTTTCCAGTTATTGGCCTTTGAATTATACTCCACTTACTAAATATACTCCTTATATGTAATGTCATTAATTTGTTCATTGTTTCTATAGAATTTCATGGTTTCTATCTAACATCTTTCACTTCTCCCCCAAAACATCTTTGATAACATTGTCTTCCTGATTCTTTTAATCTGATAAGCAACAACCAAAATTAAATCATTTTAGGAAAAAAATGTAGGGAAAAATGGGTTTTACGTCTCAATCAAAGCCCAGTTCACAGGAGTGGAATTGATTTAATAGATGTTGCCAAAATGCTATCCAAAAAGTCCATAACAACTCCCATTTCTATCATGGATGTTTAAGAATACCATTTCTCCAGATCCATGTCAATCATAGTTATTATAAATTTTTAAAAAAAAATTTGCCAGCCTAATGGACCTGAAGTGAGATTTTATTGTGTGTTAATTTGCATTTCCCCATTAGTAATTTCTTTGCTCCGTTTTGTATGTCTATTTACCACTTGGACTTGCTCCTCTGTGAATTAAAATCATACTTTTTGTTGGTTTTTCTATTGTTGGTTTGTTCTCATCAATTTCTAGATGCTGTTTGTATATGATGGAGATATTATCTCTTATTTACATATATTCTATTGCCTTTGTTTCTATTGCCTTTGCCTTTCGACTTAAGAGTTTTTAATTTTTACATTGACAAAAAAAGTCTCTTTTTCCTGTTTCAATCTTGGCTAAGAATGGTCTCCCTTGACACTTAGATTGTACATGCAGTCTCTTAGATTTTCTAAGAAGATTTAAAATTTTTTTATTTGTCTTTAACCCATCTGGAATTAATTTTCACCTATGATGTAAGATTTTTATTTTCTTCCAGGCTGCCATTGTGCCTGTCCATTTATTCAAAGGTCTCTTTACTCCCGATGTGACCTATCTTTGTCAAATTTATTTTGCTCTTTAGCAGCAGAAAAACACTTGAACCACACCTGTCTTTCAGGGACTGTCTCGGGTGATGTTCCAAGAACATGTAAGGTTTAGTCTTTAGAAATCTGAAAACAACCCTTTTATTCCCAAAGAAGGGAAGTCATAGCTACAGCTGTCCCTAATCTTGCCTTACTTTTCTTTTCCTATGGCTATGGGAGGCCTGAGATTTGTTTTTCTGAAGAAAATTTAAATTTATTTTGAAGCCCTGGTGAGTTTCGGAAGTGATAGTAACTTGTTAAATGCCTTCTAGAAGCATAGTCCAGATGCTTTGGCAATAAGTTTTCTCCAGGGAAGAATTTGTTTTAAAATGATACTTTACTAAGCTGCTGTTCAAGCTTGAGTGTATGTGAGAGTATGTGTGTGTGTTTCAGAATTTAAGAAGGATTTGCAAATTGCACTCAATTTTAGAGTACTTAATTGAAAGTGTATTTCCCCTATTATCTTTTGTAGGAGGGATACGCTTTCACGCACCGTTCTCAGTGTATATGTGTGTCTGTTTAAAATCCCACAGTGACCCACATCTGTACAGTTTTAAAGATTTAAATTTCTCTTACATTTTGCTTACCTCCTCCCCAGTTTTTCATGGCATTGTCCTGGTTCCTCTTAATCTCTCATGAAAGGATCAGAATTAAATTATTTTAGGAAAAAAATAGGGCTACATGGACCTTATATCTCAATGCCAAAACCCAGACTGTCTGCATAAATGAAGGAGAGAGATGAGTGTGAGAAGAGAACTCGTAACACAGATTATTCGTTGAGAATTTGTCTACTACACAGCCTTTGTGTAAAATTATACAAAGCCTCATTCCTGGATTCCATGAGGAACTGATCAGGTTGGAGTTGTGTGTGTTTAAAAGTTTTATTACTTCCCTTTTCAGATTTGTCTTTCTAGACAGTCCAAGAGGAGAGAGTCAGGATCCTGTCTTGTCTTCCCATTGTACATTTCACAGGGTGTAGTGTGATGTTCCAGCAGGTGGATCAGAAATCTTGTCTGAATGACTCATCCACAGGGTTGTCAGGATATTCTAGCATATCCCTAAAGTACTTGCAAGTTTCACTCTTAAACACACAGGTGCACACTATTCTTCACCTTCTGACCTGTTAGCTGGTTCTGAGCAAAGAAAGAATTGATGATTCCAGCAGCCATTTCTTCCCGCTTCAGCTCAAGGAAAGTAGAGTTCTTTCTCAGGCTCTGACTTCTCAAACTATTTCAAGCCTGGAAGAGACTCAGTATATCAGAATATGTCTTACTTTGAGACTTATTGAATTATATTTACATATAGTAGCCTGACTGAAAGAAGTTGAAAAATATTCTGAGGCTTGCAAAGCCAACTCAGCATTAAAATTTTGCTGCTAAATCATTGAGATTTGGCTATGCTGTTTAATCAAAAGCTGTTAATTTGTCCTGATGTATTATGAGAATATATTTCAAAATGGAAATTAACATATTTCATTGATTCTAAGATGCACATTTCAGTATCAGTGAAATCAGGATGTGTCTTATAATGAATGGCATGACATTGTTTAATCAGCAGTATTCTGTCTTGGTTGTTATCAAATAATGATTGTCTAACAAGTGATGGCATCCTAAATCGTATGAATTATGGTAGTCCCATGGAGGTATCTTTGGGTCCAGTAATTCAATGTGCAAAGCAAACATGTGAAATAAGGACTTTTTGTGTGAATGTCCCTATATAGGGTGGGACATAATCCATACTGAAAATCAAAAAGTATTCCCTGCACCGTCCATTCGTAATGGAGAAAATGTCAGGTCACTCATGTAACAACAGATAAAGTGAGGTTCACTGTTATATACAACCGCAGTGTAATTTTCCTTCTTACTGCATTTTCCAAGTTTGAAGAATAACTTACTTTCCATACTCCTCAGTAGACTGTGACCTCTGCGAAGGCAGGGATTGTATCTTTCAGTTTCCAAACTGTTTGGCTTTAAATCCAGTGACAAGCGTCCTTATGGGAGAAAAGCAGAAGGAGATTCGAGGCAGACGAGGAGGAGGAGGTGTCACCAATGGTGGCAGAGACTGAGGCGATGCAGCCACAGCCAGGGTTTACCTGCAGTCACCAGGAGCCAGAAGAGGCAGGGAATAGAATCTCCTCATAGGGCCTTCAAAGGAAGTGTGGCTCTGCCTACAGTGTGATTTTTGGATTTTGGCCTCGAGAATTGTGAGAGAATAAATTTCTACTGTTTTAAGCAATTCAGTTTGTGGTAATTAATTACAGCAGCCACAGCAAACCTACTACAGACATATACACAAGCAGGCACACACATGTGTAAAGGCATATTTACAGGTTTTGCTAGCCTATAATGAAATAAAATGCCAGAGTTTTTAAAAAATTAGAAGTTATAAAACCATCCCTGGATTCTCAAAATAATAGTTTCCCCTAACATTCATCAATGGGCTGATGGATACGTGGGAGTATGGTATGTGGTTTTCACAATGCTATTCATTTAACAACTGTGGATCATGTGTCTGCTATCTGACAAGCACGGTACCAAGTGCTAGCTAGGAACACAAAGACGATAAATGTAGTCCGGATCCTCAGGGACTTCATAAGCTCACTGGGTAGGTAGATTCTTAGAAAATTAAGTAGTGTCATGGGGTAAACATGGAAACACTTCCTCTCAGAGGCCAGTAAATATTGCCAAGAACTCTTGGGGCAGGCTTTACAGAAAATGTTAACGGATTACTGAGCTAGTCATTGAAGACTGAGTCGAATTTTGCCAGGGTTAGAAGAAGGAGAGTGGTATTCCTGACAAAGGTTTGGAATGTCCTGAACAGAGGCTTGTGAGGGGGGTGATAGAAGATGAGACCCAAAAGGCAAGTTGGAAGCAGATTTTGAAGAGCCATGACATGCTGAAGTTTGGCCTTTCTCCTGTGGCTAACCTGGTGGCTCTTAATTTTCTCCCCCTTCCAGAACACGGACAGCAGATGGTGTTTCTAACAGAATAGATGGCAGCAGAATTTACTGGGGTCCCAAATTTTGATAAACTCCAATATAAAAATTAGTAAATAACAAACCTTAATGGTACGTGTTCTAATATATGAGATACTAATATTAGTCTCGGGAGAGGCTTGATGTAGAGTCTTGGGCCGTGTACACTTCTTACCCCACTGATGACCAACCCCATCCCTTTTTCTCCCTCTCAAGAAAGCATGTCAGGGCCAGGCATGGGTGACTCACATGTAATCCCAGCACTTTGGGAGGCTGAGGCAGGAGGATCACTGGATCGCAGGAGTTCACGGCTGTAGTGAGCTACGATCGAGTCACTGCACTCCAGTCTGGGCAACAGAGCGGGACTCTGTCTCTTAAAAAAAAAAAAAAGAAAGCATGTCAGAATATGATTGAAAGTCAAGTTTTCATAGAGAAACTTAGACACCAATTTTTATCTTAATAAATGGTTTACAAACTTCAGTATTTTACTAAATACTGGTATTGAACAATACATTCTGCGTGTTTGTTTATATGAACAAATGTTAAAGGGCTTTAAATATGGGAAAGACCCAGATTTGTTTTTTACAAGGATTATCCTGGTGTTATTGTGGATGATCATTTAGAGCAGAAAAAGTTTAGAATTGGACGATATGTGGAAGCTATAGGGTTATACTCACGGAGAAAGATGGCCTCTAGCCAAAACTAGATTCGTGGGAATGTAGTGGAGGGAGGGAGTGGGAAATATTTTAAGGTGAGATTTCCAAGATCAGTAACTGGATGTGGGGTATTAGGAAGAGGGAAGCATTAGGTGGTCCGGAGGTTACTGGCTTGGGTGGTAATTCCTTTATCAGTGATGAGAACACAGATGGAGAAACAAGATGCAGATGGGCCTATTAGTCAGGGTAGGCCAGGTTAGGCAGTGGTAGCAACTCCTAAATGTTAGTGGTTTAAAGCAGCAAAGGTTTATTGCTCACTTGTGCAGTGTGTTTATGTTTATCATGGGTTGGCTGGGGCAGTGGGGGAGGGGTACTCTGCTCTCCGTCATCATCCTCACTGTGGCCCCAGGCCTAGAGTTTCGTGTTTGTACTTTCCCAGTTATTGAAGCAGAACAGAAAATATGGCACATCATACCCTGACCTCTTATAACTTCTGCCTGGGATTGATGCACCTTGTGTCCCTCTTATATGCCGTTGTTTGTGGCAAGTCCCATGGTCACACCTAACATTGAAGAGGGTGGAGTTGTACCATCTTTCCACAGCCAGGAGTATGACTCCAATGACTTGTTACTGGAGGAGGTGTGGGAAGGTGCTGTGATCATTTGTGGATGTGTTGCGGTATTGAGGAGTTGGAAATTTGGGCTTGCATCTGGAGAGAGTTCAGGGCTAGAGAAATAATATTGGGAGATTTCAATTTAGTGGTCATAAATCAACCCATGGAGTGAATAAACTGATCAGGAGGGAACAGAGCCAGTGTTGAAGATGGTAAAAGATCAAGGTTAATAGTTTGTGGTTACAAATGTTACAATCCCTAAACTGTATTTTTTTTTTTTTTTTGAGCAGCTTGTTGTAACTTTTAAATAATTTTCCGTAATGGTTGGCATGGGGATCGAATTAATCACTTAAACAGGATTTAACTTTTTTAAGACTCCAAAATTGCTGACTTGCGTTTAGTAATTTAAAAGGTGCCCTCGGATTTTACAGTAGGATTTCAGCCAGTTTTCTGACCCATCAGGGAAGGTAAAAGTATTGCAAAGGGTAGCCATTGTAGTTTGAACAGAAGGTCAGTTATAAGTTGATTGATACTAAGATTACTGAGTACTCAGAAAATTAGAATACCTTTAAAATGTTTCCGATTGGTTGTGCCTCGGACAGCAAGTTATTAGCTTAGCCTTGCTGTAATGATATTCTTTTTATAGCTCCAATTACTGGCAAAGGGAGGTAGTTAATAGCACTTTCCCCCTGCTAGTGTTCATACATAAGGCAACTTGCTTTTTCTATTCTCCATTCTCTTTAAAGATTCTTATAGTTTTGCCTGCCTGACATCCATAGGGGTCTACACCTAAATTACTCACTTTTTAAACTTTTCATGTAGACATATGTGATTACTCAAAATAAACTCTCCTCCCTTCAAGATTATGTATTTGTCAGGAAAATGAAAAAACAAACCTGGTTTAATGCATGTCTCCATTATCTCTTTGAAGGACATTTTGAAACCTTATCATAGTAGTATTGGTAAAAATGATAGTTGTGGTCTTTACAGTCAAGATGAACAGGTATTCGTTGAACTTCTACTTTTCAATAGCACTGTACTGTGAATGATTAAAAACTTACATAGAAGGAAGCTATAGCTCTTCCCATCTTGACACAGGCGTGTAAAACTATTAAAAGTAACTGTTCTGTATTCCCCAAACAAGCAAAGCATTGGTGTTTACTCCTGGCTGATAATTATAGTTAATGTTTATTGAGGACTAATTATGGTGCTGGCTCTCGTACAGCATGTTGTGAACGTTATCTCGCTATGACATAAGGAATAATTTGCTCAAGGTCACACAGCTGAAAAGTGGCGAAGCCAGCGGCGGGGGCAGTTCCAGAGCCCACACCTTGAACTCCAGCCTGCCTCTCGCAGTTCTCAGACCAAGAGGAAGCTTTTCCCATTCATACTGCACTTCACAAAATGAGAGCATCTTTTGTCCATCATCTTTATTAAAAATTGAACCCCTGCAGGCAAAGATACCCAGGGTAGGCCTGATCCTGCTAATTGAAGTCAGAGGAACCTTCAGGGCCCCACAGAACTGTTAATAGAGGTTGGCAACTACCCGGGCATCGGGATTGCTGAGGTAGGATTTCCGTTTTAAATGCTCGTTGTCTTCTGACCCCAATCTCCCCAACAAGAAAGACTTGGGGTGGAAGGTGATAGGTAGCAAAATAAGAACCATTTTCGTTTTTCTTTCTTGGCTTTTGAAACACTTGTTCCCAGATTGTCCTCAAAGGTATGCAAATACCTATATGTGATATTTTTATATAAAAACCCATCTGTATCGTAACACCCTTCACTTACCTCGGGGTGGGACTTAAAGAAACTCCAGCCTTCTTTCCAGAGAGCCTCTGCTTCTGATGTTTATCTATCAAAAAACCCGTCTCTGTAGTTAAATCCTGTCTCTTAGCTGAGGAGTAGTATGTTTTACAATTATGGAGTAAAATAGCAGACTTGTTGGAAACTAAGCAGAGGCAGACTGGTGCCATCACAAGTGACAAGTGAGAACAAAAGAGATAAGATCAGGGCATGTGGTTACACTTAGGCTCTGACATCAACAGATGATCCCCTCCCCCTCAATACACATCTGTACCGGCCGTATTTTTGCATTGTTTATTGATTACAACATTACCAGTGCTTCTTGCTTAACTTTTTGGAGATCTGATGAAAGCTGCAAACGGACATAGGTATAAACAGTTTTTCACATGATTTCCAAGTGTTCATGGACCAGCCCACCCCTGCTAAAATCCAAGGACTCCGATTCTGAGCTAGAGCGTTCTGACACTGCGTGGTTCTTGGATACCACCTCACTGTGGGGCAGTCCCTGTGCAACAGAGTACAATCGCTGATGATGTTGAGAATGGAAAGGCACACCCCATTTATTTTATTATTTTGTATTAAAGTTTTCAGTTTAACTAGATAGCATTCAACAGGCAGTGATTTTATCATGGAGGGAGTAGGGGAGGTGGCAGTGCCCTAGGGTATGAAGTAATGGAGAAGGCCTCTCAAAAATGGAAATATGTAAAAAAAAAAAAAAAAGGAAATATGCAGTATTCACAAAATCCGATTTTGCTATATTTTGAGTTCTCCACCACCAAATAGCAATGAGTTTATCGTAAGCCAGGGGTTGGCAGACTGTGGCCCATGGGCCAAATCTGGCCTGCTGCCTGTTTAAGGAAGTGATGTTTTACTAGAACACAGCACACTTGTTTGTTCACACACTGACCGTGGCTGCTTTTGCACCACAGTGGCAGAAGTGAAGAGATGCGGCAGAGATTGTGTAGCCCACAAAGGCTAAAATCTTTACTCTCTGGCACTTGACAAGAAAAGTTCACCAACCTTTGTCCTAAGCCATCTGTTCTTACTCAGTTTTCTTGGAGACCAGTGTTGTTTATTTACATAGATGAAAATAGAGATGTCTGTAGATTCTGTAAAACTAATATGGATGTGGGTCAGTCACATGTATGCTCATTTAACAGTGGTTTGATAAATGATAAATATCTCTTTGAAAATGGGGCAAGAGGGATTCCAAAATAAACCCCTTTATAAATACGGTGTTGCAATTCTTTATTATCGGTGTCTGTATTATTTATATGTGCAATGGTATAATTTTCATCCGAGACCAGGTTCTCCAGTGCTCTCTCATGGCATACTTCGCTGATACAAACTAAATTATTTAATAGAACACTACGTAGTATAGAATCAGGAAGGCAAAACCACTTCCGTAATAACACACAATGAATTTTAACAATGTGACTTCTAAATGATGTTGTTTCTTGGGTCATCCATAATATACCCTTTCATTAATGTGACTAAGAACTGTCTGTGGAAATAACAGTCTTGTGAACATGCCTGCAATGTGTAAAGGAAATGAGGAAATATAAGGTACCTACCCTCAAAAAATTTTAAAATTGATTACTTTATCTTTTAGTACTAGAGTTATTTTTTACAACTGTTCCAGTAGATTTGGAATATTTAAGAACTGAATCAATGCCAGTCCTGAGAGGTAACTATTCATCATTTATTGCTTTCCTGTAAAACAAATACAGTTTTCCAGACTTCACCACTACATTGATGTGATGTGATAAGAAAAGAAAAAGTTGCATTAATACAACTATATTTCCTCTTTTGAAAGGCTTGCTTTTTTTATAAAGTCAAGGAAATTTGTTTATAATATGGGACAAAGGAGTACATACCAGCAGGACTATGACTTGGAAATTTATGTCGTGAATGGTTTTATTTAATAAGCTTTTAAATATGCAAAAGTAAAATTCAGAAATAGAGAATTTAGTTGGATGTTTTGATATATGTATAAGTTTACTGATTTCTTACTAAAGCTGTGTATAAATTAAATTTCAACTAGAAAAAAATTGCCTTAAATCTGGTAATAAATATTTCATTCCGAGATTCTTTGGCTTAAAACATGGAGGAATAATTTGTGTAGTAAATGTAAATGAATTACCAGAAGCCCACTCAGAGCATCCTACCGAATGTAAATGAGGTCATGACTGTTGCCGTGAAACAGTTGTAGCTGCTGTTCGTGTGTGCTTGTAATAGGAACAGCGTATATGGTTTTAAAAGCAGCAAAGTTGCATGTAATTAGAATTCTCTATGTATACAGGACAATCAGAGCCATTGATGGCTCGTGGCAGTTGAGCCTACTGGGCAGTGTATACAGTAAATGCCCCTTACTAAGATCCCACTGCTCAGTTACTGTGTGGAGGTTGTGCCTGATAACATACACCAGAGCTGGATTTCTCTGTTGCCACTCTGCACGCGTAGAATTTCATCATCCCAGTATCTTGAGATTTTAACCCCTGCATTTGCTTAGCTAGAATAACTGTAGGAATTGTAAGGGGATTTGAGAAAAAGTGCTGGTGGAAGCATTAGTAATCAGCTCAAGAAGCCTTGTGCAAGGCATGTTGCTGAGCCTGCAGTTATAGCAAAATATGAAATAAAGAAACACTGGTCAGCTTCTTCATGTGCTTTATTTGTTTGGGAAGTTGTTATTCTTTTGACCCACAGTCACTTACGGATTTCAATCCCAATTCCCTCTTGTCCCTGTGTGTGAACTTGGGAAATTAAGAAACTTTTCTGAATTTCTTTCCTTACGTGGAGGATCCCAGCATCCTGGTTTGCCCAAGATAGTCCCAGTTTGCACGTCTTGTGCCCTCTTTCCTGGTTTCAATATGTTACACGGACATTCTCTTTATAGGTGAAGTGGAGATAACACCTCCCTCCTCGTCTTGTTGTGATGATTAAATGAAATAACATGAAAGTAAACAATGTGATTCTTTTGGTTTACAAAAATAAAATTTTTGTTAGAGCAGATAACCTTGAATACTGATATAATAGTGAACAATTTTATTGTTACTGTGTATATAATATATATACACATACACACAACATATACTATGGGGGTGTTGCTGTCTGAGAAATGGAGAGAATATTTTGGTAGCCATTTACTATATATTGGTAATCAGCATTCCTTGTATTTTGAAAGGAATAATTTACTACTGTATTTATGTCATTAGAGATTTCTGCTGCACAGCTCTGTGTATCATTGTTTCAGTGTCCCCATCTGTTATTTGAATTAATTTGAGGGCATTGGTACCCTTGTGGCAAAGCATCATGTAAAATTAAAAGCACTTCTATTGATGAGCAACATGCATTTTACCTCGACGTTTCATTTTCTGGAATAACATCATTCTCCTGAAATAATTTGTGACAGTAATTTCTATCGTGCTGCTATTGCCTTAACTTATATTTTTTTGCTAGAAAAATGAATTTTGTTTAATACCATATGGCTTGATTTTCGTATTATTATTACATGTGCTAATTAAAGGTGTGTGATTTACTATAGGGATGTTAAACTTTTGGGGAGGTGAAAATAAATTTGTTATGCTACAGTGAGATAATTAATTGACCATCAGACTCCTACAAAACAAACTAACGATATTTACACATAGAACTTTGGCTATTTAAACTGCGAGTCTTTCGCCTCAGCCATTCAGTTTGACTTAGTTATTTATTTATTTTTTTTATTCAGTCCCTGCAGGGACTTTCAGAAATTGCCAGTGCCAACTACATTACAAGTCGGCATCGCGGGGCCATTGGGTAAAGTTTTCAATTAGCGATAATCACGCCTCGGGTAAACCTCATTGCCTACAATACTGCCACTATGCAAAGATGACTTAGTCATCTTTCATCAGAAGATTTCTCGTTTATAATCAAAAACAAGAAAATATTAATTCATGAATTCTGAATATTACCATGTGCAATAGTTTTGACAAGACTTTTTATTTATGCCATTCATTTTCTTCTCTCTCTATCTTTCAAATGTGAATGGGGCTCTGGGGAAGTAAATACCCCATTGGAGGAGCAGACTGCTGTTAAGCTTTTCTGATGAACATTTTACACATAGATCACAGGCATTGCTACTTGTGAATATTTTTTTTTTGTTCAAGCTAGTGTCAGGCTCTGTTGCCCAGGCTAGAGTGCAATGGCCTGATCATAGCTCACTACAGCCTCAAACACCTGGGCTCAGGTGATCCTCCTGCCTCAGCCTCCCAAGTAGCTGGGACTACAGGCACATGCCACCGTGCCCAGCTAATTATTTTTATTTTTTGTAAAGATGGGGTCTCACTATGTTGCTTAGGCTGGTCTCAAGCTCCTGGCCTCAAGCAATCCTCCCACCTTGTCCCCCAAAGTGCTGGGATTACAGGTGTGAGCCACCACACCTGGCAGAAATTCTTTTGTGTTCATGAAGAATGCTCAGATGATAGTCCTTTGGCCTTTTTTGTGTGTGTGATCCTGAATGAAAGCTACATATCTTTTAAAAATTCTCCACTTCACCTACATGCAGGTGACTTGGGACTATCAAAGATTCAGTTTGTGGTGGGTTGGGGAAGGATAAGATGATGAGGTCAGGGGTTGGACATACTGAGCTTGAGTTAGTTCGTGGGACATCCAGGTGGGGATGTCCCTCACATGGTGGTTTTCCCTCTCATTGCCCTGTGCACATTCATGGGCACAGGCATTCTGGGATCTCAGACAAGCAACAGAGCCAGACTGGTGGTAGAAGTGTTGCCTGTGCTGAGTCTTGAAAGAATTAACCCAGCTTCAGAGGGCCTTCTCTGTTTCCCTTTCTCAAACACCTCTGTTAATCTTTGAAAGCCATACCCTTTGAAATGTTTGTGCCATGAGAACATATGCGTTAAGAATTTTTTGAACCAGCCTATCTAGGAAAAGGGATATAGAGAGTTTTTCCCTTGCCAGCACCAGGGTCATTTATCGGGGCAGGTAGGAGAGAACTGGGTTGAGATCTGGCACTGTTTGGATGCTCAGGATTCCCAGAATGGGAAACCAGCTTGGTCCAGCTGGTTTTACTGTGATCCCTTTTGTTTTTGGAAGTATTAACTCTCTTGACGATTATCCCTCATGTGATGACTGTGCCCAAACTGGAATAGAATGTGAAATTGCTAGTGACTCCCAAATATGCAATGGAATTGTTGCTGTGTTTTGATATTTGGCATGATTATTGAATCACCTCATTGGAGCCAGAGAAGGCCGTTTGTCCCAGTGCTCAAAATAAGCAGGTGACATACTTAGAAACTAAGGTTCAGCAAGCCACTGGCATTTAGCAAGCCTGGGGGCAAAGACACAGTGGACTTGAGACCCTTAATTCTGAGCCCAGTGCTATTTACATATAGAAAATTACTTTAAAAAATTTTATTAACAGCTTTATTGAGGAATAATTTACATATTATAAAATTCACCCTTTTAAAGTGTACAAGTCAAGGGTTTTTAGTATATTTACAGAGTTATGTAACCTGCACCACTCTCTAATTCCAGACCATTTATTGCAGCCATTAGTAGTCACTCCTACTTCCTACTTCCACCCACTTCCTACTGCTTGACAGTCATCAAATTATTTTTTTTGTCTATATGGGTTTTGCCTATCCTGGACATTTTGTATAAATGGAGTCATACAAAATGTGACCTTTTGTTACCGACTTCTTTCGCTTAGCATATTGTTTCCAAGGTTCATCATGCTGTAGCATGTGTCAGTACTTCATTCCTTTTCATGGCTGAATAGTATATCATAAGGATCTATCACATTTTGTTTATTCACCTGTTGTTAGGTATTTGGGTTGTTTCCACTTTGGGCTGTTACAAATACTGCTGACACAAACATATGTGTACAAGTTATTGTGTTCGACATCTGTTTTCATTTCTCTTGGGTACATACATACCTTGGACTGAAATTGCTGGATCATATGGTAACTGCGTTTAACTGTTTGAGGAACTGCCAAACTGTTTTCCAGAATGTCTGCACCATTTCACATTCCCACGACAGTGTATAAGGGTTTAATTTCTGCACATCCTTATTGTCTCTCTTTTTGATGATAGTCATCCTAGCAAGGTGTGAAGTGGTATCTCACTGTCATTTTGATTTACATTTCCCTAATGACTGATGTTGAGCATCTTCTCATGTGCTTGTTGCTATTTGTGTATCTTCTCTGGAGAAATGTTTATTCACATTCTTTGCCCATTTTTAATTGGGTTATTTATCTTTTTATCATTGAATTTTAAGAGTTCCTTGTGTATTCTGGATACAAGCCCTTTATCAGATAAATGTTTTGCAGATTTTTGTTTCCATTATGTGGGTTATCTTTTCACTTCCTTGCTGGTATCCTTGAAGCATAAAAATGTTTAATTTTGATGAAGTCCAATTTATTCTTTTATTGCATATGCTTTTGGTGTCACATGTAAGAAACCATTGCCAAATCCAAGGTCACAACGATTTACTCATAGGTTTTCTTCTAAGAGTTTTATAGTTTTATAGCTCTTGCATTTAAGTGTTTGATCCATTTTGAGTTGATGTTTGTGTAGACTATTTTTAAATGATGAGTTATCTGTGTTTTTCAGCTGTTTTATCTTTAAAATATTTCTGGTGTTTGAATCCACATGAAATTACAGGAAAAGTTTTAAGGAAAACTCTTTTTTTCACCACTTCTGTCTTATGTTTGGTCATTTGGGGAAATCTACTTACTGACATAGAGTTATTAATTTTAACTTTTTTAACCTAATGCTATTGTGAGTTGAAGAATACACATGTTCTCTTTTACAGTAGCAAATACAAGTCAGTGTAGTACTGAAGGCTCTTGCTCTGTTAACCTGAACAGTTGGTCTCTGTTCTAGAACAATATCTTCATTTTCTGAGAACATTTGTTTGGGATCTTTCAATGAAAGCATCTCTCTTCCCATCAGCCTCTTATCTGCACAATGAACAAAGCTGCTGAGTAGAGGGCAGAAGCTTAAGACATGCAGGTGACTTGGGAACTGCCATATCCCATATGCTGTAAGTGCTGAAAATTAACATCCATACCAAAGTTGAACTTGGGCAACGTCACAGTCTATTCTCTTCCTCAAATAATATGCTATAAAGTTTTATTATAAAGTCATGTATTTTTAAAATTTTTGAACAAAACAGGGTGTTTTTCCTCATTCTTTAATATGCTTAGCTCAACATTTGGTGACACTCCTTTTTTTGCAAATAGCATATTTTAAATTTAAGGGTGTCAGGATCTCTTAAAATGTACTTTGTATTTCAAAGAACTTCTGCTACCCTGAACTATCACATATTGACTAAAAAGCCGAAATGGAATTTTTGCATTGAATTCACATAAATTATTTTGTATGCTTTGGTTATTATTTTGGTATACTTAAGTTTTCAGGTTGTTAAAAATTATTTTATTATGCATACCAGCGTTTCACACTTTATGGTAATAAATATAAAATTTGAGAATTTTCTAATAAGTACTGCCATAGTTGTGCTATAAAGGGTAATGGACATTATGTAAGGCAATAAAATAGTTTACTTCGCAGTGTTAAACAAAACAACAGATTTTCAATGTAATTTTTATTTTTAAATGATAAATCAGTAATGATTTTCATGTAGTGGATTAGTAATGTAGTATTTGGCAAAGCTGTTTCTAGCACTTCAGAGGGATTTTTTTCTGTAGAAAAAAAAATTACAATTTTGCACCTGCCTTGAATATGGATAGAAGTAGCTTTCAGCCACAAGGGATTACATTCTGTGTCTAGCTGTGAATTGCTTCACGTTCTCTTACTGTGACCTTCCGAGGGACTTGGAAGGCTGCACCAGGGACAGGAAGTTTGCTGTATTTTGGAATGCAAGGAAAAATATTGGCACATTGTTTCTCCAGATGAGTTTAAGAACACTTTTCTTTCTGTGCGGGGTTGGGAGGGTGGGCTGTATGTGGAGAGATTTGCCGTGTGGGTTGGCTTGTGTCCGAAGAAGGAGCCCTTTCAGAAACGGATCTGATTACAGAAACAGGGAAATAAAGCTGCAGTAGGGGCTGCTTTTGTTTCTGGATATAAGGGAAGGCTTCTGTCAGTTTAAAAGATGTTTGTGTCTGGGTGAGCAGTTGTTAAATAGAGAACCGATCATGGGAGAAGTTCAAGTCATGTGTTTGAGTGCAGCAGGTAACAGCTTTACTCATCTGCTGCTTTAATTTTTTTCAAAAGCTGTGTCTTCTTGATTGTTGGCTATTAGGAATAGCTCACATTTACCAAGTATTTACTCTGTACCAAGCAGTGTGCTTTCTTTAGATGGATCATGTAGCCCTCATAAAAACCGCAGCTGAGTACTGTTGTTATCACCATTTTATTGGGGAGATGACAGAGGTCATTGTTGGAGTTGGGTTGCCAGTCCACACAGAACCCAAATTCTTACATGAATTTTGGAAAAAAAATTTAAGTAGTCTATGTTAAAATGCATCTTGTTTTTCGTGTCTTTAAATGCATATTATCTGAGAACTTGTTTCGGTACCTCTAGGCTTTCTCAGCACATATTTTTCCCTCTCAAAACAGAAACTAGAGTTCTGACATCCCTTGTGTTTCTGAGACAACTGCTAGTAATGATACTAATATTAGTATCATAATCTGTATTTTATTAAATCTTAAGCATCAATTGTAAGAGGCACTGTTATTTTATATATGTAGCTAAGAAAGAAAAAAGATGCCGCATAAACTCTAATGGTGCTTTTTATCACCTAAAATTTTATTTTATACTTGTTAAGTTCTTTGAGACTTATTTAAACATAGATGTTCATTCAGTCTTGGGTTCATACAAATAAGAATGTATATGCAAAATAAGGTGTTTCTAAGGCTTCTTTACATTCAGAGTTGATCTCTTCTGTGTTATTTTTCTATGCAACCGAAGGTGGCCGTGTGTTTCCACACAATATGGTCCTCTGTGCCATCAAAAGCATTGTTGTACAGCATTTCTTAGGAATGCCACTGTTGTCCCAGGGTTTTCTTCCAAGCTACTGATGCCCATTCTACACGTTCTAATGGGTATGCACAGGCAATGAGGATACATTACAGCTGCCACCTGGTCAGCAGTGACTGTAAGATACAATCCCAATTTTGAAGATTCATTGGAGATTCAAAACTTAGTGTTGTAATTTTAGAGGAAGATCAAAAGCCCAGGTTTCTTAACTTCATCACCTTTGATGGAGCTCATCACTACATTTCCTGAATATGCTTGTGTTACTTATTAGTAATGATAACACAGTACAAGCAGAGTACTAATGACAGTATTAAGCAGGGCTAGGTGGTTAATTCTCTCTTGAGAATTTGAACAAGGATGTATCAATGCCCTGGGATCTGAAAGGAAAATATCATGATGTATAAAGGTACCAAAAGCCCATTATAGCCATGTGGAAGCTGTGTGATCTTAAGCAAGTTACTTAACTTCTCTGTGCCTCATTTTCTTCAACTGAAGAAAGTAAAGATGATAGTTTCCACTTCAGGGTTTTTTTTTTTTTTAATTTAATGAGTTAATATCTGTAGAGCCATTAAAAACATTGCTTGGATATGCTGGTAAGTGCTATTTATGTTAAATAAATTAATACAAATAAATGGCTGCTATCATCAGGAAGTAGGGAACAAAGTGTAATATAAGCAGAGGCGGCCAGCCAGGGAGAGGAGAGAATGGAGCAGATGTGCAGAAACTGTGCAGGAGGCCCCTGCTGGCCATAAGGAAGTCCTAGGCACAGAAAGATTCAGTTTCCAGAGCCGCCTCCTTCCCGACTGGAGGAGCCTAACAGCGGGATGGGGGATGAGGAGTGGGAGTCAGGGCTTGTACTTTCATTTATGTAGAACTTTCCCTGAGTGTAAGTAAAGGCCATTTGTGTGTGTGTGTGTGTGTGTGTGTGTGTGTGTGTGTGTGTGTAAGAGAGAGTGTGTGTCAGAATGGAGGTTGGTGGCTGATGGAGACTCTAGGGGGCAGCTGGGAATGACGGATGCTGAGGCTTCACTACGCAGCATGCCCTCACTCAGCTGCGTCAACCACTGACCTTTAGTATTCTTACCAAAAATAGCCCTACTGTTTAAAGTTGTTTTTTGTTTTTTTTTAAGGTCTCTTGGTCACTCTGTTACTTTCTGACCAAAGCCTTTCGACTGCTTCCTCAATATCTTTTGGTCCAGAAATAACCCAGGATAAGGCCCAACCTGCAGGGTTGTAAGTCTGCTAGGCCCTCTTCGGTGGTAGAGTTTTTACAGGACTAGAGAACCCTGAAGCATCACCTTATCAGAAGTAAATTGACTCAAGCTATCACAGGAAGTTTCCCCTTGTACAAAGTTTGCCTGCTTTGGGCTCTTGATCTGTGAGCCAATTCCATGCTTATCTGATGTCGGCCTAACATAGAACCAAGGCTCTTATTCTCACCTAATTCTGGTTTTTTTCTTCCATGCTGTTTTGGGAAAGAACTCTTCTCCTTTCTGTTCTCTACAATTCCTCATGTTGCATAACTGAAGTTGTAACCATAGAGTGAAGAAAGTGGAGCTTAGAATTCTGTTGACCTGCTTTCCAGTGCTGGCAAGAAGCGCCTCAGTTTCATGTCTGTCCTTGTGGTTCTGTCTGTCACCATGCTCTTTAAGCTCATAGTCTTGCAAATGATAGTATCAGCTTAATAAAGGCAATGATATTTGGTCTCAATTAGAGCAGTGGGGTGAGACTGAGGATCAGTTGGGGGCCTTTTCCAAACAATATTTCTCCTCCCCTCTCCCCCACCAGAGTCCTTACTGAAATGAACCACCTTTACTCCTGGGTGTTGGGTTGGGGGTAGAAATCCGAGCTGTGATGCTTCTGTTCCCAACCCTTCCCATCTTCCTCCAATCCCTAAGCTCTTGTTCGGAGGATGTTATACCTCCAAATTAGTCACCTTAGGAGGTTAAATACTTATCTTAGTTTTCTTAAAATATTTATTGGCAGTCATTTATAGCTTGAAAGCAATCTTGGAAAGTAGTAGTATCATAGTTTTCATTTTACAGATAAGAAAACCGAGATTCAGCAGTTAGGTAATTGCCTAAAGATAGAAACAAAAGATAAGTTCCATTATGAACTTAAATCAGCTGAAGTTTCTTGTTTTCATGTTTAAGTGTAATTATCAGGACGAGGATTTGGCGTGCATTTGTTCTCAGGGTCTGGAAAGAATGGAGGGCTGTGGTTGTCTCCAGCCTCTCATCCTCAGTGTGCTCACACCTCACCAAGGAGACCAGTCAGTTCGATAATGGGTTCAGCTGCCTCTAGGGCAGAAGGGGCTGTGTGCAGGAGGCTAGCTGTCATCACAGGAGCCAGGCAGGCGGCCAAGGTGAGGAAAGTGTGAGGGCTTAGCAAGACCTGTGGAAGGAAGTTCGTGGATTGAAGCCATCAATTCACAGGGCTGATGGCTTGCATGGGAGCCTAGCTTGAGACCAGAGCAAACAGACTTTCTCTGCCAGATAAAGCCAGTTTATTTTTGTCTTTTATTTAGTTGTATATTGTAGGCCTTCTCCCTTCCTTACTTTTTTTTTTAAACTGAGAGTAGAAATGGCAGCTGAAGTTCATTTCTTTCTAAGAGAGAAAGAAGGAATATAGAAATGGTATGAGGATACATGTTTAGTTCTTCATACTTTCAGTGGGAGCAGTAATTTGTTCAATACGTTATTTTTACCCCAGACCTTAATAGTGCTGAGTTTGGGTTATTTTGAACCTTTGGATGTTAATTTACCATTGAAAAGAGACCAGCTCAACTGCTTTTAGACAGAACGTCATGAAGGTCATAAACACTGTTTAAAGGTAAGCTCAGCTTGCCTGTTTTAAGAATGTGGTGAGCACAGGAACTGGGTCAAAGGACAGTTCTAAATAATATAAAACAGAAACATTCTTTAAAACTTCCATTTGCTATTATTTACATTAGATTTTTGGGAAGAAAGTAGAGAAAGCGACTAAAGTATCATTCTTTCTCCCATTTTCTTGTGTTCGAAAGCCCCCTAGGTTGCTGTCCGTAGGTTAATCCGTCCCCACATCCAGAGGTGGGACTCGACGTTCTCAGGGACATGCAGCGTGGTACCTGTGTCTGATTTAATCATCATCCTTGATGTGCGTCCTCCCTGGTCCTCATTTTCTTCTTTGCCTCCAACCCCGCTGGAAAGTCCCTTTCCACTGGCGTCTCTGGTCATGGAGCTCTCCACAGGGAAGAGCTTGGGATAACCCCACAAATGTTTACAGACCGTCATTTGCCTTCTCCTTTTTCCTTTCTACTGTAGAACTAATTTCAGTCACAGTTTTTAATCCATTTGCAACTTTTTTCGTTCTGCTCTTTCTCAAGCACCCAGTACAGTGAAGCATGCTGGGCTCTCAGAACTCTGGAGCTGAAAGGAAGCAAAATAAAGGGGCTGGGATTTGAAACTGTTTCTCTGCCTTCAAAATCTCTGCTTTTGCAGTACCTCCCAGTTATATATTCAGGATAAATCAACTTCTCACATTTGAGATTTTGTCCATTTTAAATTTTAAAATGTCTAATCAGAATAATGTGTTTTCCTTAAAGTATTACCCTGCTTTACTTTAAAAATTCAAGGGACACAGTTGGTATGAATAGGGCAATTCTTTTAAACATTCCCGATAATGAAGCTGTTTAAACTTAGAAAAAATGACATCTGACTTTAGCTGCTTCATCATATTAATTAATTGTGTAAGGAGGAACATTGATATTTGACTACAAACGGAGGCCTTGCTTTTAATTTTGTAACCTTTTGCCCAGAATTTAAGTTCCAGCTGTTAATTTGAAGTGTTTCCCTTAGGTTAGAAGAATATAGATAAATATATGTTCTCTTCTTATTGTAATAGTTATTTTTCTTAGTTGTGAATAAGACCTTGCAAGTTTGTTCACACACACACACACACACACACACAAGTAGTAAACCAGAGCTACGGTTATTTCAAGAGTGCGACACTGTAATGGCTCTGTGTTCCGTGTTACTCTCCTTAACTTACCTGACCTTCAGAGGTTCTCCGTAGAACTGCTCTCTTACACAGGCTGGTTCTGTGCTGCATTTCTTAACATCCCTTTCATCTCCCAACCGCAAAGTTCTTGTGTGGAAAGCACTAATCTAAAACCTCTCCCACCATTATCTTCCCTTTATCATTTAACAACTTAATTAGTTCTACCTTACACCATCTTTTTTTCTTTGAGACAAGGTCTCACTGTGTCACTCAGGCTAGAGTGTGATGGCATCATCATAGCTCACTGTAACCTCCAACTCCTGGGCTCAAGCAATCTTGCATCAGCCTCCCAAGTAGCTGGGACTATAGGCACACGGCACCACGCCTGGCTAATTTTTGTTTTTTATGGAGATGGGGTCTTGCTCAGGCTGGTCTTGAACTCCTGGCCTCAAGCAATCCTCCTGCCTTTGTGTCCCAAAGTGCTAGGATTACAGGTGTGAGCCACTGTGCCTGGCCTTTACACCATCTTTATTCTCATATTTTACTTATCTCCTTTGATGTCTTTTACTCTTCCTCTTAGCCTCTGAAGTTTTGCCCTTTATCCAAGGAAAATTATTCTGTTTCATCAGATGCAGTACATACAAAGGGAAAGAGACTTTGAACTTAGGCTTCAGATTGAAACTCAGTTCTACTGCTTGACCAACCATGAAACCTTAGGTACCATTTTTTTTTTGTTTTTACTTCTAAAACAGGTCTAGCATATGCCTTTTTTTTTTTTGAGACAGAGTCTTGCTCTGTCACCCGGACTCCTGGGCTCAAGTGATCCTCCTGCCTCAGCCTCCCGAGTAGCTGGGACTGCAGACACTGACCACCACGGCTGACTAATATTTTCTATTTTCAGTAGAATCAGTGTCTCATTCTTGCTCAGGCTGGTCTCAAACTCCTGAGCTCAAGTGATCCTGTCCCCTTGGCCTCCCAAAGTGCTAGGATTACAGGCATAGTATTAATATATACCTTTCTCACAAGGTAATAAGAAGATTATCTAAGATCATGTGTGAAAAGCACTTAAAACTGTGCCTGGCACACTCTAGGAATTCAAACATGAATACTTCTCACCTCTGCCTTTCATTTCCTCCCCAGTTCCATGTGTGAAGTGAGGTGTGGTAACTCTTCAGAGATTTCATGAGATTTTATATCTACAACAACATTTTTCCTCCTTATATTACTTTTCCTCATATAACTTTTTTTTAATTCCATGTCATCTTTTTTTATCACCATTGTTATAACCGTACTGATGTCTTTCCATTATGGAAAAAAACCTCATTTTTGGTTAAATAGACTTTTGTGGGATATCCTGAAAATCTACTCACCACGTATAACGTTTTGAAGACAAATGTGATCCAGTATTCAGACTGCAAATTTATTAATGTTAGAAAACTTTTTAAAACTTTTTATTTTGAAATAATTTTAGGCTTATAAGAATTAGAAAAATAGTAGAGAGTTCCTATATACTATACCTTTAACCTATCTTCCCCTATATACTATAGTACAGTTATCAAAACTGTGAAATTGACATGGGTTCATCACTGTTAATTAAACTCTCGACTTCATTTGGATTCCATGAGTTTTTTCACTACTGCCCTTTTTCTATCCCAGGAATTCAGTCCAGTATCCCACGTTGCATTCAGTTGTCCTGTGCCCTTAGCCTTCCCTCATTTATGACAGTTCCTCAGGCTGCCCCAGTCTTTCATAATCTTGACACTTTTGAAGAATGCTGGTTATTTATCTTGTAGAATGGCCTTCATTTTGGGTTTTTCTGATGTTTTCTCTTAATTTCATTGAGGCCGTTGCACTGTTGGGAAGGACACTGCAGAGGTGGGGTGGTGCCCTCTTCTCGGGAATACGTGATGTCGGTAAAGCCCAGTACTGGTCACGTACACCTTCATCACTTGGTTAAGGTGGTCTCTGCCAGGTTTCTCCATTATAAAGTTACAACCACTCCCTTTGTAATTAGTAAATATTTGGGGGGAGATACTTGGATGTTATGCGTATATCTTGTTTTTGTTCAAACCCACTCATTTCTTCATTCACCTGTGGATCTTGCCTGCAACAATATTATAGCGGTGTTCTGGTAGTGATTTTCTATTTCCCTCCTTCCTTCTATATTTACTAATGGGATTTCTCTGTAAGGAGAAATTCTATATTTATTTTTTTATTATCATCAACTTGTATCAGTATGACTCATGGATGTTTATTTTATTTTTTGGCTTTATAAGCCCGTATTGTTCCTATTACTTTGTTGCCGAAATTATTCCAGCTTTGGTTATAGTTGGCTTCTGTGTCCTTAAATGTGCCTCTGTTTGTTTGTTTGTTTGTTTGTTTGTTTAAGTACTTTTGTACTTTCTGATGTACATCTGATAAGATGCTCCTGCCCCGGCTCTGGATGGAATAACTTCTCCGAGGAGATCTGATTCCTTTTAATAAAGACCTGGGTAGTAGGTGGGCTTATTGCTATAAGTGTCAGTGCTACTAGGCCTCAAGCATGGAGTTAGGAAAAATGTATACACACATCTGTATGCATTTTTTCTGTATCCATCTATGTGTGTATAAACTCAGGAGTTCATACTGTATCTAGCACAAGGTTCTGCTGTCTAGCACAAGGTTCCTTTTAACAATCCTCCTTTGCTTATTTGTAACTTCGTTTGTCAACAGTAAGAGATGGGCTTTCATTATGAAAAACTGATTAACCATTTTTGGGTGGCTCTGTTTTTGGATTCTTTCTTCTGTTGCGTTGATCTTGTATCTATGAATTCACCAATACACACAGTCTTGATTACTAGTCTTAAATAGCGTGATTCTTCTGATTCAAAATTGTTTTGACTATTGTAGCTCCGTTGCCTTTCCCTATAAATATTAGAATCAGCTTTTCTATACCTACCAAAAAAAAACCTGCCAGGATTTTAATTGTAATTACATTAAATGTATAACTCATTTTGGGGAGAATTGACATCTTGACTATAATGAGCTTCTGATCCATGAACATCTAATGTCTCTTCATTTCTTTGTATCTTCTTTTGATTTCTTTCAAAGGTTTTTTCATTTTCAGCATACAGATTCTATACATATTTTGTTAGATTTATATTTTTACTTTCTTTTTACTGTTATAAAAGGTATTATATAATTTAAAATTCTTTTCCAATTATCCATTGCTAATATATAGAAATGTGATTGCTTTTGTGAATTAACTTGCTATTCTTCAGCCTTGCTAATCTTACTAGTTCTAGGAACTTTTAAATAGACTTTTAAGGATTTTCTATATAGATATTCATGTTCTCCACAAATAAGGACAATTTTATTTCTCCCTTTCCAATCTGTATGCTTTATTTGTATATTTATTTATCTTTTGCCTTAATTGCAGTGGCTGGAACTTCTAATACTATGTTGAATAAGAGTGGTAAGAGTAGATATCCTTTCCTTGTTCTTGATTTTAGAGGGAAAATATTTGTTCTTTCACCACAAAATATGTTAACTGGGTTTTTTGTAGATGTCTTCATCAGGTTAGAGAGGTTCTCTTCTCAGTTTGCTAAAAGTTTTTATCATGAATGGATATTGAATTTTATGAAATGTTTATTCTACATCAATTTATGTGATCACGTGTGGGTTCTTTTTGATCTGTTAATGTGGTGGATTACATTAATTGACTTTCAAATATTGACCATTTCAAATATTGAATTCCTGGGATGAATTCCAGTCGACATTGTTATATTACTGTTAATATTTTGTTGAGAATATTTACCTTTGGGTTTATGAGGGATATTGGTGTACTTATCTTTTACTGTACTGTCTTCGTCTGATTTTGGTATCATAGTAATACTAGCCCTGTGAGTTAGAAAGTATTCCCTTCTCTTATATTTTCTAGAAGAAATTTTATGGAATTGGTATTATTTCTTCTTTAAGTGTTCGGTAGAATTTGCCAGTGAAACTATCTGGGCTTTAGGATTTCTTTTTTGGGTAAAGTTTTCTAACCACAAATTTAATTTCGTAAGAGAAGACCATTCAAGTTATCTGTTTCTTCTTCAGTGAGTTTGGTAGTTTGTGACTTTCAAGAAATTAGTCTATTTCATCTAAATTGTTAAATTTATACGTGTAGAGTTATTCTTAGTGTACCCTGTTATCCTTTTCCTGTCTGTTGGATCTGTAGTGACATCCCCTTTTTTCCTGTTATTGGTAAGCTTTAGATTTGATTGATCTTTCTCTACTGTTTTTCTGCTGTGAATTTCATTGATATCTGCTCTCATTTCTTACCTCTTTTTGAAATTTTTTTTTTATTTGTGCTTTTCTTTCTTTCTGATTGCTTTGGGCTTATTTTGCTCTTTTTTCCAGTTTCTTAAAGTGGAAGTTTAGATTGTTGATTTGAGCCCTTTCTGCTTTTGTAATGCCAGCATTTAATGTTACATATTTCTTTCTAAGAACTGCTTTTGTAGCATCCCATATACATTGAAAATCCCAAAAGACATCGTTATAATTTTTGCTTTTAACCATCATACTTATTTTAAAGAAATTAAGAAAAGAATAGTCTGTAATATTTACCCAGATATTTACTATTTCTGTTGCTTTTCCTTCTTTCCTGATGTTTCCAGTTTCCTTCTGGTACTGTTTCCCTGTGTTCAAAGAACTCTCTTTAGCATTTGTTTTAAAGCAGATCTGCTGACAACAGATTTTTCTCTTAGTTTTTCTTCGTCTGAGAACATCTTTATTTCATCTTCATTTGTCAAGGGTATTTTCACTGGATGTAGAATTCTAAGTTGACAGTTCTTTTCTTTAAGGACTTGAAAAATGTTCCACTTTCTGGCCTCCATGATTTCTGGTGAAAAATCAGCCGTCATTTGAATCATCATTTTCATGTAGGTCGTAGTGTGTCGTTTTAATCAGGCTGTTTTCAGGGTTTTTTTCCTTTGGCTTCAATGCTCAGCAGTTGGTGATGTGTGAGGTCATGGGTTTCTTTAAGCTTATCCTGTTTGGTATTCTCTGAAAATTTTGAATCTATAACTTTATATCTTTTACTAGATTTCAAGAGTTTTTAGCCATTGTTTCTTCATTTTTTTTTTCCCAGTACCATAATTTCTCCTCTCCTTCTGGACTCTGATAGCATGAATATTAGACCTTTTGGCATTATCCCACAGAATCCTGAGGATCTGTTTGTTTTTCTTTCTTTCTGTTACTCATATTGTATAATTTCTGTTGAATTATCTTCAGACTTACTGACTGTTCCCTCTGTATCAGATCTGACCTCTGGGTGCACCACCCAGTAACCAGTCTGGGTCTTGGGTGGTGATCTACACTGCAGTTCAGTTCTCAAAGTGTTTGCAGGTTGTTTAAGGTCAGATTCATGCATGCACAGCTTGGAGGTGAGCCCAGGAGTTCATACACAACTTTATGGGATCACTCTCTTCAGCTCCATCCTCTCTGTCATCTCCCTGACATTTTCTGGCTCCTGGGTGGCCCCTTCCCAGTCCTCTGGCCAAAAAGTCAAAGCTTTAGTTTTTTCCTTTCTGCACACTTCCCGCAATTGCATTTGCATCCAGGGCCAAGTGGCAAGAGGACAGAGAGACAAAGCAATAGTTATTTGCCCCATACTCTTGGGACCACAACTTCTATGGTCAGAGAGGATTCGTCTCCTGCAGGGTTTAGCGACCTGCGCAGCTGTTACCACCACCATCATTGCCACTGGATTGCTTGAAACTGTGATGTGATGCTAGGTCAGATTTCTATCCTCTTCCTGTTTCTACCTGCTACTGCTTACTTTTTAAGAGTCTTCAGAATGCTGCCCCATGCATTCTGTCCAAGGGTTTATAATCACATTCAGTGGAGAAACAGGGTAGGGTCTACTGTATCTTATCTGGCACCTCAGAAGAATCTTGGAGAAGCTATGGCTCTCCAGGCTCAGGCTCCCTTGTTTTCAATATATTAAATATTTGCTTACGTGTTCAACCTTGGTGTATATATATATATATAGAGAGAGAGAGAGAGAGAGAGAGAGAGTTTGTGAACCTCTACCACTGTGAGAAACAGATTTAGCAGCTAGAATACAATATATTTGTGTACAGGTCTTTCTCTCTTCAGCATTGCAGCATCAAGTCAGAAACAGTATTTCCAAAGGTGGGGCAAGGTGCCTCACACCCGTAATACCAGCACTTTGGGAGGCCAAGGCTAGAGGATCGCTTGAGCCCAGGAGTTGGAGGTTGCAGTGAGCTGTGATCATGGCTTTGCACTCCAGCCTGGGCGAGTGAGTGAGACCCTGTCTCAAAACAAACAAACAAACAAAACACCTATTAAAAAAAAAAGAAACACTATTTCCAAAGCTGGTAGGGCAGCTCCTCTCATCCCTTTCAAAGTGTATTTGTATTTGTCATTCATTTGTAATACAGTTAGATTCATCTGGTAAGACAGCAATTTAAAGGCTGGATTTCATATTTTTAAGATACTCCGAATTACCAGCATGTTCTAGGTCTAACGGTGTGCAAAGTTGTACTTCAGTATTAGTTGTTTCTTCCACTTACCATCCCTCACTTGGACCCCACTCGGCAACAACCTTTTTCCATTTTTATTTATGTAAACAATATTCTAAGACTCGATTAGTGATTATGTCATGGCTTCTTGCATGTAATATAATTGATAACTGAAACAGACAAGACTTTAAAAATTTATATGAATGTTTCATATATATTTCAGAGTTCAAATGAAAATATAATACAATGATATGATTTTTTGAAACCAAGTTGTTACCATATCATGTCCCTCAGTTTCATAATACTGGATTATCCATAACAAACCATGATTTCTGGTCTTCTTTTGAACCTGTTAACCACATCTTTGTAGTGCAGAAAGTGGTAAGTATTTATCTGGTTGCTATCTTGTATGCATACCCTAGGCCAATAGCAATTAAGATTAAAGAATGTCATTCCTCATCTCTACCAGAAAGGGGTGAGATAGAAAAGCTGTTCACTTAGAATTAAAGTTCACCTCTCCTTGGATCAGTGCTTTTCATTAAAGAAGTAAGTGCCTTTTATCAGCATAGATTAAAACATTATGAAGGACTAAGCCGGAAACACAGCCGGCAAACTAAAGCACTCTGGTTTTTTTCAACTTGTATCTTCATAGCATGAATTTACTTTTAGAATTTGAAGTGCTATGTTATGAGGTTCAAAAATATGGTAGCACCAGAATTCAGAATGGCATGCAGCCTCTCCTTTGAGGGGACTCTGTGGCTACAGTTGACAAAAGTGTTTATTTTGTTAGAAAGGGTTGGACTTGGTTATTGTGTGTGGACAACAGTGATTCTGGGAGGTGGACGTTATGATCCAGAATGCTAAAGTTGTTTTATGAACTATTTATATGTGATTCTCATGATAGAAATAATCCTAAGTCATAGATCATTGGCTCCAAAATCACTAAAATGATTTAGAATATCACTGGGAAGACCTAAGAGGGATAAATATCTAACTAGGTAGAATGATTTATACTTTTATTAAGTTGATTGTTACTGATATAAAAGCAACCCAACAATGAATACAAATTTGAGATAGATGGTAAAGGTAATGTGGCCAGTAGATTAGAGACTCCAAAACTGACTTTGCCCTTTTCCCCTGCTAATAAATAGAAGGTATTATTGCAGTCTTTATGTTAGAGAGTTATTTTATGAGGGGAGGGGATTAGTACTTAAAGAAACATAGGATTCATTTTGTAAACACTTTTGAAAATGTAAACTAGGGCTTTGCTAGGGCTTTGCAGATGATGCAAAACAAACTTGAACTAAACCAGAAAAAGATACTATAGGACTATCAAGAAATGCAAGGGCAAGAATGTAGCAGAGGACTAAGACAAGGAACCGAAAAGGTGGAAGATGACCTGATTGCACAACTTGGGTTACATGTTCATTCTTGAGCCAATTAACTGTGTCTGGGAAGTTGAGGCATTTAGTATAAATGTTGTGGCTGTGGGAACTCTGTGGGGGAAGAGTGACATTTAGTGGGTATGGGTTTAAACTAGTCAGAACTCCCAAAAGTTATCTATCACAGTGCCATGTTTAAATTTCTAGCTTATTATAATTAAAGCCTCTAATGGTCTGTGGCCTTCAGGAAAGTTACAAAATTTATCAAACCCGCAAATATAATAAGTTTCTCAACCATTTTCATTCACAAGCTGTCAAACTGTTTTAACAATTTTCCTCCAGGTGGCTGCTCTATATCTTAAAGATCACTGCATTTCTAATGGTATTATGTTTTTTTAAAAGAGATGACTTCCCTTTCCTCTTACATAATCCACCACCATTATTTTAGAACTCTTTATATAGTGCACTTTTCCTCCATGTATAGGCATATTCTTTAGTGCAATTTTGCTTACATTGCACTGGACTTCTTTCCTTCCCTTCACTCATGCTGTTGTGTGTTGGACCTTTTTTGAGACCTAAGAAATTTCAACTTTCAAATTTAGAAAATACAGCTTTAGTATATCCATAAATGATGTGGCATTTTTGAAAGGTCACATTTTTTATGGTTGGAAGGAAAATTGGAAATATTTGTGAGTCATTTTAGTTGTCTGAGTGTAATGCCAATTTCTTTCTCCAAGGTTAGATGCTTAATTTAAACAGACTATCACTTTCTCTCTCTCTGTCTGATTTTAATTTCCGTGATGTGACAGAATGTAATAATACAGTCCCTTGGAGTAGAAATTTTCATGTGTAGTTGTGGGTAGTAAGCATGTTGCTTCCATCAGCTTTTCTGTCCGTGCCTCTGAGAGCAGTGGTGTTGCACTGGACCTCAGCCACCTCACATGTCACCATTGTCTTCATTTCAGAATTCAGCTCTCGATTTCCACATCTAAGGGAGACAGACGTTCTTGGTTCTCTGTCCAGCTCTGTCATTTATTAACAGAGTGACTTTGGACTCGTTGTTTCACCTCTTTGAACTTTAGTTTTTTTCATCTAGTTATTTGGGATGAAGAGCTTATAAAGCTGTTGACCTTTAAAAACATTTAAATTGGTTCTAGGAAAATAATCACTGCTCATTAAATGGTAGCTACTATTAATTTTTAGTTAATGATGTAAGTGTTTCCTGTACAATGTAACTTCACCAAGGAGAAGCCCCTATCCTAGTTCATTTTATATCTCCTTTGTTGCTTTGCAGTGCAACCGTATATGGCTTTCCAAAACTTGGAGCTCCCAGAAGCTATCCTGGGAAGTTGGGACAATGATGCAAACAGGTGTGAAATAAATGGCAAGCTTATTACCTAGTCAGGTCATGTTAAACTGGTTCAGTTGATTAAATTGTGAAAGCTCTAAGTAGAGTTGAAAGAGGAATTTCTATAGAATAAAGAAAACAAATGGTGGTAATATATTTGGAGACTCAAACTCAAATACATGAAGTAGAAAATGGAAACTAAAAGAACAAACCTGTATGTAGTAAAATGAAACATGTAGGTTGAAGCCACGCGTGTATTTTACCTTAGATCTTGGGATTCCTATATTAATGTCAGTAAAAGAATACAATTTTTAAGAACTGGAAAATCGTCCTGCTTTGCCCAGTGTTAGCCAGGCCATCAGTGAAACATCCTGTACTGTTTTGGACTCTAGAATTAAAGAAAGAAAACTGGAAATGGTCCAGAGAAGAGCCACAGAAGTAATCAAAGGATGATTTAAAAAGGCCCATGAGGAAAGGGTAAGGAGTTGTGAATCTTTAGTTCAAAGAGAAGTTTAAGAGGCCACTTAATAACAGCTTCCAATATGTGAAGAGTTGTCATGAATAGAATACTGAGCAGTTACTTCCTTTTTTACTAAGAACTGAAGAAAGGGAAGTAGTTTGAGAGACACCTAGGTTAGATAAAAAGAAGTATTTCTTGCACATGAGAGAGGTATGAAATCTGTAGTCAGACTTTCTGTTCCACATGTCTTTGACTGTTTGGCTGTGTTCTTAGCAGGTGGGCTGCAAGCCTTCACTGAACCTTTGTCGACTTACAGTCTTGTCCTCAAATGTAGCATATTTTCTCATGCTATCTTTTATTTCTTGGTTCTTTCATGCATGGTAGTCTCTCTTTTGCGTCTCCAACTCACCTGTCTCTCTGTTCCAAGTTACAAAGTAGTACAGAGCACAAAATGAATTCTTGTGGCCACTGAGAGATTTTCATAGACCTGATCAATTAGCAGGCTACTGAGGCAGATCTTTCCCCACAATCTTTATGAATATACTTGGAATTACTCAAAATATAGTAAATTATATTTAAAAATAGCACCTTTCCTAGAGAAATTTTCACAGTTGTTATGGGAAAAGTCTCCAAGTAAAATTTTGTGCCACAATGGTAGTTTAGTAAATTTGTTAAGTAATTGTTTCCTATCACTAAATATGGAAAATATGTATGTGTTTTCAAAGTGGGAGCTGCTAAGTTAATAGAGTTTAAAAGCTAAGTGTATAGAACATACTGAGCACCTTTATAGTGAAATATATGAGAGTGATAACTAATTAATATATGCCAACCCACTGGGGTAAAAATAGTAACAGGGAGGAGCAAAGTGATCATTTGGTTGTCCCTTTACTCAGTCACAAACACTAAATTGGGACTGGTACAGAATTTTAAATGCCTTTTTCTTGGGCCTTACTGTTGTGATCTTTCTTTAGAACAGTTTGATATACCCTTCCGAAGGCTGGCCTCTGTGGCTGTTGTCTGTGCCAAATTGCAACACAGAACAAGGGACTGTTCTGTTTTATTTACTGAGAATAGTGCTTAATAAGTACTATTTGACAACATGCTGAATTAAGAGAATGTTATAAGGATGTTTCACAAAGGAAAGTGGGTAAAACATCTAATGTTTACTAGTTCTATTTATCTGTAAGTTGATAGCAATGGAAAGCCACTCTTAAAGCTTTATTTTTAAAATTTGGTTTAATACATATGAATATGCTGAGAGCAAATGTTTTCATGTGCTCCCAAATTTATACAATATCGCGATATAGTTAATGCTATTTCAGAATCCAGTTTTTTGCCTTGTTGGTTTGAAATGTATTAGACCCTGGCTGGTAATTGATTTATGTTAACCAAACTCATGCAGTACTGATTTGCAACCTGGGATACATCCATGATTATTGCCTTTTTTTTTTTCACCTTTGGCTTTTGTCTTATCCCACTATCTTATCTTAGTTTATAATCATAACTATGGTTTCCTTTCTAAAAATGAGATCTCAAGTGGAAATTATGCTGCGTGTTCATTTATTTATGTAACTGTTTATACGAGTATAATAAAGGTCAGTGAGATTTAATGTCCAAAGGGAGAAATAACTGTCAAAAATTTTTATAATACTTCTATTTATATTTCAGTGTCACAAGCTAAGCATTTATCTCCAGTTTAATTCCTCATAGATTTTAGCATATGAAAATACTCCTGTGGGACATTCAAGCCTAGGTCCATTTTTTAATAGACATCTATATGTATAGTCAGGTACAACATGTAAAATCATTAACCTGTACGTTGAAGTATAAAATACTACCGCTTGCGATTTTTTTTCTAGTTAGGCTTCTTCTTTAAATATGCTTTAAAGATAAGAATTACATAATTCTTAATGCTCCTTGCAACTTAAAGATTCTGTGCTTCATTGACATTAAGCTTGTGTGAGACTGGTATTCTGTCTGAATATACAAGTAGCCATCTGTTACACAGTTGTAGGGTGATATATACTTGTGACTCTATGTCAGAGGATATTTATATTTTGTCACTGGCAATACAGCCTAAGAAAAACCTGAATTACTGCATCATCAAATAATACCTGCTTTTCCCTTCATTTCCTTACTTTGGAGCTGGTGCAAGTCTATTGAACGGAGCAAGTGCCAGAGTCAAACAAGAGAAGGATATAAGTAAGGATATATAGAACAATCAATTAGGGACTAGTTTTCCATGCAAATTAATGCCAGCCTTATATTTTATTGTACTAATAGCTGGCACTTGTGTGACATTTATGATTCGCACAGTGCACTCACCAGTATTCTTATCTAACCTCACAGTAATTTATGAAAGAGGTACTGTTTTCATATTTCAGATTAGAATACTGCCTCTGAGGTCTTGGGATTTAACTAGGAGCACACAGCTAGTGTCAAGCTGGGGTTCTAACTCTGCCCTCAGACTTCAAAGCCAGCCATGTCTGTCTGTTGCTTCACTGTGTTCACCTGGACTGGGTTTGCCTTGCTACTACATTGAGATGTGAATGTGTATGTACTCGTGTGGAATTTGAGTGTCTCGTTTATTTTACAGAATAGGTGATTTAGTTTTTCCTCGCAGGTGGCGTATGTTTGAGACTCGTCTTGCTGTTGGGGACTTCGTGCACATTTCCTCAATTATAAAATGAAAGCAGTTGGCCTTTAGGTTCTCCACGCATTCTCCTAGTTCTAAAATTCTGTGATTCCAAATTTAATTGTTACCGTTCCACACACATTTGTTGCTTTAAAAAACTTCTACCTCATATGATTAGCCCAAATTTTTACATAAGTTTCTTGTAACCATCTAAGCCAGGAATTGCTAACCTTTGAGTTTTGGATCATGTAGTAACAAAATCCCTTTGTAATGAGTCCTAGAAAACCTTTCTCCCACCAAATTCTGTTTTGAAAGAAAGAAATAGTGTTACATGGTGATGCTCCCATCTTGAATTTGAAGATTGGAAAATGGCAGCATAATGCCAGTTACATAGAGTTCATTCAGGAAACATAAATTCAACATCAGTATTAAGTACTTGGGCTGCTAAGACCTTGCGCTCCCACCCTAGTGTGGAAGACAGACCCACAAATATGAAATGTCGCTACAGTTACAAGGACCTTAGGGAGAACATTTGGAGAGCCTCAAGAGAGTGAAGAGAAGGAAACAGTTCCGTCTGCGGGATGGAAGATGGAAGGCATGTACCAGCAAAGATTTCACTGCGAATGGGACTTAGCAGTTGGAGGAAGGATAATGCATCATTTTAGGCAGAAGGTCATGTGTACAGAGGTGTAGAGGCCGTAAGGAAACTGCCACAGAACCTCAGGTAATTCTGTTTTTGTCACATGCTGGAGGAAGATGTAGAGGAAAGGTTAACTTTCTAGCTTAGGAAGATCGCGTGTGGACTTGGGAGTATCCTAAGCATTAAGGAGACTGTTTAAGGGAAGGAAAAACAGATCTCCTGCAAAGATGACAGGAGACTCTGGAATTTCTAGCTTGGGCAACTATAGGAAAAGGGCATCCTAGGCAACAGGATGAGTGTGATTAAAAAGGATTGAGGCCTGAGATATTCCCTGGGGCTGTGCAAATCTTCATCTGTGCACCTGTCTTTGGTCTTTCCTTCCCACATATTAAATACTTTACCATTGTCATTGTTGTGACTGGGTCGTGGAGGTTTCATTCTGCACCCCATGGCACTTGGGCTTTTTTCTCTGAGCAGTGAAGAGCCATTGAAGATTTCCAAGCAGGGTAATGATGTGAGCATATTTGCATTTGGAAGGTTCTAATAGCAGCAGAACGGAAGCTAGGATAGAAGGGAACCAGAATCCAGTCAGCTGGGAGCTGCTGGGAGCCTGTATTAAGCCAAGAGCAGAGGGGATGTGCAGAAGAGAACAGAACTGAGAGACAGTGAGTTACATAATGACAATAACACTGTTAGCTAAGACTACTGAGTGCTTACTGTGTACCAGGTGCCTGGTCCAAGTGTTTTACATTGATGTGCACATTTGATCCTCATAACAGCCCTATGAAGTAGACCCTATAATTAGTATCTGCATTTTACAGATGAGGGAACTGGGGCCCAGAGACGTTAACTGACTTACTGAAGTTCCAGGACCTGTGTTTGACAATTATGTATAATTTTAAATACAACAGCTATCAGGACAAACTGATGCATTGGTGAAGCTGAATGTAGTTTCAGTGGCGCTTTCATGATTGCCCTCTACCAGAAGGACTCTGAGTAGAACTTTATGCCCTTTCTGTATCTCCCCGGAAGTATTTGTAACTGTTCTCTACATAGGTAGAGGCAGCACAAATATCGGGGAGGGAACTCCAGCTTCAGCATGAGTGTGAACAGTCTGCAGTGCCCGAAGGTTGCCGGATTGTCTGTACTGAAGACAGATCCATAACGGAAAACATTCATATTTATGAAACCAGTGCAGTTAAGTACCATGTAGCTTTCTTGCATCCAGCTTTGGGATTCTATTCTTTACAAATTAAATGGAAATGTTCTTTACAAACTCCCCCACAGGTGTGTGGTTTCCTGGTGGTCATTTGGATGCATGAGCACCCTGCAGAGACTCTGAGCCCCCTGCAACCAAGTCAGGAGATTTAACCCCAGCCAAGGAGGCAGTTCAGGATCAGGAGTGTAGAATCCAAAGAGGAGGGGAGTCAGTGCCCAGCAGTAGGCTAGACAACTAGCTGCATCCCAGGAGGCAGAGACGCATGGGAGATTAAATGGCAGTGCCTGTTTCCCCCAATGTCAGTGGCCAGCACTTTCTTTCCAGGTTTTTAAAAATATTCTCTGGGCCCTAATATAGTTCTTTTGAGGGGGGAAAAAAGACCCCCTTTATTCTTTCCCCTTCCTACCTAGGGTTGAGCATGGCAAAGAAGTCTTGAGACCTAAGCATGGTAGAGTAATAATTTTGAAACTATTCAAAGCTATGATAATTAAGCTCAATTAACTTTAAAAAGCCAAGTGAAATTATTGAAATTATTTAAAACTTTACGCTTAAATAAGGACTAATAGGTTTTGGCTGCATTCATTTCTCAATTAAATTTATGTGATCATAAGATGCTGTTTGTCTCCAGAGTCTAAATGGAGTGTGTTCTTTTGGCCTAGTTGCAATGTTACCGAGGCACAGTTGCACTCTTACCTGGTTCTTCTGCTTACCTTGGGCAAGGTAACAACTGTTTTCATATCATAATAATGTAAATGGATTTTGATTGCTTTTTACCCATAAAGTCTTTTCGAAAGTTACTATATAAACAAGTGTGTTACCCATAATACTCTTAAATTCTGTGTTTGTTCTCTACTGGAATAACTGGCTTTCTTTCTGTATTTCCATCTGTGATGGGCAGAATTCTGAGATGGCCCTCTTGTTCTCTGTCCCCTGGTGTTATACCAGATTATGTTGTGTATATGGCAAAGGGGATTTTACAGATGTAATTAGGGTCCCTAATAGTTGACTTTAAGATAGTAAGTGTTTTGGTTCAGGCTGCTTTAACGAAGTACCATGGCCTGGGTGGCTTATAAACAACAGAAATTTATTTCTCACAGTTTTGGAGGCTGGAAGTCCAAGATCAGGGTGCCAGTACAGCTGGGCTCTGGTGAGGGCCCTCTGAAGGTTGCAGACTGCCAGCCTCTCCTTGTATCCTCCTGTGGCAGGAAGAGAGTGATAGAGCTCTGTGAGGGTCCTTTTATAAGGGCACTAATCCATTTGTGAGGGCTCCACCCTCATGACGTAATTATCTCCCAGAGGCCCCACCTCCTAGTACTTTCACCTTGGGGGTTAGGATTTCAACATATGAACTTTAGGAGAATACAAACATTCAGTCCATGACAGGGAGATTATCCTTGGTGGGCTCAACCTAATCAAGCAAGCCCTTTTGAAGTCCAGAAGAGAAAGTCAGAGATACTCAAAGCACAAGATTTGCATGAGACGGGTTCTCTGTTGCTGAGATGGGGGGAGGGCACAGGGCAAGGACCTGAAAAAGATCTTTAGCAGTAGAGAGCAGTCAGTCAGCAAGAAAACAGGGACTTCAGTCTTACCACTGCAAGTGAGTTCTGCCAACAAGAATGAGTTTGGAAGAGGACCCCAAGTTCCAGATGACAGTGCAGCCAGCCGACACCTTGATTTCAGCCTGAACAAAGAGCTAAGCCTTGGAGGGTCAGACTTCTGGCCTATATTTAAGCTGCTAAGTTTGTGGTAACTTGTTACACAGGTAATAGAAAACTAATGTACTGTCTCTCTCTCCATTTCTGTCTACTAATGCCACTTACTGGTCTTGAGAATTACAATGTTAGCATCTCTCAGGCTTAAAGTATGTTTTCCATCTGTGGCCTTAAGAGCCACTATTGCATAGAATGAAGGAGAATCCCATTTCTTTTTCCCTTTTCTCTTTTAAAACCATGAGTCTAGTCTTATTGGTTCTATTGTATTATGATGCTGATATAGGTTTCAACCTCTGGGGAAGGTAGGGAGGGACTTAACCTTATAGTGTTAAAATATCATCATGCTTAAAGTGATTTGAAGATACAGTTTTCTGTTTCCTTTTACTTTACCGAGTGAATTCTTGGCGATTTTACATCATGCTTACGTTATCCATTGGAGTGGGTCTGCTATTCCCATTTCACCTGTAGAAAATAAGCAGAAGAGCAGTGTGTGGCCATTTCATAGCAGAGGTGGGATTGAGACCTAGACAGAGGGAGATGTGTGGGATGGGCAGCAGGGTGTTTATAATACATAGCAACAAGGAGCCGTTGACCTTTCGTGGACATCATGAGCATCTGAAGCTCACCAGAGAAATCTGTAAGCATGCCAAGCAGAAATTCTCTAATTTTGACTATCTCACTTGTGTGAAAGGAATGCAGGTTGTTCTATTATATGTGGGCAATTACTCTATTTTAGTGTCCTTGGTGTTTTTAGACCCTTTATGTAGTATTTCTCTTGCATCTAGAAAAAGAAATATTGAAATGGAAATATTGAAAATATTGAGATGCGAGAAAGCATTTTCTCTCTTTTTATTAAGTGAGTAGAATAACATTGTGAATACTGATCCACTGGATAATTTTTTAAATGATTTTTTTACTTAAATGGGTTAGCCAGTCATGGTGGTGCATGCCTGTAGTCCGAGCCGCTTGGGAGGCTGAGGCCGGAGGATCGCTTGAGCCCAGGAGTCAGAGACTGCAGTGAGTTATAATGATGCCACTGCACTCCAGCCTGTGTAACAGAGCGAGACCCTGTCTTTATTTAAAATATATATATGTGTGTGTGTGTATATATTTATATATATATATATATAAAATAAGTGGGGTGGAAAGTTTTTCATATTAATTTTTAATGTAGCCACATTATTCAGGTAAACTTCTTTAGTTAGAGTTGCCCTTGTCTGGGAAAAAATCTAGTATATTTATATATGCTTATCTATATTCCAGCTCTCTATCTACATGTCTGTCTATCCATCTGTCTGGACAAGCATAGAACATGACACAGTGAGTCACTAATAGATCTTGGTGGGGGAACCCCCTGCATTATTGAGCCAATCTGTACTCTCCTTTATTTTGTCAATGGCTGTAAAAACCTTTAAAACATTATTTAAATTTGTCATAATTTAGATTTTGCAAATAGTGACCTTTTACCTATAATTGCTAATATACTTTCAGTCATTAAAATATATTTTTTATTTTAAAAAGTATATATGCATGCAGTACACTCGAAGACTCTCACAGCTATATCTTTCCTCCCCTGGAGCCAGGTAAATGTATCCTATGTCTCAGATTACAAGCTTAGGAAATGGCCTTGTGTATATAGCACTAAGTGTCAAAGTGATTGTTTTTCTTGTTAACATTTTGCCCCAGAAAATTATACTAATAATTTATCTGTAAGCAATATAATTGGTTAGGAAGTGTAACTAACCACAGTACCAATTTAATTGATGTTGTCTCTCAGTGAATATCTGTAAATTCCTGGGGTTTTTTTTAGTATTTTTTCTTTTTCATTTTTTTGGCTTTTTATTTTTAGAGTTTTAAAAAGAAACGATGGTTATCTATTTTATTTTCCAATTCTATTTTAAGAAGTTGCACCTACTTAACAGAGACACTTTTTACTTCTTTTAGGCCTGTTGTATCTTTATAATACAGATTTGTCTATAAAACTTAATGATCTGATTTTTTTTAATGTTTGCTTATTTTCATTATTTTAATATAGTATTCGTTCATGTTGAACTTTTCTGTTGTGTATTTTGAAGTCATAAATGTAGAGTGTTGTCCAGCTACTGCCTTCAGGGCAACCTATCTTGAAATAAAAAGCTTCAAGTGGTATCGGGCATCTGCATTTTTCTTATTAACCCTCTGTTATGTGTACAGAGAATATCAAAATCCAATGGTTTTGTGTATTGATACTGAAAACATTAGATTTTTAGCATTGGCACTTGTATGACTCTTTGTTTCTTTTAAGTTTTATTTGGTTTTGTTTTTAAGGCTAAGCAGTATTTTTCGAAATCCACATAATGTGAGGAAATTCTAAAAACTGTCAAATATGTAGTTCAAATATTTTTCTTAAGAATATGTCTCTGGTATAACTTGCATGGCAACAAATTTATTTTATAATTTGATTCTTTAGTATTTTACGTTTGTTTTATTCATCATGTAATAAATAAATTCAAGGGAAGCTAAACCAAATTTGAAACTAAATGACACTGAAAATCTCTTAAGTTTCACCTGCAGCTCAGTTTATCTTTTGAAACAAAATTGTTGGGGTTTACATGACATTTACCCCTGATGAAAATCGCCCCTTTGTTAGTCAAGTTGAAACATGAAGTTTAAGTCATTGTACTTTAGTAGTGCATTTTCTCATTGGACAAAGAAACTGTATTGTGTGCCTGAGCCAGGCTAATAAGAGAAAGGGAAAAATAAAACCAAAGCCATAGTTCTTTGAGAGCCTTCATCTGCACGGTACTATATTGAGTCCTTTATTCTCATACAATCACCGAAGTTCTTCACAATATTATTATTGCCATTTTAAATGTGAGAGCACCAAGGCTCAAGAAGTTAAGTAATTTGCCCATGATCAAATAGTTAATAAATATTAGAACCACAATTTAAATCTGGCTGCAAATCCTAGGCTATTTCTGAGATCTTATACTATCTCTCAGCTACCATATGGAGCCATATATTCATTTACACTATTGGAAGCAGAGAGTTGGGGACAGAGAGAGAGAGAGATCTAGAAACATGCATGATGATTTGGCCTTTGATGTCTGCTGGAGCCTGAGACAAGGACTGCCTGCTTCTGTGGTTCTCTGTTGCTCTCAGTTTCTGTGTAGCTTTTATGGTGTGAACATCCTCCTCACACAGTGTGATAAATACACACATTGCACAAACTAAACGTATCGTCCCATTCACTTCTCCAAACTGGAGGACAAACTGGATGTATCAGACTTACTGAGGGAGGAATGTCTATGTTATAGTTCAATGGATTTTCAAAGGAGAATTTTCCTATGTAAATCTGAGCCCCCTCCTTCACCTGCCTGAAATAGTCCACAGTATGTGCCAGGTACTGTGCTAAGAAATTTAGTACATTTTGAATGTTTGTAGAAGTGCTGGTATTACAGCTGCTCACCTGTTTTTCTAAAAGTTGCTTGGTATGGAATTCTTATTAATGTCTTTTAAATATTAGGTATAGTTCAGTCTTTCAGAGCATAAAATTTCAGATTTGACTAAAGTAAGCATACTTATGTTTTATACAGCAGGAATCTATTATGTGAAATTCCTAATAAATCTATTAAGAAAGGAGTCCTTTGTCTAAGGGTTCATTTGGAAAGAGGTAATAATATATCCCTAATCTTTTTTTTCTCTTTTGTTTCACACATTCCTTTTTGCTTAGATTTCACCATGAAGTTCTTTGACTTCCTTACCACTTAATGCTTTGTCTAGATTAGTCCCTGTTTCCTTAATTTTTTGCTGGGATTTCACAGAAAACCGTAAAACATAAAAACACAACTCTTTCACTTTTTTAGAACTCAAGATTATAGTCTCTGGACTTTTGAATAAAGTTTTTACCCGAAAATGGGATCTTAAACATTGTAGATTAGTCAATGTTTATTTAGAGTAAGAAGAGATCAGTAGAAGATTCTTGAAGAAATAGTCTTTCTTTCCCACTGAAGAAGTTTTGGTTTCTTCAGTTTCCATTGATTTCAGAATTATTATCTATGTTTCAGTGATTTCCTATAATCACATTCTTCCTGATCACGTTATAATTTCTCCCTCTTAATAGTTGCCAATTAGTTATTTCGTTTAAGATTCTTCTCCTCTTCTGTGATTTCCTCTCTGGAACATTTTGCTGCCTTTTCATTGCAGACAACATTTTCATTTTTTGATTTCAGATTACTCTTCCATTGTTCTGTAGCAATTTGCTATGACATTACCTTTTCCCCCCACACATACCTTTTCTTTACTCATCATGTCACTTGGATTGTAGTCCTTAGGGACAGCAGTGTTACCAGGATGCCATGTTATGTTCTCTCAGTAAATATTTCTTGTTTGTTGGGAAGATAATAAAACAAATAGGACCTCATCCATTGAAAATGTTTTAGGATGCTAATTAAATAGCATTAAATAGCATCCCTCAGTTTATAGAATCAAATAAATAGAATCACACTAAAAGGATGAGGAATGGAATTTCTTAATGTAAGCTACCTTCACAAAGTGAAGATAAATTTGTATGTATGAGGAATACTTACAAAGAATAGCCTCTGTCACAAAACTGTTGTGATCACTATAATTAGGAGACTTTGCTGCAGGGTTATGTATATAGATGTTTTAGTTCAGGTAGGCTAGCTACGGTAACAAAAAAGGAAAAACTACAACACATCACTGGCATAATATCACAGTAGAAGGATATTTCCCACATAACAGCTCAGTGTGTGGTCAGGGCATGGGTAGGTGGTTTGTTCCAATATGTATTAATTAAGGAACCCAGACTGCTGGCAGCTGTGCTATCTTCAGTTTGTTCCAAGGTATTGCTGAGAATCAATATTTAGCCATTGGCTGAGGAAAGAGCACAAAGGATAGTTTGTGAGCAGCTTTCATGGGTAAGACCAGGACAGGAAGTGGGAAATGTCATTTCTGCTCACATACCATTGGCTGGAAATGAGTGACATGGCAACGCTCAGCTGCAGGGGCAGTTAGGCATTGTGGTCTAGTGTGTGCCTGGAAAAAACAAGCCTATATGATAGTCAGCCTCCCATCGAAGGCTTTTTGTTTTTGTTTTTGTTTAAAATGTTTAAGTTGAAGGGAAATGCAGTGGTTTGAGTACTTACTGATTCAGTAGGTTTCCTTTCTACGTGAAAAGGATTGTAAGGGGTCAAGTAAACACATAATTAAAATTATACCACACTATTTATTAACAGTGAGGCAGTATAAGTACAACATTATGGCCTGACCAGCATTCCTTTTGACATTGGCAAAATAAAACAATGCTTAACTGTTAAATTAGATTTGTAATAAGTACCAACACAGAAGTCATAGAACTTGTTAATTTACTCATTGGTAATAGATTTAGCCGTGACATAAGGAACAGCTTATGTCCATGACAGATAGGAACAATACCAAGTTCAATCTGATTCTCATTGCACATGTATTAACAAATCACATCATTTCAGTGGGGCCTTATCAGTCAGTCAACACATATATATGAGTGTCCACATTGATGGGGTTCTACTACAGTGCTGAGAAGAAACTAAACTAATCAGGAACATACTTTAAAGACAATAATCTGTAATATAAGATTATGTATTTGCCATGCAAAGTTTGGTATTCTAGGAGTTGAAAGGATTAAAAGCACACGCCTTGGGATATACAGCTTCTAATTGTTGACTGAGCCTGTTACTCTGGTGTGAAGTAGAACAGTAAGAACGAAGAAACACAAATGTGGACAATAAAAATCACTTTAATTTACTAGCACCAAAATCATGATACAACTTAAGACAATTGCCTAAAATCACATATAATTGGCTTTTTCTTTTGTTTATTCTGTTAACCAGAGTCTGTTCTGTGTGACGTGAGAATGGTAAGAAACAAACAGAAAAAAACACACCCCAGTCTGGGTATGTGTCTGTTTTGTTCTCCGGCAGTAATAAGCTAACAGGTTTAATGTCAACACATTAGATTCAGTCACCTGAGTTACACTTACACTTCATCTTCATGTTTAAAAATAAAAAAGCATTTAATAGAGACTTGAATTCTGTTGTGACAGATGTTACATAATGACTTAAATTGATTCAGAACCATCCTAAGTAATTCATACAAAAAGGCCCTACAGGTTATGTAATAATTCAGATACATTCAACAGTAATGAATTTAATGACAATTTGGGCAAAGCTAACATAGTTAGAAGCAGCATAAAAAACATAAGATTCAGTGTCAGGGGGAAATATTCTAAATAAGATAAGCATATTAGAATATTTAAGAAGTAAAAACCCTAAGGCATTGAGTCTGAGCTGCTTTGTTGTACAGCTGTGGGCACTGGTAAGATGGGACAGAGAGGCTCTCGTCCAGCAGCATTTGTGGTCCTGAGTATCTTTGTTCCTTAACCCCTACAACCATGTTTCTCAAACTTGATGAATGTGTAGCCAGGTTTTAAAAAAAAAAAGATGCTTGTAATTTCCACAGTGTTAAATTATTTTTATTTATAATGTCATTTAAATATTAATGCAGGCCAGGCATAGTGGGTCATGTCTGTAATCCCAGCAGTTTGGGAGGCCAAGACATGAAGATCACTTGAGGCCAAGTTCGAGACCAGTCTGGGCAACATAGCGAGACCTCCCTACAAAAAATTTTTTAAAAAATTAACCAGGTGTGGTAGTGAATGCCTGTAATCCTAGCTACTCGGGAGACTGAAGCAGGAAGATCTCTTGAGCTTAGGAGTTTTAGGCTGCAGTGAGCTATGATCATGCCACTGTACTTCAGCCTATGCAGTAGAGCAAAACCTCTTCTCTCTCTGTCTCTCAAAAAAGAAATTTATATATATAAACATTTTAAAAGTTGATCTAAGTTCCTTGTGCTCGAGCAAACTTAGAAATTCAGCATAGAAGATAAGCAAAGCAATAAAGTCAAGTGCAGTTTAAGTGAACAAGATTAGGATTAGGATCAGGAAGACATTCATGAAGGTGGTGTTTGAGCTGGTTTTTCAAGAATGAATAAGATGAAGAGCTGAGTAAATAGAGGTTGGGAGATAAAGGCCCAGGCAAGGGAAAGAAAGCAGAGGACCCAGATAAGTGAGAGTACAGTGTATACGTGAACAGAGAACAGTTCCTTTGGGCTTTGTGTAGGTTAGGGTGGGTGGTGCAACATAAGCTGGTAGGCTCTTTGGAACTAGATCGTGGGAAACTTGACTGTTGAGCCAAGGAATGAGGAATGAGGCCAAGGGCCTCATTTTGTATGAATGAGAATCATCGAAGATATGTGAGCAGAAGAAAAAGATGACCAGTACTATATTTTAAATTTTAAAAAATGTTATCTGCAACAATATTTAAATAAATTAGGAGAAAGAAAAACAAGAATGAAAACCCAACCAAGAGGCACACTCCATGAGGACAGGTGTTTGGTTCATTTCGATATTGCCAGGTCCTGGAACACAGATGGTCCTTGATGAGTATGTGATGCCTAATGAAGGGAAGGGGACATCTAGTTACAATGTGTAGGAAATAAAGTCCAGAATAGGTGCTCAGAGTAGAAGTTAGGAACTGGAAGCATGGATTTGGGAGTGTCTATAACTAATTGAATCCTTGAGAAATGTCCAAAGATTGTAAAGGAGAGAGAAAGAGTCAACAGGCTAAGGGGTGGAGCCTTAACTCCTACAATAGAGGCTAATTTAAAAGAGAGAAGGTGGCAAGGGGAGATCAGAAAGGTGACTCAGGAGATGTATTGGCCCAGAAGCCAAAGGAGCAGAAAGGAGAGTTATCCATTTGTGCATATCCAGCTTATAAATATTTATTTTGGATTTTGAAATTGAATCCTTTTTTAAGCAGACTGACTTTGAAGATTTCATGGATTCTAGTTATCCTAGTGTCAACAGTGATTTTAACAGGTACATAAGACTTTATGTGGAGGGTATCAAGGTCAAACCAGGCAAGTGAAGTATATCCCAGAAGAGTGCTAAATGTGGGGAAATTTCAAGACGAAGTTCACATATTTTGCAATTTAACATACAGTTCTTTTGGACTTTTTGTTACTATATCATTGAGCTAAATATATAATATTAATTTTAGTATGTTATACATAGTAGTTAAGCAACAGCATAATTATATCAAAAAATTGTTTACTTTATGAATTCACTGAATGTAGTATCTCCATCAGTGGCCTACCCTAGGATATTTTAAGTGATTATATTAAGTTTTATTTCTAGACAATTTTTCGTGAAACTTACTTTGCCTAAAGCAGGCACATGGTTCAGTTGTTAAGAAAAATGAAGACATAAGCTCAAAAATAGTCATTGGTTTCTTTATGACTTTGAAAATCATTCTGAATCCTCTTGCTAGAGTGTTTACTGCACCAGCTAGCAGTAGGACTTAACATTAAATTTTCATTTTGATTAACTTGACTGCAGTTGTTTCTTGGCTGCCTCTTTAGAGCCCACTGTGGAATAAAATTAAAACAGTTTTTATGATACAACAATTTAGTTGTAGAAAATGACATTTTTATTTTTTCCCTGAATGGCAGTGTGTTCTACCTATGAGTTTTCTGCACACACCCCATAGCTCTGGTTTCCCCCTTCTCTGATCCATCTTTTATGGTACTACCAGGTTAATTTTCCTAAAGCAGAGCTTTGGTCATTCTCTTATCCAAAACTCTTCAGTGGTTCACCATTGCCTCCCTCTCATCTAAGCCCAACTCATTCTTTAAAGAAGGATTGGCTCAAATACTGTATTTTCCCTTTTATGTTTTTCTCGACTTTCTCTTCTGAGGTCCCCATCTCCACTCGAGATTTCTTAGTCCTCTTGCGTAGAACTTGTCATGTCCTCCCTTACATACAATTACATGCAAACACATCTTACCCTCAAGAATGACCTCTTGAATGCAGGGCCGAAGTCTTCTTTGTGTTTTCTGTCCACTCCCCCATTGGCTTGTGCATAAAATATAGTAAATGTTTGTTGGATAAATGAATGAGAAAGATTTAAAAATAACAAACATGTGAACTCTCCCTTCTCCCATATGCTCCTGATCCTCTTACCCTTTACTTTTTCTTTTTCCCGTAGTACCTCTCCCCTTTTGATTAATTCATAATTTAATTATTCATTTTTGTTGGTATTGGCTGTCTCCTCCTTTTTGGATAGTAAGCGCCGCAGGGCAGGGATCTTCATTTTGTTCGATGATATATCCCTGGCGCCTAGAAGAACAGTGCTTCTCATGTTGGTTGAATGAATGAATGAAACTCAAAACCAAAAGTCAGCTTCTCCCTGTTTTTTGGATTATTGTCAGTGGCTTTCAAGGTAAGGGGCATTGTGGTGTTTAAAGAACAGGGGAGAGAGATGTAGAGAGACCTCAAAGTCAGCTTCTGCCACTTACTAGCCATGCAGCTTTGGGCAAGTTTCTTGACTCCTGAAGGTCATTTGCTAACCTGTTAACAGCTAATATGACCTAAATCACAATGTTTATATAAGAATTACATTTTAGGGAAAAAAGCATATAATAAAATTAATGGCTCATGTTTCCGGATCACTCCGAACATGCCAGACGTGGTGCTGCACACTTTCCATTCCTGCCGCTGTGTATCTGCACAACTGCTCTGTGAAGCGGGGACTGTTGTTACCCCATCTCACAGGTGAAAAGGAGGAGGTTCCTGCTCCAGACCACACAGTCGTGAGTAGCAGAACATTGACTGAGACCAGGCCTGCTGGACTCTAAACCTGGTGCTTGTAACGCCTCTGCCTACTGTGTCTCTGCCCCGCCCCCGGTCCTACCCCTTCTGGAGGGGCGTGCAGGATGCTGCATCTAGAGCTCTCCTTCCTGTCCTGACATGGTTGAGGGATGCAAAGAGTTCATGAGCACCAGTGGCCCCCAGGTGGTGTCTTTATGAAAAAGCCAGGTCCTCCCAAATGGTGAAGGGGAGGGGAGCCTGGTGGGAAAAATCCCCCTCATGAATGGAATCCCCCCACCCCACCCCTGCCTTCCTGCTAATAATGTACCTCTGCTTCCAGGTCTGTTTGTTTCCATCCCCTCCTGCCCCATAAAACTTTTAACTTTGTATTTTGTACTACAAAAATAAAGTATTCCTCCATTAAGGCTGTTTTAAAAATTGTTGTATTATTGGTTTGGAAACAAATTAGATGGTTTTTGGTTAGAAAAACCAAGTGGGTCATTACAGCTTCCTCTATTTATTGAGAAAATACTGAAACTTTTAAGAATTTTTGAGAGATGTATAAATGCCATTTCAAAACACACAGTTAAATCACTAATAACTTAATTAGTGTAATATAGTAAATGTCAAAAATAAGGAAAGCTGTTTTCTCTGTAAAATAATTAGCCTTTTCAGGTATTTTCATTGAGCACTTAAAATTACTAAGCTAGGATTATTGAGGTGGCTTATTTCAGCATCTAAAAAACATCTTTTAAGGAACAGATTTCTCTTTTGAAATGGTTTGTCATCAGTTCAAAGGCTAAAAATAAAAAGTTACTTCAGAAAATATTAAATGAAAAATAATTTCATTTTTATGTTTTAAATCTTTATTATTTTCAATTGATTGGGAGGTTTGATTGGAGGCCAGAGAGAACTGGCAAAAACATACAAAATTTAAAAGGAAATGTAGGCATTTAATTTCAAGTACTCTTTCAACAGAGAGGTAAATTTATTATTTATTTTCAGTAGCTTTATTATAGTGATTAAAAGCATAAGCTTTGGAATCCCTCTGACATAGGTTCGAATCCTTGCTTTTCTGCTTATTAATCTGTGTGCTTAGACATGTTACTTAACATTCTGAACCTTGATTTTTCTCACCTGTATAAAAGGAGCAATACCTACCTGCTAAAGTTATCTTATTACATGAAATAATATATGCAAAGCATCTAAACAGTGCTTAATGTATTGTTGGCACTTAACGAATGTTTGTTTTATTATTGAAATATCAGGTATTATGAAGTATTTAAATATCTCTGCAAATAAATAGGAAACATTTTTATGGAATCCTATGTGCAATACAATTGCCAACTTGGTATGGAATACCTTTTTTTTTAAACCAATTCATCTTGGGATGAGCTATCAATTTCTACATTGGTGAAGTTTTAACTAATGAAATTTATTGCAGAGTATGGAGTAAGCAGATGTGAATTCTAAGTTTCTGATGTAAAATTATATTTTCTAGGAGAATGCATAGAAGGGCTGCGGGAAAATGACTACCTTCTGATTCATTCGTGCCGTCAGTGGACCACCATCACTGCCCATAGCCTGGAGGAGGGACACTATGTCATTGGGCCAAAGATAGAGATTCCGGTACATTATGCAGGTAAGACTCCTCTTACGGCGGCACAAGAAAAGGCAGAGAGAGGAAGGGGACTTGAATAGCTAATTTTTTTTCCTCTAGGAAAAAAAAATTTCTCTCTATAAACTAGAGAGTAGAATGAATTAGAAAAAGAATCAAATACTTTTGTGTAGTTATTTTACGGATCAGTGAAAGCTCGGATTCATTTTGTCACAGGTATTTCTGACAAATGCATGTAGTTAAATGAGGATTCTTATTAGGTATTTATAAGATGAAAATTTTTCAAACACAAAGAACTACCCTGTAGTCTTGGTATTAAAATCAGCACATGTAGTTAACCTCAGAGCTCTACATGGTCCTGTCTGAGAGTAACCCTTTACACAACTTGAACCTTGCCTTTGTGAATGACCTTGTAAGGATTTCACAAGATACCATTTCACAAAGGAGCATTATGGTCTGGCTTTAAAAGTATGGGATTGTAGTTCAGATACCTGGACATATCCCTCTTTTTGACTAGCCATTTAGAACATAGGCAACTGAGAAGACCACAGTGCTTTAGTTAAATGAGGATAATAGCTGCCTTCTTACCTCACTTTGGACTCCACTCAGTGCAACAATGCCATTTAATTTTTATTGAGCAAATTCTATGTGCCAGCACTGTTCTAGGAGCTTAAGATATGTCTAGTGGCTTGAATAAACTTGTGGTAGTAGTGGCTTATAAATGCGGTTTTAAAAAAAACTTGTTACCCTACACTTTCTTCTGCTGCGTATAGTTCATTGTATGAAGGCTCTTAACCTTTTCTCTGTTATTCAATTTTTTTTTTTTTTTTTTTGAGACAGGATCTTGCTTTGTTGCCCAAGCTGGAGTGCAGTGGCACAATCGTAGCCCACTGCAGCCCTGAATTGCTAGGCTTAAGTGATCTTCCCACATCAGCCTCCTGAATAGTTGGGACTACAGGCATGAGCCATCACTCCCCACCCAATTTTTTAAAAGTCTTTAGCGGGCATTTTTTATCAACTAGCCATAAATTGTGTAGCCCTAGACTGCCATTGTGTTTTTGAGTGACACCTCTACAATGCCCAGAGAGTTATCTGTTTGGAAAAGGGACCTTGCTGTATTCCCACTGTCTAGACAGTAGCAAATGGTATTTGCCAAATAAATATTTAACAAATTAATGAATGAATGATCTGGTGCCTCTTTTGATTCCTGGGAGTCTTCTATTGCCAATATGACCCAGCTTCTCAAAAACCCTTCTCATTCAAAAAATATGTAACAAAGAATTTCTATGGCCTAAAATTTTGTTCTCTAGGAATAGCCTTGCATCTGTGAAATTGGGAGCCAGGCAAACAGGGCAGTTTTTGTAGGGCAGAGAACAAAACAAACCTTCCTACCCTGCCCAGTCCCTCCTCACACAACAGGTGAGATCTACATTATGTTTAGCAGGCTCCAAACTCTGGTTTCTGTCTTTGTGGAAAACCAAAGAGAAAGGTAAATTCCTACATTGCTTCATTATATATACTATTTTACCTAATCTGCTGTATTCTTCTGTTAATAGATTAAGTTTTAGTCTTTTTCCCCAAACCATTGTGAACAGTTCTGTCAAATCAGTCTTCCCAAAAGAATGCTTTCATTTTATCATTTCCTCAAATCCCTTTAGAGACTACGTACTGCCACTAGGTTCTTTGACTTATTGCCGAAGGCCCTCTGGGGACCAGTTCTAGTCTACTTCTCCAAACTTATCTTTTCTACTCCCACTCTAGCTAGATTAGTCATCTCACTGTTTCCTGAATGTACTAGACGCTTTTCCACTTACATCACCCCCAGCCGGAGCTGCCTCGGCGGCCATGCTGCTTCTCACAGCCCATCATGGCACCGGGAGGCTGCAGGCATCCTCCGCTGCCCCATGTGGTCACTTTCATTTGGCACATGTCCTCAGTCTTTGTCCAGTTACCTTTCACTGTGTACACGCATATCTTCACTCATCGGTTGAGCTATACACTCCTTAACAACTTACACCAATTCTAAAATAACTCTTGATAATCCGTTGAATCCTTACACAAAAGATATAATTCTTTGTGGCCATGGATGCTCAAACTAGGGATCTCAACCATGGCTACACATTGGAATCACCTGGAGAGCTTTAAAAAGACTGATGCCTGGTTCCCACCCCCAGAGGTACTGGTTTAATTTAATTGGTCTGGAGTGTGATCTGGGCAAGCAGGATCTTAACGGCTCCCCCATGGTTAAAATATGCAGCCAAGATTGGGAGCCCATTGTTCTGGAATGGGCATCCACAATGTCACAATGTCAGATGATAAGATTTCCCAAGACACCTGCAAATATTTGCAGTGGTTTAGGATTTCGAACATTTTTATTAACAGCCATCCAGCCTCCACTGGTAAGAAAGATTATGGTATGTTTAGCAGCTTACTCTTGATCTTTTAGATAACGATATACCTAACCAAGAAACAAGGCATCATGTTGCAAATGATACATTTTTTTAATGTAATTGAGGTGCCAATACTAAAAGGAAACATGGTCACTAAGATCACACCACTTTACCTGAAAGGAGAGAAAGTATATTCAAGAAAGAAAAACTTGAAATAGGACCAAATGATTTATGAGATCGTTTGCCATTAGACAAAATAGAATGAAGCGTTGGTCATGAGTGTCTAAATTTTCTCAGCTGTCTTCCTGAATTGCTTCAGCAAGAAGCTGAGGTAGTTTTGAGGTACAAATGGACACAGTTGATCTTTTTGTTTTGGATTTCACATCTTAAGATGGCACGAAGAAACCTGGTTTACAAAGACAAAGTTAGTGATTTACTAGTTTTTAAAAAATATCCTATAGGGTAGGCTAACAGGCCAATAGAGTGCAATATGCTTTCATTACAATGTAATTAAGACTTGTAAGTCTTGACACGATTGATCCTTTCAGAAGTTATAGTGGGGAATAATTTTTGTTCAAAGAATATGTTTATTATTAGGTTCAGCCTAATTTGTTATTAGGTTCAGCCCTTGGGAGAGAGAAAGCATAAAGTATGTTGTGGAGACCAAAAATATCATTTATGTTTCCCTGCCTTATTTGTGCTCTAATTTTAATTAGTAGAGGAATCCCTTATCCATGCATATTTTACTAATTTGTCAGAATTTCATCTAGGTTGAGGTTAATCGCATGTTCTTCGAGGAAGATTCATAAACAGTAATTAAATATGTTTAACATAATTGTAATGCCCACCAGCTTTGTAACCAAACAACCTAGTTCGAGTTCTAGTTCTGCCATTTTCTGTCTGTATTATTTTGGGCAAGTTACCAAACCTCCCTAAATCTTTATTTCTTTATCTATAAAGCGGAGATAATTATAGTGCCTTTCTCTTAGAGTGGTTGTGAAGATTGAAAGAGATAATACAGGTGAAACACCTTTCAGAGGGCTACCACTTAATAAATGTTCCTTTAGTGTTAATGGTGATGCTGATGATCCGATAGCAACACAGGGCTTCTAAGGATTTAACTCTTTACCTTGTACTACTAATTACAAGTTGAATTGCTTTTCTGCTCATTAAAGCCAGTTGAATACTGATATTCCTCAACGTTGTTGTGGCTGTTGTTTTTTGTTTTGCTTTTTTAACTTTTAATTTTGAGGTTGCAAAAGTATAATGTACTTCCTTATGCCATTTACCCACTTTTACCCATTTTTAACATGATTTTGCCATGTTTGTTTTTTAATCCTTCTTTCCCTCCTCCCCCCACCAACTGCTTATATAAATACACGCACACAGACTCATTTTTTTCTGAATCGTTTGAGAGTAGACAGCAAACATCCCCCTCTACCTCACTGTGCATTTCCTAAGAGCGTGGATATCCTCTTATGTAACCACGGGACTGTCAGCAAATTCAGGACACATAGTACTTTAATCTACAGTCCATGTTCCAGTTTTGTCAGTTGTCCCAATAATGTCCTTTATTGCATTTTTCTCCCTCCAGGACAGTATCCAGTCTAGGACCACTTACTATATTTCACTGTTGTGTCTCTTTAGTTTCCTTTAATCTGGAGCAAGTTCCTCAGCCATCCTTGTGTTTCATGATATAGACATTTTTGAAGAATACAGGCACATTGTTTTCTAGAACAGCCCTCAATTTGGGTTTGCCTGTCTCCTCGTGGTTAGATTCAGGTTACACATTTTTGCGTGGATTGCTATGTATGTGATGGCGCGTCCTTCCCAGGAATCACATCTGGAGGCCAGGGATGTCCATTTGCCCCACATTAGTAATGTTCGTTTTGGTCACTCGGTTAAGGTGTTGTCTGATTTCTCTGCTGTATAATTAACATTTACTTTGTGATTACTAGGAAATTTGAGAGGAGGTACTTTTAGACTGTATCTTGCTCTTTCTCTAAATCTTCCCTCTCCTCTTCCCACCCATTCCCCCCTGTTAAGCAGCTACTGATGATTGCTGTCTGATTCAGTTTTTACTGTGAGAATGGCAAAATAGTGCTTTTCTAACTTAATCCCATCAGTTCTTCTTATATTTGTTGGTTGTCATTTTACTGTAAGGAAAAGTGTTTCCTCCTTTCCCATTTATGCGTTTATTTACTTACCTATGGTTATCAGCATGGACATATGGATTCTTATGCCATTCAGTGTGTTAGAATATATTACTGTCCTTATTTATTTGATGTTCAAATTGTCCCATATTTGGCCATTTGGGTACAAGCTGGCAACTGTATCTCTGTGATATGGCCTCCTTCATTTTTTTGAGCATGTCCTTATTTTCTGGCATTGGTAGCAACCATTCTTTTCAATCGGTATACTGTTTCAGTCAAGGGCTGTACTGTTCCAGGCAATACTCCTCACTCTGTGGTCTTTGTTAAGGGGGTCCCTTGGAGTTGGGCCGTGCACAGCCTGGGCAGCCATGCTCAGCTCTATTCACATATATTTTTGAAAGTGGTAAAAGTCACCATTTTTAAGAAATCACAATTGAGACTGCCTTTCCCATATTCTTCATCAGAAATTTTCATGAAATGCTTCACGTGCAAAGAAATAATTTCATCATACTTTGAGAAAAGATAAATATGGTTTTGAAGTTCCTATCCGTGGTGGGAATAAGAATCTCCTTATACCGAATTCTGACATTATTAGGTATGCTTTAGGAAAACAAAGACTTCCTCATTCTGGCAAAATAAGTTTTTAATTTTGGAGAAAAGGTGTTTTCTTGGTATAACAAATTATTGATTCAGGGAGAGAAGGGGTCCAGTCACATATTTTGTTAACAATAGGGAACCCACTGAGGAAAAATTGGCATAGAGTTTAGAAAAGAGATTTCTTTCACACACAAGTTTCATTCAAAAGTCATTACAGACAAATTTAAACTTTCTAACTTCACATTGCTACCAAAAGGGCAGAGGTTTCCTAAGAAACATACAATACAGAACTCAGAATTTTTCTGCATTGTGCACGCTCAGAACATGTCACTCGGAACTGCCCGGCACCGCGTCAGACGCCGCAAACTCGCCCTGCTCTCCCGCTCCTTCTGCGTCTTGTATCCCGACTTCTCAAACAAAAACATCTATTAAAAATTTTTTTTGAAAAAACCCTAACAACTTAAGTCTAGCCAAGAATTTCTAAAAATGGATGATTTTCATTTATTATACAGTTTAGGTTATCTATCAAATTCCTTTGTCTTTGCAGCACTGCACGGTCGGTCAAGAACATCCTAGGTTGGTCACCACTAAAGCTCATGTCTCGGGGTCCCCATTTGCACTGACGCCTTCTAGGGCCTGAAACCTAATTTAGTATGTATCATTTGACATTTTAAAAAAATGAATATAAATCAAAAGCCCTACAAAAACCTGCATATGCCATTCTGTGTCTGGAGTTTTATTTACCCTTCTAAGCTCCAAGTCCCCGCTCTGTAAAATGGAGATTTGCCTTAGAAAATGTTACGAAGATTGTCTGAGATCTAACTCGTATAAATGGCTCAGCACAGTGCTGGCACATGAGGAGTATTAAATCAATGATAACCTCCCCTTCTCTCACCTCTCATGAAAACCCTCTATAGAGACACAGCTTTGAGAAACCAAATGGATCAGAATGCGAGGTGTCTGCCTATTTGTTGTCCACCAGTTTGCGAAGTAATGCAATTCTGAGTGGGTTTATGAAACTTTAAATCATTCTGTGGCATGCTTGCTGTCATCATGGATGAACAGATACTGTCATCAGGGATGAACAGATTGCTCCTTGAACATAAGCATCTGAGATAAACCGCAGCCGTGTTTGGCTTCTATTTTTAAATTTTCATCCTCCTGCAAGTCTGGTGAATCTGTAACAAGCTAAAGTGATCCCAGTACTTCCCTTCTAGTTACAATATGTTCAGAAATAAGTGACATTCCAGCACAAGGTTGGTGAGAATTGCTTATGCAGTCTTCAAGGCCCTTACTCAGCAAGCACCTGGATTTATATCAGCAGTGCCTGTTTTTAGAAATGTGGGATATGCCATGTCTGTCTCTCGGGCAAAATTATAGTAATGTGGGATCTAACATAACCTTGAATTGTAATTACTGAACAAAAGGAAGTGTTGAAACAAGCTAATTTTATTCTCCTGCGTTGCAAGTTTAATTAGCATGAATCATCTGTTTACAAAAGTAGCTACTAGTGTTGAACAACACTTCGTGTACTTTCTCTGTTACATCGGATAAAGCTTATGTGATAAAATGGAAAACTTTCTTTTTTAAAGCCCTAAAAATTAATCCAGTACTCTGAGGAATGTTTATCTCAGCCAGTTTTGCCATTAATAAATATTAGATATCTAAGACATAACCATTTTTCATGATTGACTTTAGGTTATGGTTAACAATAACTGTAATTTATTTACTGTTTGCTATTTCCTAGGCATTTTGTTAACTTAGCATTTTACTTTTATTACTTCATATAACTTTCACAGCAAAACCATGAGGTGTGGGTTCTGTTACCCGCATTTCGCACAAGTACAAACTGAGGTTCAGAGTGTTAAGTATCTTGTGATATTACACAGTTAGTTAAGTGTGATTTGAACAGGTCTGCCCAACCTCACCACTGTCCCCTGGAAAGCACTTTGCACCTGGAAAGCATCTAACCATCCTAGAGAGGAGAGGTCTGTTAGAATTAGCCAGTGAGTTGAGTAAAGCTTTCAGGTTTCGTCCCTTCCACATGTCGCTCCCCACTTGTATTCAGACTCTAGGGAAAAATTAAGGAGATGTATAAGTCTCGATCTTTTCAGATTTATAAGCCATTTGCATACAGGTGATATTCCCATCTCTGAGTAAATTACGAGGAAGATGCAAAAACCAGAAGAGCTTCCAGGATAGCCCCTTGGGCCATATAGAGGGAGGCTGCTGGGCCCAGGGAGGTGGTCGTGTCAGAGGTTGGGGAAAGGGTCTTTTAAGTGTTGACTAAGGAAATTGATGACCTTCAGCAGGGCAGTCTCAACTAAAAAAACGGAGGGAAATTAGATTACAAAAGGGAGTTAAAAATGAGTGGAAGGTAAGACAATAAGCAAGGATCAACTATTTTTCTCAAGATGTTTCATATTAAAAGGAAGCAGAGAGAGAGAGAGAAGACATAGAAGTGAAAGGCTTTTGTATATTTCATTTTTTAAGAATAATGAAATCTGAGGAATCTTTCTAGGCTAAGGGGAATGATTCAGAAGAGAAAAGAGAAACTAAGAGGTATTTGCTATTCTCTCCCTCTCCGTGTCATTACCTATTTAAATTTTTTTTTGTTTTTGAGACAGAGTCTGGCTCTGTTGCCCTGACTACAATGCCGTGGCGTCAGCCTAGCTCACAGCAACCTCATACTCCTGGGCTCAAGCGATCCTCCTGCCTCAGCCTCCCGAGTAGCTGGGACTACAGGCGTGCGCCACCATGCCTGGCTAATTTTTCTATATATATTTTTTTAGTTGTCCAGATAATTTCTTTCTACTTTAAGTAGAGACGGGGGTGTCACTCTTGCTCAGGCTGGTCTCGAACTCCTGACCTTGAGCTATCCTCCCGCCTCGGCCTCCCGGAGTGCTAGGATTACAGGCGTGAGCCACGGAGCCCGGCCCCTATTTAAATTTTGTAGCTGCTGTAACATAGTGTTTGTGGTCAAACAGGGAGAATGTGTCTTTCACACATTGGTATGCATGCTCATATTGTAACTCCAAACAAGGATGAAGAAACTCTGTAAGCATGTTGGCCAGAAGAATGGAGTTAGGATTGTCACCAGTCTTTGGTATGTGGCTTTCTAGTCTCCTCTTATGGCTTAAGAATAATAGCTCAAGGAAATGTGAATGTGAATGATATCCATGATGAGATGATGTTAGGGAATGATTTTGATTTAACTTGTTACTTGTGATATTGGTATTATAGTTACGATGGAAAATATCCTTATTTTTTAGAGGGACATACTGAATTATTTAAGGGGAAAATGTGATAATTTATAAAATAGCTCAGCAAAAATAAAAATAGATGAATATCTGGCATATTGTTAAAGTTGTTAAATCTAGCTAAAGGGTGTATGGGTGTTCATTACCTTAATTAAAGGAAAAAGTTGACTCGATGACATAGCAACCAGCAGCAAAGGGAATTATATTACTGACCTCTCACCTTACGTGGTATTCTCACCAAAACCACTCTGCCACCACCCTTGAATCTTATTTATAGTCTTAAGTAATTTTTCTAAGGGTGAATCTTCATTTTTCACTGGGTTGTTTTGTTCCAGCGTTAAATGTTTGTGGCAACAACCCAGTGAAAGGCTAACTCGGGAAGAAATGATTTTGTTTTCACAGTGTGATGGAACCATCCCAGCCAGTGGCTTCCTATGGAGACCTAATTGCTCCCAGCTGTGGCTAGTTTCTAGGGGCTGACCCAGTTGGTGGTAATGATTTAAATATTAAAGGAGTTTGGTGGGTGGATATAAAACTTGGGAAGAAATGAACTATTTTTTTCATTATTTTCTTAAAATAAGAGCTTTATGAGAGAGATGTAGAGGGGTAATGTGAGCAAATACATTGGAAAGTTATTTGGTGTTAAATGAAGTAAGAACTCTTGATCTATAAATGCTAGTAAAATAATAAAAATTTTGGAATCCCTTTTTTGCTGTTTTCACTTTTCAGCCTGTTTACTCTCAAAATCCTTGCAAATCATATACTGGATCTACAAACAGAAAATCTAGTATTAAAAAAATACAAAAACTCTAGCACCAAACAGTAGTGGCATCTGGGGTTCAAAACACCTAGGCTGCAGTTTTCTGTTTCTTTTCACTTGTATTTAGGTACTCAGTGGAAAGTTGGTACTTGAAAGGGCTAACTCCAGTTCAAGTGTAATTTAACCTATGAGATAATGTGATTAACATCAGGTGGAAAGTTTGAACAAGCTCCCTGTGACCACACTGTTAATGGAGTGTTTATAGCATAGGTGGGAATGTGTTTGTCTCACTTCATAATTTGATTTCCATATCGGATTTGTACCTCTAAGAAGTAGTGACCTTTTAAAAGGTTCCCCTTTTAGGAATTGCTTTGAGCTTTTTCTATTTGTGGGAAGCAGACCTAATGGGTTCCAAAACTGATGGCAATGCTAGTAACACTTCCTGAAGTTCACTCAGCTCAGTTTCTTAGGATTGGAATCACTTGCCTTTATGATTCACTCTCCAGAGAAGTTGTGCGTTGGCTTTCTGTTAAACCTCTGACCCATCTCCGTGGTTATTGGGTGTATTCTAACAGAAAAACAACAAACCATGTGTACCGTGTGAACTTTTCTGACATTTGGGGCAAGAGGGTAGATGATTCAGACACATCCATGTTGATTTTTAGTAAGGTATACATTACGCAGTGCCTCCAACGTGTTAGAACTGGTTTATAGAACACCATGGGGTTTGTCCCTAATAGTGTGAGACAAGCAAAATAAACACAGAGCTTTTATTTTCTAGCTGTTAAAAATCATTGTAGGTAAATGAAATGCAGTGGGCACATAGACATTTGAAATATTCCATTCCTCCATTCCATGCCTTTTACGTTTTGTAAGTTTAATACTCAGTGGCAGTTGTACTTTTCCTTACAGCCCTTCATGCCATTTCATAGTCCCTACTCTTTTCCATTAATGAAACCAGCCACCTTGTGTGGGAATCTTGATCCTCGGTCCACCTGAGGTCCTTTCCTGGCCCCCAAAGTGATCGTATGCCACGTCTTGTTAATTGTCCTTCCACAGTCCCTGTCGGAGCTGCTCCCCCTTTCCAACCCACCCTGACCGTGTCTCACCCGCATTAGAGACCCAGGTGCCTTCCTTTCCTCCTCCAATCAATCATCTGTGTTATTGTTAGATTATTTTTTTCCAAGTACGACTCTGTTGTTCCACCAGCTGGCCAGGACTTTTCAGAGCTGTTCCCCATGCGAGTACAAACTCTGGTCTAACGCTGGGCCCTGCTGAGGTCTGCTGTTCACTCGACTAAAAGCGCTGTTGTCCAGGAGACACCCCAGTGGGCACTTGCTGCACCAGACGGTGTTGCTCAGACAGGCTCTGCCCTGCCATATTCCATGCTGCTGCTTCTACCTGGACAGCTCACGCATCATAGTCACCACCCAATTGTGAAATCTTGCCTCAACCACCCAGCCTTCTTCAAGAAGCTTTTCCTAATCTTCCATACCGTATGGCTACAGTCCTTCCTCTTGAGAATCCCCGTAACAGTTTGTACCCAAGGGGGTTTCTGTTTTACTCTTCCCACTACTGAGTGCTCCTTGAGGGGCAGTCCTCTCTCACACGGCATCTAACACAGGCTTGAATACTTTGAGGGCTTCCTAAATATTTTTGACCCCACTGAAATTGATTCATCTTTGAAGGGCAAACTTTTCCTGGGTAGGTTTACAAAGATGCCTGTGAACTGCGTGGAGAGTAAGTCTGGTCTCAGACTTGAATCAGACAGATACAGCTCTGAGACATTGACAGTGAGAGGTGATCGTAGCCCAGAGGTGCAAACAAAATGCCACAGAACTGTTGAATAAGGAGCAATGACTTCTCTCCAGGAGTGGGAGGTGAAGGCCTTCAAGTGAACAAGGAAGAAAAGGACATTCTAGACAGAACCAGCTGAACAAAGCTTTGGATTATGGGTGACAGAGAAGGTAACTTAAATGGTTTGTGGGATAGAGAGGAAGGAGTATGTAGGAGATAAGTTAGAAGCCTAGTTTCAAGCAAATTCTAGACTGAATTATGGGAACTGTAATCTCTGTGCCTTGGGGAGTTCCTATAGAGTCTGCATTTTAAAAAGATTACACAAGGGCAACCCCCCTCCCCTGCAGGTGCCTTAAATTGGTCAGGTGTGGAGGCTTAGAAGGTGAGAAATTGCAGGTGGGAAAACCAGTTAGGAAGTTGTTAAAATAAACTTGATGAAAGATAATGAAGACCTGAACTAGGCTGGGGGTAGGGTAAGGAAGATGATGAGGTAAAAATTGATATTTAGATAAGCGGAAGAAGGCACACTTTTTCATACTCTATTTATTATTAGGAAGAATTTTTCAAGTTCTTCCTTATAAGAAATAGAATGAGAAAGTAAAGATTTCGATTTCTTTTAAAAAACCCTTTGTGATCTTTTGGGATCCTAAGGGCCTTCTGGTAGGAGTTTCCTGTCATCTCAGATGTCAGACCTCTAGACTAACAAAAATGTTCTTATCCATTTAATTCTCGGGCCTGCCAGGTACGTCATAGGTAGAAGTTCCACAGAAAAGTGTATTTGGAGTGAAGGATCAGATGAGAGAAAAAACAGTATACAAAAATCCCAGGCTCTTAAAGATTGATGCCATCAAGATTTTATAGTTTTACCTATATTTGGCAACTACTTATTTTCTACATCTAGGAGGAATTCTTTGTTCTAAGTGTCAAAATCTAGAAAAACATGATGAATTGAATGAAATATTCTGTTCATGTATTTTCAATACTGTAGCACATTTCTCTGTGAGGGAGAGTATATGTGTTGTAGGTTTACTCGCCATGATCAAAACATCTGTTAGAGAATCTGTCAGTTTTTAACTCTATTACTTCCTTAAGAAAAAGAGTGATTGTTTTCATTCTTTAACATAGACCAGTGGTTCTCGTCCCAGTTGAAAGTTTGTACCCACTTCCCCACCCTGGGGACATTTGGCAACCTCTAGAAATATTTTCGATTGTCACAGCTGGAGGATGGGATAATATTGTAATCGGATGCTACTAAACATCCTATAGTGCATAGGACAGCCCCCCACAACAAATTATCCAGCCCTAAACGTCAATGGTGCCGAGGTGGAAAAACCCAGATATTTTAATATTGTTATTATCTTTATTATTACTGATAATCATTTTATTTTCTGCTACATTAATAAAAAATTCTCACTTCTTGGACAGAGGCCACCAGACGAACATCGTCTAGAAAATTAGTATCATACTTGATTTCTAAAACATAACCAGTCGTTGCCCAGACTGGGGAAAAAAAAAAAAACTCAACAGGTTGTAAATCAACACTACTTTCTGCACATACCTCATAAGACTGATAGCAACCATGCGTGTCATGGCAGAAAAATTCAGGGGGCAGCAGTGGAGCAGTCTCTTTAGTTGCAAAAGCTTTGTTTATCTTCCAGAAGTATCCTGGCTCTTTTCTTCTTCCTTTATTTTCAAAAAGGGTGTATCTGTAAAGGCCTAGAATAAACAGATTTTAAAAGAGTTAAAACAACACTGCAAACCTGGTCTACCTGCTTCAGAGTGCAATATACACCTACATGACAGGTGGTTCTTAAAATGCTGTTGGAATTAAGAATTTAACATGTGTCCATGCGAAGTCAAGATCTGGAACTCCCTTTCCCAGCTCCCCCTTCCCCAAGTGTATCACCATTTCTCTTGTATTGCTAATTCTTCTCCCTTCCCAGCATTTTAATAACAGCATTTTTTTTTTTTTTTTAAGTTTGGGCATCTGTATAGAGAGTCCACATCTAAGGAGAGACTCCGCTGAAGCATTGTTGCTGTAGGTCTGTGGATCTATTCAGATACTAACAAGTAATTGAAGACCTAGATCCTGGGCAGTGGATGCAGAGGGTGAGGGGACAGAGAAACAAGGCAGCGGTGGCAGTTAGCACCCACCATAGCGAGTATTCAGGGAGCACCTCCCATGCAGTGGCTGGGCCAGTACATTACACATTGCCATCATCATTTAATATAAAAACTGTCCTTTTCTGGATGAGGAAAGCAGGCTTTGGGATCTTAGCCAAGGTCCTACCGTCAATAGGTGGTGAAGTCGAGGTTCAAACCCAGAGCCACCCAATTGCAGAGCTGAGCACTCAACCTGCAACCTGCAGCTTGCTGCAGTGGCCAGATGGCAGCGTTCTTGTGACCCTGCTGGGTTTGAACTGTCTCCTGTAAGCAGTGAGCTCATTCCTGTGATATTGTATTTGTGTTTTAGAGATAATTCTTTGTCAGCAGGTGGAGACAGCCCTTTGTGGCTAGCAAATTGCATAAGTAAAGTGGAAATAGCAAATAATACAGTCCATTGTTCCCTGAGTCTGCCAAGGACTCTGGATTCTCACGGAGAGGCTGTCTGAGTCAGGAAGAGAAGGATGATATGCTCTCAGGTGTGCGAAAGCATTTTGATTGAGGCTACAGTTGCTCTTTTCTGTTTTTCCGTCCCTCCTTTATTTTTAACCCTCTTGTCAGCCACACTACATAGGTAGTGTTCTTAGCAAGAGCACTTCTAACAGAAAAAGCTTACAAATGCAAGGGGTTTTTGTTCCTCCTCCCTCCCATTGGAGCACCATGCAGAACAGAAGGGTCTTCTATGTTTTCCCAAGATATAAATGGGCTTGGGAGAGAACAGTCCTTTTACTTGAGCAAAAACCCTATATCTGAACTAAGAGAGCAGACAACTATGGAAACTTAAAGAATGAAGACATTTAAACTGAACTACAGAATTCCTGGCATTTATTGCTTCACCTCACACCTGATCTCTCCCTAAATACACACACACACACACACACACACACACACACACACAGAGGAGACTTTTTGTGAGGTGGTGGAAGGAAAATCAAATCAGATGATTCATTTTACCTGTTACAGGAACCATTAAGAAATTATCTTTTATATTGTGGTTCCTGTGAGTTCCCATGTGATAGCCATCGAGCATGTTGCCATGTAGAGGGACATCCACTAGTGCTGCTCATGTCCAGTCACCTCGGACCACTGTCTTCATGTTTGGCAGCTGGGGAGACTTTGAATGACACAGGCTCCAAGATGTCCAGGTGGCAGGAACCACCTTGGGTCAGTTCTGTGATTCCTGGCAAAGACTCAAGTTCATCTCCTTCTTCCTTGTGGCTTAAAACAAACAACAACAGCAACAACATAGTTCTGACGTCATTAGAATCATGAACAAGATAAGGGTTCCCACTTTCACTTCTACTCTTCTGTGGCATAACACCTTGGACTTTTCTTCCCAACTAGAGTAAATAGTAAAACGACAGTGTATAAAGGAGGTTCGTTGTCCTGGCTCACCCCCTTAGTGACTGTGTGGTCTTATATATGTTGTCTAACTTTTCTGTGCCTCAATTTCATTATTTATAAAATTGAGGATAATAATACCTCATAGGTATTTGTCATGAGGATTAAATGAATTTATAACACTCTTAGAAGAGCATCTAGCATATACTAATCACCATGTAAGTGTTCTTTGCTGCTTTTGCTATTGTTTTGTAGTTGATGTGATAAGACAAAAAAGGAAATGAGATTTTAAACATTGGAAAGGAAGAGAAAATATTATTTGCAGATTATATTATTGTCTCATTAGAAAATCCAAGTAAATCAGCTGAACAGATGATTTCTATTCTTTACAAAGTAGATGTAGACGTAGATTGTATTAAAGAGCCAGGTATGTCCCATTGTCTTTAACAATATTGAATACTGAAATCGGTTCCAAATCAGTGCCTCTAATTTCCAGCCATTGCCTTTAAGCAAATGGTTTCCAGTTCGGCTGCCTGTAGGATAGGCAAAATATCTAGCATGACTATACTGCATCTTTGTGAGACCTAATGCAAGGAAAGATTACTCCAGTTGGCAGCTTTTGAATGGATTGGGTTTCTCAAGTGATTCCTGACTCACCAATAGAATTAGACTGGCAGTGAACTCAGTTTAATTGGTCTGAATGAGTAAGATATGAAGGTCCCCCAAATTCAGATGAACCTGTGGGAAAACCCATGTAGCTTGAGATCTGCAGTCCCACTAGTGTTTAGAATTGCTCTTTTGGGTGTCCAGACTCCAGGGTGTCTGTGGTAGGGTAAAATGGGTAGAGTCTAGTGTTTGCCTCTACAGTTTATATTACCAGCCCTATGACCTCAAACAGTGCCTTTATCCTTTCTAAACCTTACTTTCCAAATTTTTAAAATAGCAATGATAATACTTAGTTTGCCAGGTATTTGGAATATTAAGTATATTCCAAACTATAGATGCTTCATAAGCTATAGGTTATATATTATTTATATATTATATAATTTATAATGATTGCAAAGCATTACTTTTAGTAGAACTAGATTTTCCTGGTTCTTCATATACTTAGCATCTTCTTTAGGAGTGAGTAGGTGTCTTTCGTGCTTAAATGATACTTGATCTTTAAGCCTGTTGATAGGGCTTTTTCTTCTTATAAGTCTCATAACACTTTATTGGAACTATGTCTATGCTTCAGTATGCACTTTTAGTATATGCTAGTTTCTTGAAAGCTCTTAAATGTAATATCTATCTTCGTATTCTTCACAGTATTTTGTAGTGGGCCAGGTACATAGTAGATTCTTAAATGGTTGAACAGTTGAATATATGAACAAGTATGAAATTATTATATGTCTTAATGCCCCATGTAGAGTTGTTCTCAAAGGCGCATATTATACAGAATAGTTTTTATTTTTAGAATCATTCAGGCATTTTGCTTTCATCTTTCATCCTCTACTTTCCGCCTTCCCTTATCGTCTTTATGTACATATTTCTCCAGAGGTAGCTGCTTAAAACTAATGCAGATCTTAGTTACTTTTGTTGGAGCTCTACTGTTCTGCTCAAACCTAAGAAAAGGTCTAGCATAAGGTCTAGCACAAGTCATTACCATGAGTTTGACTTAAGCTAGAGGTAGAACATAATCATGTGGGCACATGTTGTCAAGAAGAATATCACTTGCAGAGAGGGTGGGGAGTTTAGTCATTGATCCAGGAACACATAAGCTTATATTTAGAAAACCAACCTGCAAATTAAAAGAAGCACTATTGTCCAGGGCAAGAAGTGGAGTGATATGTAATGACTGAACACAATGTAAAAAGTTGGCTAGCTGCCCCGAAAAGGCATTTGTGACTGTGTGACCTTACTTTGCCTTCATCGGTGTGTCGTCACCTTTCTAACATCTACTTGAATTCCTCATGTCTTTGAAGACCATGCATGAAACATCTGATAGGAGATTTGTGTGAACGCCAGGTTCATGGTCTTTTGTGGAAGCTGAAACTTTTTACATCTGAGAACTCAACTGAGTCATATCTCTGTTGTTTATGAAAGCTGTTGAAATCACACACCAGGTTTCAAGCATTCAAAGCTCCCAGGCAGTATATTGGCAAAATGCAATCTGTAAGGACATCGTCCATCAATAATGAACACTGTGTTGGCATGGTTTACTTAGGTGAAAGTATTTTGAATTTTGAAACTATTGAATTTTGCCAGAAATTCTTATCTGTAGTTTTATACAGCCTTGAAGCCTAATTTACAAAAATAATTATAAGAGACTTCCCCTAAATTGACACCACTGACAGAAAGTCTGGTCCACTGTAAAGCAGGTGATGGAAAATTGCCAAGTTCATATCTCTCTGGAGGTTGAGAAGAATCAGGATGGCACATAGTACCAACCTTAGAGATTTTCTTACAGAAATGCTTATGAGTGGCTAGCGCCTAACATGTGTCAGCTGTTCCCTTTTGGCAGCATCTTTTTCCAGATGCCTTATTTTCAGGTGGCTTTGCTTGTAATAGTATCCCCGAAGAACTGAAAATTTCACTTGTTTCACTATTTCTTGTCAGAGTCTTCTTGGGAAAATGTGGAAGAAGAAAAAATACAGGTCTTTTTTTCCCCCCTTTTTATAATTTGCCAAATCAGGCGATGATATCGAATAGGTTATGTCCCAAACAGAGAAAGTTCTCTTTACCTTCTGCACCATTTTCCACTTGTTTCTGCGAGTGAAAGTAGGGGAGGGACGTGGCACCTACGTGTTCTGCTGTTACCTGGAGAACACAGCCAAGGGAACTGGGAAGCAAAGTGCACAGCAAGAAGTGCCTGTTACTCCTTGTCTCCCTTGACACATCACCCCGAAGAACATGTTGATTGCCACTGGAACGTTTGGGGATTTGAGCTCTGCATAGTCTTGTCTACTGTATACCGGAGTTCCATTGGCTTTATACCTGTATCTGTTCCATGGCGGTTGTCTCAGACTGTTCAGGCTGCTATAACAAAAATACCATAGAGTGGGTGGCTTATGAACAAAAATGTATTCTCACAGTTCTGGAGGCTGGGAAGTCCTGGATCAAGGCATGGACAGATTCAGTGTCTGGGGAGAGCCTGCTTCCTGTTTCATAGATACCTTCTCTCTGTATCCTTACGTGGTGGAAGGGGTGAGGGTCTCTCCTATAAGGACACTAGCCCATTTGTGGGGCCTCCAGCCTCATGACCTAATGACTTCCCAAAGGCTGTACCTCCAAACACCATCACATTGGGGGTTTGGTTTCAGCACATGAATTTTGGAGGGGAGGATACAAATGGTCAGCTTATCGTAGTGGTAGGAAGAAATCCCTCCCCGCAATTGAAACTTAGTTTTTACCTAAGTAGATGATATTTTCTTGTATTAAAATATGTCAAAGAGTTGAGTTTTGACATTATAAACAAGAAACAGGATTATCTTCCAAGCTGATACAGCAATTTTATGTGTCCCCATCAGCTAGTCTATTTAACTATTTAGTTTTCATTCTCCCTCTTTTTAAAAAAAAAAATATTGTTTTTAGAGATAGGTTCTCACTCTGTCACCCAGGCTGGGGTGCAAAGGCATGATCATAGCCCACTACAGCCTCAAACTCCTGAGCTTAAGCAGTCCTGTCTCAGCCTCCCAAGTGGCTGGAACTACAGGTGCACATCACCATGCCCAGCTAATTTTTTACTTTTTGTAGAGATGGGGGTCTCCTTACGTTGCCCCAGCTGATCTCAAACTCCTGCCCTCAAGTGATCCTCCCAAAGTGCTAAGATTATAGATGTGAGCTACTGTGTCTGGCCTTCATTCTCTATTTAAAAATAAAAAGATATTCATCATTAATGTTTTAAATCTGCTGTACACAGATGAAGGTGAGTGATTAATACAGGAAAGCGTTATCAAACATATTCCAATATCTGCCAGGATGACTTCTATGGAAGGGAACTGGCATCAGCAGTGGGAGTAGGAGTGGGGGGGGGAGGGGAAGAGAGCTGTAACCAAAATGAAGCTGCCTGGGAGCTGCTGTTGCTCTAGTGAAAAAACTACACAATCCCCAGTTTCTACAATAACCACCCATGTCCTACTCTCTTCTCCGGAAATCTTTGTGGGCTACCTTTTCTATGTTACAATTCTGACCTCTTGCCCCATTTCCTGCTAGAGCAAACCCAAGCCAAATCCAGGGCCATTCAGCTGACTAGGCCAGTTCAGCCAGTATTCCCAGCTTTATTGACATTGCCACACCACACCAGACAGCTCTGTGTATTGCTCTTTTTCATGGTGTGAGACAGGAGACAGGTGTGGAAGCTTCACAGGGTGGGACTTTTCCCTCTCTGATGACTCACAGGGTGCCACTCTTTGGGTGTATATTGTCAGTACCCCCTTACTAAGAGGTGGTTTGCCCGCAGAGGTGTAGCTTCCAGGGTCCTACCCATAAGATTGTGTGTTTAAATCGCTGGAAACATTCCAAGTGGGTAATTGCTTTCTACCTTCTAAAAATCAATAGAATTGGGTGTGTCTGTTTCCTGGGCTGATTGTTTCACATTGTGTTTCTCAGAAGTAAGAAACAGATTAGAAATATTTGGTTTTGATTTAGAAGAGAGACTGTACTTTTATGTGTATGTTTGAAATTCTGATAACTTAAAGGGTGGTTTAGTGGTAAAGATATAATTCACTTTATTAGTGCATAATAATCTTGTTGACAGTAAATGTTTTCTGTCTGCCCTGTATGTGTGTGTACAAATACACACCAGAGAATATATGAAAGTGTGGTCACCAAAATGTTAATGTTGGTTATATCTAGGAGGTGAGAGTTCAAATAATTTAAAAAGCAAAGTGACCCAAACCCACCTTTAACCCTGTTTCTATGTTTAATAGCTCCTTGACCAAACATCTCCATTTCTTACCTCTTACCTCCGTCATTTACTTCCTAACTCATCGTGGTCTGACTTTTGTTCTCATAACTTTACTGAAATAGCTTTCACCAAGGTCCTTAGTGCACCCTACTTTCTTCATCTAATGGACATGCCCAGCTCTGACCTTGCTGGACCTTCCTACTGCATTTGAGACTGTCATTGGTGTCTTTCTCCTTGGCACACCAAGACATCACCGCACACTCCCAGTTCCCCTCCGAGCTCTCTTACTCTAGTGTCACCTCCCCCTTGGTGTTCGGTGTCACCCAGGGTGCCATCCTTGGCCCACTCCTCTCCCTCCCTGGGATATGTCTGCAGGAATGTCCAGTGCTGCTCAGTATAGCCAAACCTACTGCCTACCCTTAAACCCACTCTTCTTCCTGTATCCTGTTTGGTGGCATCACCACCCAAGCCAGAAATCTGGGAGTCCTCCCACAACTTCATCCCCCGCATCCTGTGATTAAAAGTCCCGCTGATTCTATCTTCTTTGCATATCAAATGTGCCTTAAAAAAAAAAAAACAAAAACACTTCTGCTGCCCTAATTTGGACTCTTTTCATTTTCTACTTACAGCGGCTTTTTAACTGCCTCCAGCTTTGTTCCCCTAAAATTTGTTACTCAACGAGAGTAGCTCTGTTACTCACAGAGTATTTAAAACACTGTAAAATCTACCCACCTCACACTTTTCACTTTAAATCTTGGTGTGGATCCATAGGCCAACAAGAGAATGTCCGAGCTCCTCAGTGTGACCAAGCAAGGCACTCCCTGATTTAGGTCCTGCCTGTGTTCTGCAGTGTTTGGTGTAGTTCCCTGCACCTGCTGAGTCATCTCCACATCCATCTCCACCTGGCATGGTTGGGCTTGGCTGTGCGTCATCTAGGAAGCCTCTCCTGATGCTTCCTTGGTGCTCCTGTAGTCCTCTGTCTCTGATGCAGCGTGTCGTATTTGTCATTGTCTTTCCCCCCAGTAGGTCCTGAGCTCTTTGAAGGGTATGTTCAGATCTTCCTTTGTATCTCTAGTGCCTGTCAGGACATCTGGCATGTAATCAGACAATAAATCTTTGGATCATTGATGTCTTTATGTGGTTTGAATTGGTGATAAGAATTAGGATAGACAAAGATTGTAAACTGCTGGTAGTTTGAATGTAATCTTAACATTTGTATTATCTCAGCTTCTATCACTGATTGCCAGCCTAAGTGGTGAAGATGAGGAGAATTGTGCTAGAACAGTTTGTAGTGACACACTCTATATTTAAACTTCTCTTGTTTTACATACTACATTATAGTTATTTTATTTTGGAATTTCAAATACAAGAGAAGCATGAGAAATTTGGGAACCAAAGGAATATGGCTTATAAATTGAAGAATTTGGCGGGGGAAGAAGGATAGGGTCTTGCTCTGTTGCCCAGGCTGGAGTTCAGTGGCATGATCATAGCTCATTTTAACCTCAAACTCCTGGGCCCAAACAATCAATCATCTTGCCTCAGCCTCCCACGTAGCTAGGACTACAGGTATGTGCCACCACACTTGGCTGATTTTTTTTTTTTTTTTTTAAAAGAGATGGAGTCTCACTATGTTGCCCAGGCTGGTCTTGAACTCCAATCCTCAAGCGATCCTTCCATCTCAGCCTCCCAAAGTGCTGGGATTACAGGAGTGAGCCATTACACCTGGCTAAACTGAGGAATATTGACTTAAATCATTTCAGAAAACATTATTGAAATGTTGAGAGTTATGCCTGTGGTAAAAATACATCTTACACTTTTATAAGCATGTTGTTATAAGTGATGTGACCATGTTTACTTTAAAACTGGTATGAAGTAGTATGCAACCTACCAGTCAGTGGAAACTTTTTAATAATTTTCTTCATGTACAGCCTGTTTAAACAAAATCTTGTCTTAAGTACTTTTTGACGATGTGTGTAGCAGCTTACAGCTCCAAGAGAAAGGTCATCTTGTTCATTCCCCAAACCTCATAGGTGAAGAAATGAAGGACACACACACACAGTTAGTAGCAGGCCCAGGACTAGCAGCCAGGCTTTGTTTGTTCAGTCTTCTGCTCATTGCTGTCTACACGATATCGGCAAAACCTTATCAGGGGAAAGGCACTAAAATGATGATGATTGTGTTAGAGCGATGTTAAGAAAACTCACTGAGGTCATAGGCATTTTCTTCTTAATTTACAAGACACCCCATGACATGGTTTAGAAAATCAGGAAGAAATTAATTTACTTTAAATGATATGTGACCTTGCCTCCTACCAAAAAAAAAAAAAAATCCTTACATTTTCAACAAAAATGTTGTTTATTAGCAACCATAAAATTATCATTCTTTCACTTTAAGAGTCTGTGGGAGCTTGAGATCTATCTATCCATCCATCCATCCATCTGTATATATTGTAAATATAGATATATCTATATAAAACATAGATATTGTTAAACCTGCAACAGATTACATTACCAACAAAGTTTCTGTTAATGCTGAAATTAGAAAAGAGTTTCAGATTGGTGAACTGATAGACTTCAAAAAAAAAAAAAACCGCTCTGGCTAATTTCTAAGTATCTCTGCTCAAAAACATACAAAAAAATATTTGACATATGCAGACATGAAGTAATTTGAATCATTGTCCAAATTCATGATGTGAAAAGTCTTTCCACATCTTTTGAAGAAGCATATGGGCCCTGAAATGTGACTCTACATTTGGAATTAGCTTTGCCTTTCACTCACTCAGTCAGCATGTCTCTGATAACAGGCACTTGTGCCAGAATGTTGTCGTCTGTAGAGCTTATTTGTGGGGAAAGCAATATAATAAAAGTAACATTCAGATGCCATGGCAGCTCTGATCCTTCCTTCACTAGGAACAACGGTGTGCGTGTACTGCTCAGATCCACTGCAGGCTAATTTGTCCACCTTCTAAATGGACGATTATTAAAATTGTAGTTTCTGGTGAATTCACAAAGCAGATTTTTCTTGGTTATCTATTTATACCAAAGTGCTAGGCATTACCTTTTGTTTGTTTAATTTTGTGTTATTATTACCAGGGAGCTATGTTTCTCAGATTCCTGATCAAAATATAGAGCCTAAAAAATATATTTTTAAAAAGCCACATTCATATTGCCTGTGTGTGAGAAAAAGAGACAAGAGAAAGAGTATGTGAAAGAATGAGCTAGAAAAGTATCTAGGGCATGGTTGCGAAGGGTCTTTATAGATCCATTTCCACTCGTTAAAATTAATAATTTAGCCACTTGGTACTTAGCACCAGGGTCTGTGGAGATTTTATGACTTTAATATATAAAAGATAGACTTCCCGCCGTCCAGAGGTTATAAATAAGGCAGTGGGAACGGTGATTCAGAGTAGGAAAGGAGACGGGTGTTTTTACCAACTGAAGAAATATTGAGACCTCTGTTTCAGTTCTGGGTGGCATTTTGGCCGTATATCTCATGAAAATTGTTTGACAGCTGTGACACACCATAACAACATGAAGACCCACAGGTACACAGAAATGCGATAAAGTTTTGAAATAATACAGCTCAGTGTTGATCAGTGGTTCCTCGTTGGCAGCAGACATTTATGAAGCGATTTTTCCCTGCAGAGGGCCAGGCGCTGGCGTAAAGAGGAGGAGAATAACAGGACGTGGCCCTCGTCGCTAAGACAGGGAGACCTAAGCTTAAATACAGGGTCTAGTACAAGTCAAAAGTGCCCGGGATCTACTGAAAAACACCCATGAGAACTACAGGGCTTAGTTTGGGAGGGGAGGAGGATCTGTAGCTGCCAGGGCTTCTTGGGAGACCAAGGCTTGGCTTGAGCTGGGCCTGGAAAGAAGCTCAGGGTTTAAGCAGGTAAGAGGGATGGGAAGATACAAGCAAGGGTAGGAATGTATTTGGTATATTTAGATAAAAGTGAAGAGATGGATAGGATATCCTGGAGCAGGATATTGGTGTAAGAGTGAACATCTCAAATTTGTATAGCCTTCTTTGGCTCTGCCTTGTCTCAGGAATGCCCTGCTTCCTGTCCATCCCTCGAGCCCCAGATTCAGTGCCACCTCCCATGTGAAACTTACCTGGCTCCCGTAGGCACTTAGTCATTCCTCCCATGAGCCTCCTGGCTTGCCCTGCTTACTTCCCTCAGCCTTTCTCTTTGTGTTGTAGTTGTGTTTAGTAGTGTCTCCCTGGCTTGCCCAGAACTGAAACTGGACCCTTTCGTCATCCTTTTACCCCTAAAACCTAGGAGGGTGACCAGTTTGGAAAGGCCTAATAAATAAACAAAACAAAACAAATAAAATTTGGACTTTGGCAATGAGGACCTTATTGAGAAATTGCTTCTGTTGTGTTTCATATTGAAAGGGAGGTAGTCTCAAAACTAGATGAAAAAATCTAGGAAACTTCTCAAAGAAATATATCTTCTATAAATCAGTGGAATTTGGATTATCTCCAGATGTTATAAAACTAAATAATTTAGGAGAAGAAAAAGTTTAATCTGAGTCTTATACTTAAAATATAATCTCAGTCTTAGACAAGTTTCTGAGCTCTGAATTAATAGTAAGGAAGAACATGCACTTACCCATTCCTATTATTATGTACCTATATATACATACCTACTAAGCAGTGTTTTTCTACCAGTCAGAAATCAATATCAAATATAAACCCCTAAGCACTATTGCTGTTTGTTAAATGGTATTTTTTTAAATTACTGTTTGAAAACAGTTTTATAAATAAAGGCTATATTCTTGGGCTTTGCAAAAAATAAAAGGATTTACATAGGTATATTTTAAAAGAAAGTACAGTATCCATTTTTTATTTTGTGTGGGACTTTTTGTTGTTTTTTTGACATGAATCAATTTGAAAATTTGAAATACAAGGTTAAAAATTAAATACATTAGCACTGCTAGATGGCTGTGGGATTAAGGAAGAGCTTAGGGGAGATTATTCAGAGTATTTTTGATAGGCAGGGTGTTCAGTGTGAAGTATGTGACCCTAATATGGTGATACTTGGTTTCTCAACCTTACATTTCACCTGTTGACAATAAAAGCTGTATTACTGAGCTAAATTATACCCACTGGTTTTTCCAGAATATTTGTAGGACTTTCTCAACAACTAAGAGCTGCCAACCCAGTTTTGGTATGTAGACCTCCCAGCTAGCCGGAAACAAAACATAATTGAAATCGTTCTTCTTTATTGCATAACTGCCCGTTTACTGTGGTACCTAAGTTTTAGTTAATGATTTTAACTGAAGTTTATCTCATTTTATGATGTGGTAGTTAGACTTTCTTGTAAAAGTAGATGAGGAAAATGATGAAAAGTGTGTTGTCACAGCTTTCTAGTCTACCAGCCTCTTAAGTTTTTGAATGGATGGAACTCAATGAATAACAAAGTTTCTCCCTATATATATATATATATATATATATATATATATATATATATACACACAGGTTTCCCTTCTTATATAAAGTGTAGTATACTTTAAAGTCTCTTCTTTCTTGCCTTCTCCTGAGGTAGCCCTTGCCATAACTTTATTCATGAATTCATGCAGCAAATATTTGGTGAGGACTTATCTATGCTCTATGCCAGGCACTGAGCTAGTCATTGTAGCATAAGGAAATCGTAAACCTGCCTGAAAGGAGTTTGTTTACTGTGACAATGTAAGGTAATAAGTAGTGTTATAGAGGGAAGCGCAGGGTGCCATAGGGCCATGTAGAAAGGCCTTCTAACTGGACTAGGTAGAGTTGGGGAAACTGTAATGCAAATTATTGTTCCTGCTGGGTCCTGGGGTGCGTTAGTGGGCAAGGTTGGGTGGAGGGGAGGAGAGAAGTATGACAGGGCAGGGGGAGGTAGCAGTATATTTCAATGAAATAAAATTATACACTTGAAACTGCTGGTGCCAACATTTTGAAGAGAGAAAATGGAGAGATGGGGCTGAGTTGGTAAACAAGGGTCAGATATGGAGGACCGTTTATGATTTACTAAGGACCTTAAGCAACATGTAAGTAAATACGATTGAAAGGAGTTGTGGAAATTCTCCTCTACCTCTATAAATTCTCCCCTCCCAGTGGAACTCCTCACTTAACTTTTACTTATCAAATGCATTACCTCCAGAGGTGTAACTCATAACGAAAATATCTCATACTTCTTTGTGCATTACTTTAATGCTGTTGCTTTCCTTCCAAGACGAGCCTGAGGAAGTTAGTGCTCAGAGTGCCTTTCATGAGGGGCCGGTGGCAGAGGTGGTGGAGACAGGCAGACAGCAATTGTCAAAGCAGGGGAAGTCCTGGAATGAGAATCCAGTGGGGTGAGGCAGGCCGGTCGGAGTGTGTCAGGAGTACGTTGTCACCATCCTCTTTTCCACTTCCCATTTCCCCATCGTGGCATAGGAAGGACATTCACCTATGGCATCCATGTTTTTTGTACTACTTCATGTGAGATATTTGGGTCTTTAAGTATGGAATTTACAGGAAATCTCCATGATAAATTTGTATGGCTAACAGACTACTTGAAATCAAGATAGTTTCTGTTGCTTTAGTAGCTGAGGGTGTGGAGTGACAGTACTTCATGATGTGAATGGCTCGTATTTTTTGTTCTGTTGAATAAACTAAAATATCATTGCCAGGATAGAACATCAACATCAAAGACAATTGGAATAATATTATTGTTTCCCAATAAAAATGAAATTAATTCAACATGGAAAAAGGTTCTAATGATAGTTTTTATTCTGAAGTCTAGGAGTGAAGACAATTTCATCTCACTGCCCTTTGCCCATTTTAAAAAATCCCTATAAATGGCTCAGGGTACAGGTTTTGAACAGTCTTGGGTTTGAGTTTTTGCTTTGCCGCTCACCACTCTATGATTTCATTAAATTAATATTCTGAAGATCAGTTTCCTCTTCATTTTGTTTTAAAAATAATATATCAAGAATGTATATAAAGGGTTTGATTTTTTTGTGTGTGTATGCGCTTATGTGTGCCTGGCACATGATACATGCTCATATTTTAAAACATTGATCATCTTCATCTCACAGTGTACCTTTTCTCCACATCTTCTGCTATTAACATATGTCTTATGTTTATAAAGTATTTTTCCATACATCAGTGCTACAAGCTAGATTAGAGAATTTCATAACTACATTTTACTAACATTGTCACTAGAAATAAAGTGTTGTGTTAACACTAGCACATCAGCACACCAGCCTTTTATAAAATCAATATATTTAGTTCTTGATTTTGGATTTTGCTTTTCTGCCATACTTACTGTTTCTGTGTGCATGCTGTGTGTGTGTGTGTGTGTGTGTGTGTGTGTGTGTGTGTGTGTGTGTGTGGTGGGGGGAGGGCAGGGGTGAATACTTATGGAACTGAGGTATTAAAATTATAACCTTGACCAAAATACATTGAAGGATAACCTTGACTGTAATAAGCCTTAAAGCCTGGTCTGTGGTATTTCAGACAGCTCTAGGAAGATCACCTCAAGCCTCTTCTACATGTTGATGACTGAAAATCTGTAAACTGTAAGGCATTGTCTCTTCTGAAAGTTCAGAATGTTCCCGTGTTACTAGAAGGTGGGAAAGGGGATTGATTTAACTCATTAAGCCTTTTCTCTAGCATTTGCATTTGAAAATTTATAAAAATTTTAGATCCTTTACTAAAGCCTGAGTTGTTAGGGATAAAGACAGAGACCTAGGCCTTCAGTGCCTGGATCAAAAGGGATTCTTCACCAAAATTCAAAAATCTTACTGAATCAGAGAAATGCTAAAGAAATTTTATTTCTGTTTTGCCTGCTATAGATAATTTATAATTTAACCAGGACAGTTAGCTATACAATTATGATACCATATCCATTTTGTAACAGTGACAAAGTAATGTCCAAAAAGTAACATTTACTTCTGCAGAAGAATGGAGCCATGGATTACAATTAATGTCTAGGCAATTTTTTAATTTCCTTACAGTAATTTGTGTTTTAAAGATGTACTATGTTCTTAAGTAAGATTTTTTGCCTTGAGACAGGAAATTATTTTTTCCCATAAGAAACATAGGCATGCTTTTGTAATGATGACTAGGGAAATTGTGGTATATCCAGTTTTTCAGGAATATTTGTTTTTGTTAAGACAGGTCTATCGATTTGGATTCAAAACTTAAACCTCTTACATAACTCATTAATATAGCTGAATACTTTCAAGCTACAATCCAGTTTACCCCAACTTAAGCAAACTTGATAAATGAATCCAGATATAAAGGTATATAAGATAAATTATTATATATTTGATGTATTATATTTCCCCAGGATTTCTTCAAAAAGCAATCTTAGCTACTCAGTATAAAATGATTCAACATCAATGCAAATTTACAGTTTTGCCAAGAGGTACACAAATGGGGTAAATACATAATTAGTAGGATATTACTGTCTAAAAATGCAGACATGGCTGATAAACATCTTTCCTCGTTAGTATCCACCTCTTGTTGTAATAGTTAAAATACCTTGAATTTTGCTCTTTTGAAATTGAAACTGGAAGGGCAGGTTGACACATAAGTACATGGTGAGGTGATCTCTGATGTCTTGCCCAATGTTAAGGGTTTTATCCCAGTGAACACTAGCTTAGTCATCAGTTGCTGAAACCATATAAATTTGTCTCTTTCAGTAATTTCATAATTGAGATTTTCATGGTTTCCAATAATTTCCCTTTTCTGTCATTTGCCTTTAAAACTGATTATAGAAAATTGAGAAAATCACACATTCTAGTTGTCTGTTTTTGACTATTTAACAACTGAAGGAAAATATTATAATTTCAAATATTATCTGTAATGTAAAGTACATTTAATTTAGGAATACAGTAGGAATTAGATCATTAGCTCACCAAAAGTCTTATAAAGGTCTTTGCAAGAGATATGAAAAGCTTACTCTAGAGCATGACTTGTTCCAGAGGGAAACATTGTTTGGGTATCCCAAGGACACATGTAGAGGAATGGAAAGGACATATGGACAGCGAAGACTGATGGGAAGGATGAGTAAATGAGAGACTGTATCCTGGAAGCAGAATTCTTGGAATTAGAACATCTGGTGTGGGAGATAGTGAAGATCATCATAGCTATTTCCAGGATTTCCACGTCTCTTCATTGTTCCTCTTCCCACCTTCCCACCGTTCTTGCCAGACCCCAACTGTGGTAGTTTCTAGTTGCCGTTGAAGGTAGCTGAAGTAGTTTATAACCTTTTATTTTTGTAACATTGCTCGAAAGCAGTCCTTATAAGCAATCTATATAGATGATTATACTTAAAATGGGTATGTAAATGTACATTTTAATTATTAACCTAATAGATATATCTTCAAAAAAGGATCGAATGGATGGATCTGAAGGAGAGAGATTCCATTCCATTTTCTACCTCTCAATTTAAATTCTTGATGTTGATTTTATATGAAGTAAACACCATACATTTTATAAATGCTACCAGAAATAGAAACAAACAATTTACAATTTTTTCTGAAATCATTGGCTTAAACAGGATGTTGGGAAATTATAAAATACTGATGTAAAAATCTTTCCTGGAATGTCTTAATTCCATATCCTGTTAATTTTGCAAGGGGAGGGGGAAATGTCAAATTTCCAAACACTTTTGTTTGAAACGAATTTTCTGTCTAAAATCAAAACTTGAAGAGAGTTTGCCTGTGCACCAAATGAATTTATGGTTAATCATACAGTGAAGTTAATAAGATCCAGTTGTTCAGAAGTAATATTTTAGCTAATTGTTCTTTTATTTAACTGTGGGTATTATTTTTTAAATTGGTTGCAGCAGATTGGCCTTCGTCACCATGCTTGCCTGGCTCTAACGTTAAAAATAGCCGGGGTCTTTAGGCTCACGCCAGCAAAAAGTGAATGAGGAAGTAGGCTGGGTGTATGTCGTTGTGGTGGGATTGCAGGAGGTCAGGGACTAACCCAGGATTTCAGGACTAGGTGATCCCCAGGTAGGTCATCTCCCTATGAATATGTTCCTGTGGGGGCAGTGAAGGCAGCGGTAGTGATGACAGGGAGAAAAGAAAAACCCACCTGCCTAAGACCTGATAAGACTCAGCTTTGTTTGCCTAGGATTGCATGACAAAATCTAATGATCAGAGAAAAATCAAAAGTTCCTCATCGGTGAGAATTTGCATATTTTTAAAAGAATATTGAAGTAGGAGAGTATTTCCACATAACTGGAAATGCTGCCATAATTCAGAGCATTTCTGTGTAAAGTCTGAGGCAAAGAGAGAACTCTGATTAAATGTGCAATTTGAGCACAGGTGTTTAATATTTATTCTCTCCCAAAACCCAGGAAAATGAGTGAAGGAACAAATAGGGTGTAGACCCTTAAGAACAAACAGGAGTGCAGAGCAGGTGAGAGAGAATGAAAGATATTAACAAATTTCTGGACTGAATTACGGAAATTTCAACTGTAACATAATGAATTTTCAGCAGAATGGAGCCATAATGAAGAGGAGATGCAAGTATGAAAAACAGGAGTTCTAGAGAAGTCAGAAAACCCCCACTCTGATTCTCCAAACCCACTTGGCTCTGGGGTGCTTGCTGACCAGGCATAACTCCTACAGGCAGGAGGAATCTTTTCTGGAAAAATGACTCACCCCCCCCCCAAAAAGGATCTATAGATACAACATCTGGGGATCCCCTAATGAAACAGGCTCCCCAGCTGATCACCCTACAGTGAAATTAACCAGTCATGAGCCCCTTTCATGCACCCCAAACTGCCCATCTGAGTTTTAATGTGTTCCTCTTAAATGAGAACAGGCAACCATGGAGCATTGGACTGCTGGGGAGTATCTGTAACATATCTGTTAAGGGCAAACCACACACCAAAGAAGAAGAATCTTGGGAAAAATACCATCCAGGAATCAGAAGAAAAATGCCTTAATTGCTTAAAAGAGATTAGAGAATAAAGGGTATTTATTTTTTTTAAAAAGGATTTTTAAAAAGTAACAGAACAGGCAAGCTCTTCTTTTGAAAACTAAAAATATTGGCTGGACACAGTGGCTCACAGTTGTGATCCCAGCACTTTGGGAGGCTGAAGTAGGAGGATCTCTTGAGGCCAGGAGTTTTAGGCCAGCCTGGGCAACATAGCAAAACCCTGTCTCTAAGAAAGAAAATTAGCTGGGTGTGATGGTGCATGCCTGCAGTCCTAGATACTTAAGAGGCTGAGGTAGGAGGATTGCTTGAGCCTGGAGTTTGAAGCTTGCAGTGAGCTATGATGATGCCACTGCATTCTAGCCCAGGTGAGAGATCAAGACCTTGTTTCAAAAATAAAAAAAGTAGAAATGAAGAAATTTAGTGGAATGATTGGATAGCTAAAGAGAAGGAATTTTCTCAGAAAGTCAAAATTTTCAAAAGGAGACGTGTATAAGATAGGAAAGGGAAAAAAAAATTAGAGAATATCTCCACGAGGTTCCACATTTGAATAATAGGTATTACAGAAAAGGAATGGATGAAGGTGATCATCTGGATCATTTTTTTTAAAAAGAGAAAATTGATAGATTACATCATGTGCTTAACCAAAGCGAGAGGGGGTCTTATGCTTTGGATTAACGAGAATTAGTGATAGTTACTGTAAAAAAGCAACTGTGAAAGTAAGACAGTAACTTTCCCTAGGCCAGGGAGGAACTAAACATTGCAGAGGAGAAAATATATAATCCATTTGGCTCCACTATGAACTGTGTAATATAAACATGAATTTCGATTGTAATTACCAAACTGCGATATACTAAATCAAGAGGATTGGGAAGAGAGAGTGTGGAATGTGAGTGTAGGTTGCGTAATAAGCCTCCTACATAATAGAAAGTTGATAGGTGATATATGTACAAGTCATTCATATTTAGAAACATAGAGACAAATAGCAGAACAAACTGCTCAGCAAGTTAAAAAATATGTAAGCAGGAATCAGATTGGGAAGTTATGGGGCAGGGGCTGCTGTTTTTCTTTTTTTTAATTACAAGTCTTTTAGTACCATCTGATTATTAGAACTATGGTCATGTTTTAGTTTGATTAAAAAAGCAAAAGGCGAAGTTTTTGGGTTTTTGTTTTTAACAAAGCCTACCACATACAGTTTCGAAACAACATAAAAACATGACAGTATGAGGGATGTAAACTGCACAGCCGGGCAGATTGAGGCTGGCTGGCTGGTTCTGCTCAGGTCTGGCTTTGGGGGAACCATCCTGTGCAGTCAGCAGGGCCCTGCGCTCAGTGTGATGCTCTGCCATGGCTGTTCTGGAATTCTTAATAATTTGGGAACAAGGATCCCCATGTTTTCGTTTTTCACGAAGCCCTGCAAATTATGTAGCCAGCATATTTGCTTCAAAAAATTATTTGCTTCGAATAGATACACTGTTTGGATTCTGGCCTGAGGTTGCTGTTACTTCCTTTGACCCTGACCTCTTGGTGGCCTGTTGTTTTCGCCACCCAGACGTGGATGTGCCCCCAAGGATTGGATGGAACTGGCATCCCTCACAAGGGAATTTTGAAGTCATGTATTACACGACACCTCAGAAAGTCATTCCAGCATCTTTTATGGGTTAATTCGGTGTCCTTTTAGAGAAGACATTTGGCATGGGAAAAGGTTATTTTTAATTCTGAGCTATGTACTGAGGGAGATGGTTTTCACAGAAGAGAGTATCAGTCCTTCACCACAGAGGAATGGAAGGCTAAGCTTGCCTCTCCCTTTTGGGGGAAGGAAGAAGATTAGATCGTTGTGCGGGTTGGGAAGTCTATAGGGACCCTAAGGTGTGAAGAGATCCCCACTGAGCAAGGACTAAAATCTGGCTCCTTGGGACAACAGAAAGGCCTCACTTGACTTCCTGGGATGAGCAACGCCCCTGCAGCAGTTCTCATTCCCTGGCTGGTCACCGCATGGCTGGTTGTGGGAAGGCCACACATGCCTATTGTGCTCTGACAGGGTCTCCTCTGCCCCGTTTCTCCATGGGCAGACCAAACCTGTGGCCTTTCTGCTGCACATCTTCACTGGGCCAAACCGACAGAGGCCTCAGCTTGGGGTGGGATGTCGTTCAAGGTCAGTGGTGGGGGCTCAGCTCGGTGAGTCACGTAGGGGAAGGGAGGGGACAGACAGTGCCCACGAAGGGATGATGGCTTGTCAACATCAAGTGAGGCTTCCTTGTTTGGTTAGTAAATTGGTTTTAAAGGCAATTACCAAAGAATAGCCTTAGAAATGTCTCGAGCAATAATTGTATGAGCAGTCCATTGTACAGCCCCCAGAAGGATATATTTGAAAGGCTCTGCTAATTTGGATCTGTGTGTTCTCCTGCATTTCTTAAGTTATTTATAGGTATATCTTATTTATTCATTAAAATTATTTAAAATTACAATGTCTAGAGTTAGCTACGTTTAGCATAAGGAAACACACGGCTTAGATGAACCTTTTTCTGTTTTACCTTTCAGATAAAACAGTTTTGTAAAAGGCGAAAGCTCCAATGCAGGTACATTCACTCAGGCATGCCTTAGAGCGCTTCTAGGACAAGCTGATGAAACAATTGGAGGCCTTCCTTTTTCCCAGTTTGTAATGTCCCTTCTTGATATCCATTCAGGTCACATGCCTGTCACGGTGCTAGACACAGGAGATACAGGGTCGAACAAGACCGAGGCTGTCTCTGTCATTGGGGAGCTCACAGTTCAGGGAGGGAGAGATGCTAAGCGGTTGCACGTCGAGAGAAAGGCTGTATGTGAAAGCTCCAGGTGTCTTGAGAGTTTAACAGGAGAAGCTAATTTGAGTTGAGTTGAGGACAAACCTTTTTGAGGAAATGACTTGTAAGCTGAAGCCTGAATGATGAGTAAGGAGAAAGAGTGTTGCAAGCACAGGGAACAGTGTGCGAACGTGACGCAAGAACAAGCTCCTTGTATGAAAGGAATCGGAAGAAGCCTGGCGTCCCTACCCTCAGAAAGGAAGGAGGGGAGGGACACAGGATTGTGCTGCAGAGCTAGTGAGGGACCAGAGAGGCCAAGACCAAAAACTCGATTAAGGATTTTCAGGTTAAAATTATACATGCAATGGGAAGCCATTGGTGGGGGAGGGGGTCAAACAGCAAAACTAGAAGTCCCGGATCTTCAAATATCATAATGGTGGTTCCCCTAGGAGATAGCTTTCACACTTACTGAAGGTTTTTGGATTAGTCAGATAAACATGGGTTAAAATCCTGGTTTTGCTCGTTGCTTATTATGTGGCCTGGCACAAATGACTTAATTCCAGTGAGTCTCAGATTTCTTACTTGTAAAATTGGCGTGATAATACCACGTACCATAGGGCAGATTGAAAGACATATATAAGTCACTTGTACAGTATCTGGCATATAGTAAGTTCTCAATATGTAATAGTGGTGGGAGTAGTAGTCTTCGTGATTGTTGTTATTATGTATGTGGGACTTTAAACAGGTATAAGTAGACAGAGGAACAGAATAATAAATAATTTAACTATCGGGTCCATTTTTAAATAGGAAAAGGATAAATAGGAGAATTTATTCTGAGAATCAAAAAAAGGAACCAAAAATTACATTTATTTATTTGTCTTTGTGATAAGGAAAACTCAAAGAGCATTGCAGTAAAACCTGAAAAATTTCGCTCCTTTTCCTCCTGGGTGTTTTTACTTTATGGAATTGCAAGGTTGAACAGCTTGTATGTAAGAATTTGGAAAGCAAACATGGGAGATTAGTGTGAATGGTCATTAGACGTATTTGAAAATCCTTGATATATAATTATAAGTGCATTTTGAATTACTCATTTTCTCAAGGAAAAGGTTTTGGAGACTATAACTTTTTTTGAAATAGGAAAAAATTGCTAACCTGACCCAGTGATTCATTCTTTTCCCATTTTGCTCCTTAAAACAAACCAAGAGGCCAGATGTTTAGTTGCCTAAGATGAAAGCCGTTTCCTTAGAAATCCTGAATGAAAGAAAAAATGCTTCTCCAGAATGGCAGAGTCTGTTTAGAAGGTAATCATGACCTGATTCAGGCAATAGAATGCGGTTGTAAGAATGTTGCTCATAGCAACAAAGAGCACTTGTAGATATATTAATTTTCTAAAATAAGCCTTCTCTCGTAAGTGTGTGTGGAATTTTCCTGTTCAACTGTACTGAGTGTTCTTTTTTTTTTTTCCAATGATTATGTTGACCTAAATAATATTCAGTTTGGTAGGTGTATAACCTTTTGGTTACTCCCATTTGCTTAAAAACCTTCCATTTCTTTTATAGAATATTTTTCACCTGTTAACACATTCTTCTTTGTGTAAGAAGATACGATAAAGAAGTGCTCAGTTTCCCCATATTTATGGATAGCAGGATGAAATCAGTAATTTTTAGTTGTCATTATTTTAAAAGATAAAAATGAAATAAGAAATTTCTAGTCTGTATGTTCGCTGATTTTTGTTTTACCCTAACTCTTGTTAGTGACTGAAATGTTGAGTGTAAAGCTTTGAAACATGAGTGTAAAACTAGTATTTTGATCACTTTCTTCTCTGTTCTTGATTTCTTAAAGTAAAATTTATAAATTATTATCATAAATAGATATCTAGATAAAATAGTTGACAGCTAAAGTTTATCTATTTCAAAGATTCAAAACCTTATCACAAAAGAAAAATGTGTTTATCCAAAGGTATGATTCTAGGCAGCATTATTTTGTTCTTCACCACAGACTTCTTGCTTCGTGAGTTTTTATATAAAAGGAATTAGATGTAAATTTATAAAATTATGAATACTTTTGCAAAAAATACCATAATTAGACATGAGTTCCTCAATATCAATAATGATCACGAGACTATTTTCTCTTAAACAATTTTTTTCTTCTCTTACTCCCAATTTTTATTCTTATAATTGCCTGTAAAGATAACTTTATGGAATGTTCTGGAACAGACCATTGACCCAGTGATCTCCATGGTAAGTTTGTCATTAGGCAAATGCAGTAGCTGCTTCTGTCACTCCCTCTTCACTTATTTTGCCTGTGACATCTGGTTTCTCACAAAACATTCATTTAAACACAGCCAGTAAAGAATAAAACACTGGAAGGAGGTCCAGGGGGCGCTCTGCTCCCTGCCCTCAGCCACGTCATTTAACCTCTCTGGGCCAAAGTCAGCCAGGCAGTTGAGGGAGTTGGACTCCGCTATCTTTGTGGTCTCTTCTAGCCCATTCTGAATGATCAAAATGTCAGTCCTGCTTTCGTGGAGAAGGTTTAGAGAGGTGGATTATAGCTTATTTCTCTTCTAGCTTCAGTATGTTGTTAAAGTTTTAAATTTGTATTACAGATGAAAAAGCAACAAGTTTTCATCTGGAGATCGTGCTGGTGGCAGTTAGAGTTAATTTTGGACTCTCCAGAAGAAAACTGCAGTTCCATAGCTATCTCTCCTTTGTCTTAACGCTTATTCAGCCATGTAACAAATGTTTATTGACCTATGTGCCGGGCACTAGGCTCTCTTTTGGGCAGAATGTATTGTATAATAGTATACATTTATCTTAAATTTGGCAACTGTGTATCTTAATGATGTTTCATACTTGCAAACTAAGTTATTAATGTTTAGAAGTATATAGAAAATCTTTCAACCCCTTTGACATAATCCTTTCCTAATTTTAATTTGCTTATATTGTTAAATAATATTTTTACCTTTAATTTGGAATTTCAATATAGAGGATACAAACCATAAAGATGGAACGGAGAAGGCACAACCTTTGATACTAAGTTATTCTTTCATTTTACTGCAGCAACCTTGTAATGCTAATGAGTTTCTCAGTTTAGATTTTCAAGATGATTTACGTATATGGTATCAGTGATTCCTTTGGTTTCACTAATACTCATCAGTTTCTTAACATAGGCCAATAGGACATCTTTTATTTGTAATCATTCATTTATAATTAACTTATTAATATAAGATTTTATAATCTTTCTAAGGACAAAACTTTGTTTTCTTGACTTTGAGAGTTTTAATTCTTCTTTCCTCCCCTTCTTTCTCTTTTCCCTCTTCCCTATGAAGTTTTCCTCAGCCTTCTGTCAATTCTAAATCATAAAGGCCCAGATTCTACTTGCTAGTATTTCCACACCCTTATCATAGAACAGCATAGAATTGTTTCGTGAAACACCTTAGAATCCACTTGCCAAAGGTGGTACGATTTCAGTGTAGTCAAATTGATTAAATAGCTATTTTCTCCCTTTGCAACTCATCTTTGTCTTCTTATCCTTCATGTGTTGGCAAACTTTGTTATTTTTAATACACTTTCACGTAATACAACTCGGAAGTCAAAGCCTATAGTTAAAGAAGGCCCTGATATAATCAAAGCAAGAAATTTAATACTTCAGGCAAGTTACCTGAAGACTTATAAAAGTGTGACAAATTCTTTTAACCTTTATAGTTGAGCTAAGGTCAAAAAAGTTGGCTATACACTAACAAAATAGCTGCTGTGTAAAAAATAGTGGTCTGAGAGGCCCAGCTAGGCATTGAGGAGGTACCTCCTTTATGTGGAAGTATTGTCACTAAGAAATAAAAGTAACATGAAGAGCTCTGATGCAACACCACTGTGTCCCCTACACTGAGAAAATACATGGCCCACAATAGACCCTCAGAAGATATTTGTTGAAAAAAATAAATGTTTATTATTATCCGATTAGAACATTTTTGTATACTTCTGTATGTGGAGACATTTAAAAATATTGATGTAAGAAAAATGGAGTAAAGGTCAGTGATTAAAGGTATACAAATAGGTTCCCATTCTAAATAGAAAATCACTATAATTTTTATTTCCATATTAACATCTGACTTCTAAGAATTCAGTCCTGTAGTAATCTAGTCAGGGTATGAAATGTATAGTTGAAAGATGTAGTATAAGTTGCTCTCTCATTAATAAAAAGTTGATTGACTTCTTTGTCTTGTTATTTATAATTTAAATCTGTTCTTGTTCCCAACTTACACCACTTCCTTAATCGTAGCAGCTCCAGAACGGAGTCATCGAGAACTCCTCTGTCCCATGGCTGCAGCTAGGGAATATCCTCTTCTATAGACCCCAAATCAGCCTGGAATTCTCTCTCCATCATTCCCGTCCTTCCTAAACCCTTCTTCCGTGGAGTTTCTTTCCTTCCCTCATAATCGCAGATGTTCCCAGGTCTGATCTTTTTAGTCTGATCCTGAGGAAAGAGAATGTAGATCCCAGAAAGGAGGGAGGTGACCTTTGGCTCACAGCAGTCCCCACGAGCCACCCCAAACCCCTCCCCCTTCTGTCCCACTTTCCACTCCATCTCAACCCCTCACCCCCTCAGCTCCCCTCAAGTTCCCATTCAGCTTGTCATCAAGCCCCTGGCTCTGCCCCTCATACCGCCTGAAACCGTGGCCCTCTTAGAGGCCACTCCTCAGCCCCTCTTGTGGCACATACACCCCATAAGCCCCCAACAGTGACTGGCTGTGAAAAGATTCTGGGCTCACAGTTGAGAGGACCAGCCTGGCAGCTCAGGAAGGTGGGTTCTGGCCACCCCATGTGGAGTTGGCCACAGCATGTGTACCCCCCAGTGTTCTGTAGAATTCCTGTCCCTGTCTTAGTATGTGTTTTAATCCAGTTTGGTATGCTGATGTGGCAACTTAATCTCCACTTGTAATCATTTCCCTGGGAAAATGTTAAGGTTTTGAAGAACTGACTACTAAATGAGCTTTTGGAATACCATACGTTTGTAAGTGGGTAACTGCCTGTTTTCTTATAAGGATGTGTCCTGAGGAGGCTCAGAAGGCCTTTGTTTGGGGTTGGAGATGGTGGGAAAAGGGGAGGTTGTTGGTTTAACATTGAGAATTTTTAGCTCTAAAAACACTCTGAAATCATTTCAGCTTATATTATTCTTCTGTGTAAGTTGGAAGCATTATAGACCTAATGCATTTGTACAGAAAAACATGTCTTTTCAGATACATAGAATTCCATATATCTGCATATCAACAGCTGTGTACCTATGCTGAAGAAAATACTCCTTTTCAAAGGCATTTCTCTATGGCGTGGAAACTAATATTTTAATCCAGGTTTTCAAAGATTGTACTGAGAATTTGAATGTAGGGTAGCTGGTCAGACTTAAACTGTGGTGTCAGGTCATGCTGAGTAAAATTTGCTTTTTGTATTATTTTTTATTGATGTTTTCTGTTCAAGTAAGAAAAAAGCTGTTGCTTTAGAGATATGTGTATTTTCATTTTTCAGTATATTAATGAGAATATTTATTAACCAAGTTACCAGGACATTGAAAGTTTAAGATCATCCTTAAAGCAATTATCTACACACATCTCTTGGTTAAACTCCAAGTGTATCCTCACTCAAGAACTTGGTTGAATTCTGTGCAACCCATGTCACACAGGCCTTTAACGTAAACTTTAAAGCTTTTCATGGAAAACATCTGAACCTTTGTTAATGTGTTATTTGTATCTGAGTTGAGTAAGGGCTAAGAACTGTAATTATTGTTCTCTTGCTGACATCAATAGTTTTACATAAGCCTTCTCCACTGATAAATTTGAGTCAGATTAATGAGTAATAAATCTAAAGATAACCTTTTAAAACCATTGGAGAGCCAAGAAAGTGAATATATAATTATGGTTAAAAAGGGTATATGACTAAGGCACTCAAATATGTTTCATATGGTACATGGGTGTTCATTTCTAGTTTTAACACAATTAAATTAAAATCACTTCCCAGTTCCATCAAAATAGCATCACTGATTGCTTTAAACTTTTAAGAAATGATGTAAGGAAATACAACAGTACACAATAAAAATTAGAAATTGTGAAAACAGAAGGACCAGAAGTTTAACCAAAGGTCTAAGAAATTAAGATGTAGGTTCCTAGAAAAATTTGAGTCAACTTTCTTACAGACCATTTTGCCAATATTTGTACTCTCCCTAGTTAAAAATGGGCATCCCTTAAAAAAAAAAAAAAGGGATGGTGTATTTATCAAAAGGTAGGAAGATGTCCAATAAATTGAAATTTTATTGGAACATTATGGTTTACATTCCAAATATGTCATAAAACCTAATGTGGAACAGATACATAAAGTTTGACCAGTTGGGTTTCATGAGAAACCAGAAGACCATTACTTGGTTTGTTTCTGTAATATGAACTTTGATGTTTTTATAACTTACGATATCTTTTTATCACATAAAGTAGAAATAAAAACTCTTCAGTGTATCATTTGCTAAATAATGAACAAAAATTCAAGTAAGAATTTTAAAGTGATTCACAACCATAGGAGGTTACTTGGCATGTAAAAGCTACGTTCACAACTACATTTAAACACTGTTTTCCAGTTTCCTAGAGAAGGGATCTTGTCTTTATTTTGAGCAGTATCAGCTGAGTCACATGTGTAGTCAGAAATATCACAAATTTAGTAGAAATGTTTATCCTTCCTTATACTTAATTTAAATGTCTTTGAATCCACAGTTAATGTATTAAGAGACCCTGGCTCTATTTTTTAAAGGATTTGAGGCAAGAGTATACTAATATCAGCCAAAAATCCTAACCAGTATGCTACAAGAGTAGTTCTATTAACGTTGAGCTGTTAGGGGTAATTTTATTTCTTATTTTCCAAACTGTAAAGTGGTTATATTACTTTCATAAATAGACTTTTTTTTATGTCTCCATGTGTATATATATTTAGAGAGGAGAGAGCCTCTGAGTGACTCATTCTGGAAAAAAAGAGGGGGGCAGTTTTTAACTTTTCAAACAGCTTTCTTTTCTCTTCTTCCCATTTCTTCACTGAAACTTGCCAGTTACTGTACATAAAAAGTGTTCCTTTTCTTTTAACTATCTCCGCTTGTTGCCAAGGTGTAAATCAGAAAGCCCAAGTTTCTTTCTCCCACTTCATAAACAAGACTCCGTTCTGCTTCAGACACTTGGAATCCTGCCAAAGTTGTCATGATGATGTCAGTTTACCAAGAATGCTCACATTTCTCATGCTGTGTTCCACATTCCCTGGACTCGAGCAAATGTCCTTTTAGAGCTCATTGAAGTTTCAGGGTTGGATTAAAAAAGCATGCCTTGTTTTCAGTGTTTGCCCTTCATGTGCTACCTTTTCAAAATCAAGCTTCCATTTTTAACAGTATGACAGTTTACAAGCCCACATGATACAGTTTGTATTTGTTGATTAAGGAAATACAGAATGACCAAGTTTGTCAGGTGGTTAAACCAGTAAGATTTGCTAGTTTAATAAATTGAGATTTTACTAATTTAATATTCCCTCATTTAGCAAATATTTATACTTACTTTATATTTATAACAGATTTATTTGTAACATTGTTTCATTGATTTTTAAATTTTTCCATTTTACAAATGTTAATAACAAGGGCATCTACCTATTTTTGGAAAGTAATTTCTAGATGTGGGAGCTGATACTTAATATACAGAATTCTCAGATATCTTGTAATTTTTTTTGGTTCTTGGCTAGCTGATTGGAAACCATTGTGCTATAGATAATTATTTCTAATTATTTAATAAATGATTTGGGCCTGTATGCCATTTGAAAATTATTTAGAGAGATTGCTGCGGTTGGAGAAAGTACTTTACTTTTGTATATACCTTGTCCTGGTAAACTTAACAGACATCTCATTTATGGAGAAGACATGAGGACCATGAAGAGTTCAATCCTGTCAACACTTAAAATGTGTGTAAGCTCAATTTTACGGATTTTCAGAGAACAAAGGTTTCAAATAAAACCTGTTCTATTTTATATCTGCTGCATTTGATCCAGTTATCTCATGTAATTCAAAACAGTGTATAGAATTTTAGTTCTGAAATGATCCTTGAAGAACATGTTGTCTGACTATAATTTTACAGGTAAGGCCTAGATAACTGAGTGCATCTGGACAGTTTAATTACATGTTAGGAAAATTGGACTAAATATGATAAATTCTATGAAATATATTAATCCTCAAAATTCTTTGTAAATACCCAACATATATGAGTGCATTTATATGGATTTGTTATAGTCGATGCACATTAATGACCTAATTAACCTAATAAACAAAATACCAGTAAATAATTATGTTATAAATATATTTGATTTTTAATATCCTCTCATTTGAGTTGGCAAATAATTACATATTTACAAGGATGGAAGGGGGGAATTTTCTTGACTATTTTTAAATTATTTGACTTTCTAGGCTGATACTGGGTATCGCCTACTTTTCATTTCTCTTATAATAATGCGAGTTATACATAGTTTTAAACACCAAGTTTTGATTCATTCAGAATAATGGAACTTCTTCAGACAGATACTAGGCAAAACACTAAAAGAAGGATTGTTAATCATAGGCAGAACCAGGGCCTTCTGTCTTTTGTTCTCATTGAACGACATAATGACTTGACGAGATTGCAATTCATAAACTCAAATCATTGTGAATTTTATGTTTAATCCTACTAGCATTGCTCTATGGCATATGTATCCTTTTGATAATTTTTAGAGCATTCCCTTGTGGCTTTTTATAGAAGTTTCAAAAACAAGTTTAAACTAGGCAAATTAAAATCTAGTTTGAATACAGAGATTTTTTAAATCTCTATTTTAAGAAATAATTGCAGATTCCAAAAGTAGTTTTCAAATTAGCAAGGAGGCCTCAACCAATGTTTCATTCCCGTCTTAGAACTCCTCATCACATTCTGTAGACTTTCAAGAGTGAGTTTCCAGAGCTAGAAAAGGACCTGACTTCCAAAAAGTGCCAAGCATTCAGATTCTGCCTTCCCTGAAATTAATTCGTGATAGTGACAAATCAAATTCAGTTAATTGCTTGTGATGTATTTGTACAATAGAATACTGTAAAGGTCTTTAAACAAGTGAGATAGTTACCTAGCATAAAAAGATAAAGTTGTCTGCTAAGCCAGCGGTCCTCAACCTTTTTGGCACCAGGGACCAGTTTCATGGAAGACAATTGGAGGCGATGGGGAGCGGCTGTAAATACAGATGAAGCTTTGCTCACTTGCCCACTACCCATCTCCTGCTGTGTGGCCCAGTTCCTAAGTTTCATGGAAGACAATTTTCCAAGGATGGGTGGGGCTGAGCGGGGATGTGGAGGAGCTCAGGCGGTGATGCATGGCCCAGTGGCCCAGTTCCTAACAGGTCATCAGTTGGTACCAGGTGGTAACCTGGGGGTTGGGGACCACAGTACTAAGCCACATGTTGTTGTACTGTTTTAGATAACTACTGTTATCTCTTTATGGATGGAAACTGTCTTTTAAACCCTGTTATACTCTTTTCCCCCCACTTTTATGCATTGCATAAAACATGTAAATGTTTTGTTAATTGGTATTGATTTGGTGTTTCCGTGATTTCCAGTTAAAGTTGTTTTTTATTTTTTATTTTTGTTTTGAGATTGGGTCTTGCTCTGATGCCTGGGCTGGAATGCAGTGGCATCATCATGGCATACTTCAACCTCAAACTTCTGGGCTCAAGCAGTCCTGCCTCAGCCTCCTGAGTAGCTGGGACTACAGGCACATACCACCACACCCAGCTACTTTTTCTTTTTCTTTTTTTGTAGAGATGGGGTCTTGCTCTTGCTCAGGCTTGTCTAGAACTCCTGGCCTCAAGCAATCCTCCCACTTCAGCCTTCCAAAGTACTAGGATTACAGGCATGAGCCACCATGCCCGGCCTGTTTTGTATATCTTAAGGCATTTCCTAAAGAAAAAAGATTCTGCTTTCCTCAAGAAATCTTTCCTGATTGACCCAATTTGCTGCCTGGTATCCAACTTTAATACAATTCCCAAAGTTCACTCTTGAAAAGATTATTTTTCTAAATTTGGTTCCATTTAATATTTCTCTTGTCTCCTTACTACCAATATGAGTAGTATATGCTTCTTTTGTTCCCAGGCAGCCAGCAAGAGTACTGGAGGGTCCTGGCTCAGCAAGAACATAAGGTTTATCTCCTTTGCTGCAGAGCAATGCTTTCTATAGACCAGAGGTGCACTGTTTCATTTTTTTAATGGTCTTGTTACTAAGACTTTAATCTTTTATTCTCTCAACTATTTCTTTTTATCCTTAACTGTCTTAAAAATCACTTCCTTTTTCATTGCTGTATGTACACATCTGGCATAGGAGGACACAATGTATGCATATTTCTATAAATTAAAGGCTCTCTCGGGGCAGGTTTATATTCAGACTTCTTCAAATTCTATTTCCAAAGAGAAACGCAGTGTGAACAAAGCAGAGCCCGAAGAGTGAATCGCACTGAGACGCTGCTAACACGGCCTCTCCTCTCCTCTTCGCTCTGGTGACCGGCCTTCTTCTCTTATGTAGAAAGTTCTTTTGAGATCTGTAGCCATCTGCAAGGCTTTTTCTTCCATGTAGTTCAACTCTGCTTTATAAACATGTTTTTTTAATGTTAAGTTTGTGTTTGGAACCTTATTAAAAGTTTCAAAGTCGATGCTGTTAAGTTCCCCAAGATCCATTGATTCTGCATCCCTTCACTTCAATGTCTGACCCAGCCACGAGTAGTCACTTAGATGGTTTTCTGATACCCGTAACATTAATGCATGAAAAAAAAAAACTAGAACAGTAAAAACATTTGTTCTTCTGCCACTAAAGGGGAGCCCAAATCCTTTGGTTGTATTAGAATTTTATTTTTATATATGGTCTGAAACAAAAGAACCATCAACCAGGACTTGGGCACTTTTTTTCATATAGCAATTTAGCTGTAATAGTATCTATCACTTTATAAGAAGATTGGCTTTATATGGATAAAACATTTGTAAAATACTTAAAGAAATTCCCATGAAAGGATGGTCCAATTATAAGATCAACCAATATTAGGTAGTTTATATTGGTCAATCTAAGCCATTAAGATCAATAATTTTATGTGAGGGTGTCCTGAAATGTTTGTGTTTAATCATTACACTTAAAATTCTAAACTTGCTTGATTTTTGCCTCTTTTTCAGTTATGTTTAAAATGAAGCGATATGTTGATGTCAATGTTGTTGTCAACTTTTGATAAATATGGCAATTTACTTGGGAATTCCCAGATTTTAACTCAAGTCAGTTAAAATAAAACCAGCCCAAGAGTGTGGTATAAGTGGACTTAAGATAAACTTAACGGAAAGCATCTTCAGTGTTTAGACCACTGAGATGATTAACTGCTGTACCACTGGTGATCTGCTTTTGACTGGCTGGACCCTTTTCCTGACTGCCTGTGTGAGCAGTGCCATCATCACCCGGTTCTCAGACCCAGGTCAAGTTGCCCCCAGCGTCACTTTCATCAGCTTGGTGATGTGAATCCCAGCTAGAAATTCGTCAGTTACTTTTCATCCTGAGAGTCAAGTAAGCATTTGCTTGTTTGGGCAGATTTTACCAGGTACTGGCATTGCCTGTGCTCATCGCCAATTTAACCAAATTATCATTGCCTTATCAAGGTTGTAGAGAAAGGGCTTCCTAAAAGTTTCCTATTTTTAGTCTACTTGAAGAACTCAGTGCTGACTCAAATGGAATTAATTTGTCCTGTATCTTTTTTCATATCATAAATTTTTTGTTCTATTTATCATTGAATGATATTTCTTCTGTCAGTTATTATAATTTTTTTTGCCATATTTTAGTTTGAGTTTAGATTTCAGAAATTTAATTAGATGAAATATGATTCATCAAGAAGACTTCCTATGCTATGGTGGTAATGCTGGATTCCTAACAATGGTCTTCTAGGACATAGGCATTTTACTAATTTGCAGTTACTTTAACCTTTTCACAAATGAAATCTTTGTGGTTAATCTGTCCCCTAGATAATCGAGAGTTAACCGTACTCTGCATATATTTGATTTGTTCATACATTTTACTTGTCTGGTTTGCTTATAGACTATTGACTGGTTTTGGGTTTTTTTTGTACGCTATTCATTGGCTTTCTGACCTGTCACTTCATTATTACAAATTTTTATATAAATACAGGCATATGTTTATCATTTGTCAATGTTTTACTTTTAAAAGTTTTTGTACTAGAAATCTTTATGCTTAATTTTTTACTCATATAATTTAATTTCCAAAATATTATTCAAGTAATTAGGCATTTCTAGATATAGTAAATTGCTGTTTACTCGGCACAGTGAGCAGTTACTTTTTTCCCAGTTAGCATAATTATTGATAATTTGTGATTATAATCTATTTTGTACCTTAAAAATCTGAACATCAATGCATCATCTTGGGCTGCTTTGCATGCCCCAGTTGTCTACGCTGGCTCTCAGCAGAAGGTTGGTGTATACATATTGCCAAACCTAAGAGAGGGTGAAGTTACCGGTCAGCATCAGCCCACATTTTGAGAAACCTTCAAAGCTGCTAAATTTTAGGGAAGAGGCCAGCACTGCAGGACCAGGTTGCAGCAAGACTGCAGCCTCTTCAGCCTGAGTCCAGTTGAGTGTCTGGGTCCAAAGAGAGATCAAATCCAAAAGAAACAGTCTGAGAGGGATGCGGGGTGGGCAGCACAGTTCTGTGAATGTGATAGAGAAGTGTTGTTAATCCCAGTTACCAAGGTGGGCATTTCCAAGACTCCCTCCAGGGTGGGACATGAGAAGACCTTAGCAGGTGCACACAGGCCCCTAGAGACCTGAGTCTTGGCAATAACAAAGCCGGGGATGATCTGAAGACTGCCAGTGTGCCCAGGAGGGGACCAGAGAGGCTTGGGGTGGAGGGGAACCAGGCAGCAGCCCCCTCTGTATTCAGCATGGGGCAGAAGAACTGGGAGTGAGAAAAACATTTTAAATTAAAAAAAAATTTGTAGCAGAAACCTCAACAATAAACTTCAAAGTTTGGTTTGAGCAATTTGAGGATCTAGTAGTTGATAAAATAGATTAGCAACATTCTTACGAAGTGGGATGACCTTCAGAGATTAAGGGACTTGACTCTGACCCTCAGCTGTGTTCTGATCACTTCAAGGCTTTGAACAAATACCCTGGTTTGAGCTCAAGCTATTGCATCTACAAATTGGGTATGATAATATCTACCAAATAGTTTAGCACGAAGGAAGCATGGAAAAATACATCGGACATTGCACATAGTTAGATGGGGCAGAGGAAACTGCAGCTGGAGTGGGTTGGTGGGCATCGTAAGATAAAGAAAGACATCTACCCTTCTTTGCCGCAAAGTCTCCTGAGCTTTTATTCATGCAGCACCCCCTTCATTTACTCAGAAGACATTTCGAAGTATATATTATTCAATTATGTATTCTTCCTTTCAATTAGTATGTACAAGGGGAGTTGGGAATTCAAGACAAAGAGACTGCCCTCAAGGAGCTTCCATCTGTTGGGGAGACAAAGGATTCTGCTAGAGTAAGTAGGGAGCTGCTGTGAGCTGTTTAGGAAGCGTAGGGGAGCAAGCGGAGGTAGGGTGTCTGACGTCACAGACTCAGGAGAGAGCTCCGCTTTTCCTAGGAATCCCACTTGTCTGAGCATGGACACAGGACAGGTTGGCAGGAACCAGATCACGAAAGGTTCTGTGTGCCATACCAAAGAGGGGGCGAGCGGAGCCCTGCAAGAGTTTAGTGTGGCAATGATGTGATCAGGTGAGCATCCGGCAGCAGAATGGAGGATGGGACTAGCCTAGAGGCAGGCAGGTGGATCATTTCAGGGCTAGGAAAGTAACCCAGGAGGGTTACTGATGATAAATGTGCATAGGGCTCTGATTCTCCACAGCTGTGAGACCTCAGGCTCATTGCTTAATCTCTAAGCCTCATTTTCTTCATCTTTGAAGTGAAGATACTAATGGTACCAACTTCAAAAAGGGTTTTGGAATAGGTAGAAACAATGCTTATGCAATGCCCAGTATATAGTAGGCTCTCAGTAAATAGTGACAGTTATTATAATGCCAGGTCTCAAAGGTCCTTTAAACCCAACTTATCCAAAAAATGCCATTTCTCTGCCAGCCTCCAAAATCAGTGTTCTCCATCTCACCCTGTCATCCACCCAAATGCACAGCCAGCAGCCTTAGCATGATCCTAGACAGGACCCTTTCCCTCCTGTTATATGGACGGATGATTTTATCCTCTACATAAATATGGAATCCATTCACCTCTCTGCAACTCCACTGCAGCCGTCCTGGCCCAGAGGACTGCAGTCGGCTCTGACAGGTTCCTGGGCATCTCCTCTCCCAGCTCCACCTACCTCCCCCTCCCAATCTCCACTTGGGAGCTACAGTGCGATGATCTTTTAAAGCACAAATTTGGTCACGTAACTGCCATGTTAAAAAAAAGAAAGAGCTAACTCTCTATGGGGACAGTGGAATGATAGACAGTGGAGACTCAGAAGGGTGATGGGAAATCACATCATGTGTACAATGTATATTATTTGCATGATGGACACCCTAAAAGCCCTGACTTGGCCTCTACACATGTAGCAAAATTGTACTTGTATGCCATAAATTTATACAAATTAAAAAAAATAAACTCCAGTGACTTCCCATTGCTCTTAAGATAATTATCAGAATTTCTCTTATGGAGGAAAAAAATTCCAATATATATCGATTGTCTTTTGTCCAGTTGTTCTTATGTATTTGAGCACAGAGAAACTGATATAAGGGTGTGTAACACTTTACATCCATCCTTATGGGGTGGGGTTGGAGGTGGGGTCGGTTGGTGGTCTTAGCAGGGTGGCTAAGAGCAGGACTCCAAGACTAGACTGCTTGGGTCCATATCTATTAATAGTTCTCACTGGCTAACTTTACAACCTTGGGCAGTTACTTAAACTTAACTTCCTTGTACGTGTATATGAATAATAACATGAAAACACTTAGAAAGTGCCTAGCACCTGGTAAGTACTGCATAAATGTTTGCTGCTATTATTTCTTTTCCTCTCTTGTTGAGTTGTTGCAATAAATGTGCTTTTCTTTTATAGCGCATTTAAAAATTTACAAGAAAGTTTTAAAGAGAGAACAAAGAGGTCCAAGGATGTCTGGGTGAAAATCTCGTTACCGCCTGCAAGTCCCTGTATGACGGGGCCCCTGCCTATTCGGCAGCTTCATCTTGTACTGATTTTCTTCCCCCTGCTTTCTGGACCCGAGTCATGCCAGTCTTCTCAGTTCCTGCAGCCTCACCTCTGTTCATCTTTCAGGTTTCAGGTCAAAGTTCCTTTCTTGGGAAACCTTTTCCTGAGCCCCTTAGACAAAATCTGAGTCCCATGATCTCAGCACTTTTTCTTTAGAGCATTGATCTCAGTTGTAATTATAATATTTCTTTGAGTGATTGTTCAATAACCGACACCCGTCACTTGACGAGAACCTCTAAGGAGCCAAGACTGTCTATTTCGCTCACCGTTAGAACCCTCAGTACCTGGCACAGCAGTTTGCCTAAGTGAGAAGGAGAAGGGTGTCCCACGGAACCAAACCGGGAGTGAAGAAGGGGTTGGAGTAGAGAACGTAGGCTCCACAAAGCCCTGGTAGAAGTGCCACCGGAGAGGAGGGGAGCTGCTGTGTTTTGAAGGGTATTGTCATCTCTGCCAAGGATTTTGAATTGTATCCAGATTCTTTGAGGAGCCGGTGACGGATTTTAGCCAGGGCCATGATTATAGGATTAGGTTGCATTCTAGAGCGGCCACTTCAGCACCACTGCGGTGGATGGGTGGAGTACGGGGCCAGAATTTACACGGCAGGGACAGAGCAGCAGGAACAGCTTCGAGAACTATTTGGATGGAAGAACTGATAATACTATATGACGGAGTAGACGTTGAATGAAGGATGAAAATGACTTCTGGGTTCCTGGTTTGTATTGCTTTATGGATTGTGGCTTTCATTTGGGAAGTTAAACGCAGGGTGAAGATCAGACTTTGAGAGAAACACTGTGAAATGAGATTTGTATATGTTGAACACCTGTGAGGCATCCTAGAGGAATTGTCTAGCAGAGGCCTAGGTGGTCAGGGATAGAGGGAGATTTAGGAGCTTCAGGTCTGCACAAGGGGGTTGCTGTAGGTGTGGATGGAGTGGTCCAGACAGAATCCTTCCCATAAGCCCCCATCTTGGAAAGACAGTTCCAGTCCATAGGGATTCCAGTTCTTCCGCCTGTCAAACTACGCAGTGGTGTAACTTAGAAAATACTAACTTGGACTGTAGATATTTTGTAAGTTTTATTTGCCCCAAAAGATAGCTCAAGTACTTCTTTATATTCAGAAGTTTTTCTTACAGGCCTGTAGAGAAGCTGTTATATATGGAAATGTCTGCACTCAGAGATCTCCCTGCAGTAGTGAGGCAGTGTTTTCACATAGTAGGTTTGCAGGAATCATGATAGGTATGCCACTTTAGCCACGCATCAGTAGGCCACTGGACTAGCATTCACATCAGCAGTGGGAGAGGAAGCATAGTTAATATGAAAGAAATCTTTATGGTTTAGTGTTAAAAAAAAAGTTAAGAATGACGAAACCCAGTATATTAGCGGGGTTTCTCCAGAGAAACAGAAGCAGTTGGGTGTGTGTGTGTGTGTGTGTGTGTGTGTGTGTGTGTGTGTGTAGAGAGGAAGAGTTATTGTAAGGAATTGACTCACACAGTTACAGAGGTGCAAGTCCAGAATCTGCAGGGCAGGCCAGCAGGCTGGAGACCCAGTGAAGAATTGCAGTTTGAGCCCACAGGCCATCTGTTGTGGCAGAATTCCCCCTTCCTAAGAGAACCTCAGTCTTTTTCTTAAGGCCCTCATTTGATTGGATGTGGCCCACCCACATTATGGAGGGCAGTCTGCTCTACTGAGACTCTACTGATTTAAATATTAATCCCACCACAGAGACATTTAGAATAGTGTTTGACCAACTACCTGGATACTATGGCAGACCCAAGTTGACACAAAACTAACCATCACGCTCCATAAGCTGCCTTTGCCTGTGTCACCAGGCCACTCCAGGAAGGCTCTAGAGTGTGGTGGGTCTATAAAACACGTCCTCTGTGTGAGGTTCAGACTTTCATCTGATCACTTAGAGCTTAAATGTCAAGTGCCCACAACATCCAAAATTTTGAGACCTTAAAGAACCAAAGACCTTTGTTACGTACTTACACTGGTTAAGGAGCTTTGCTGTTTCCTTGGAGGTGTTTGATGGATCACGGTTTCTTTGTTTCATAGTTTGCATTACCACTCAAACCTAAAGTACAGGCACTCTCACACAGAAACCAGCATTTGTTTTCCATTTTACACATGAGGAAACGGAGACAGGGCTGCATTAGGTTCCGTGCCATGTGATGAACATTAAGTGGCTAGTTTGAACCTAGGTCTCCTCACTTTAAATTGAGCCTTTTTCCTCCCTTCCATCCCCCAAACACCTCATTTCTAAAGGAGAAGTAAGGGAGACAGAGACAAAACGTGCGAATAAATATTTAAAGAACGCCTACCTGAATTCAGAGTAGGAGAAATTAAAAAAAAAAAAGTGCCAGATTGTATGCCCTATTTGATCCCTCTGGAGTTGTGGGTATTTCAAGCTACTTGGAAGCTAAAGGAATTTAAGTTTGCAATCCACTCCTTCCTAGGTCTGCATTTTTGGTGACTATATTTGTGGATGAATAAGTATTGAAACTTTATAGAAACCACCTCCTTCATTCACTCAGGGTCACCCTCCCCAGGCCGCATAGCCTTTAAGAGAGTGTTTTCAGGGTCGTCAAGTCTTCCAGGTTGCATCTTGTGGTGTGCCTCCTTCCAGTTTGTTTGGCTCGTTAGCTAGTGTGTTTTGCATTCAACCAAAGAAGTTCAAAATACTGTCTCTGAGAGAGCCAGCTAGGGTAGAAATGCTGTCCAAGTTACGAGTAGCAGACTGGCTGAGTTCTCTGGTGATGACTGAGCTAACCACCCACTAATTTTAGGCTGGAAGAGCTTGGAACACAAATTGAGTTTTCAATAGAAAACAACGTCCTGCTAAGACATCCGATAGCCATTGGAAATATCTTCTGGCTGTCTAGCCCCTGGCCACTGCGAAGGTTCCCTGTCCCTACTCATTATCATATTAAGTGCGGTGAAGATTTTAGTTTTGAGAATTTACATTCTACCTTGGATCATTTAGATCTCACAGGTCATGGCAGCGTAGCTTGTCCTTCTTCCCTGTGACTAATGGAGATGGGAAGCAACAAGCCTCAGGCAGCCATCTCACCCTTAAGCAGATTAGCTGGGTAATAGCACACAGGGATGCAGAGTTTTCCTGAGTTACCACTTTCAAGTTTGTGTGCCAGGTACTGAATTGTAGTGTTTCCAAATGTGTATTAACTGATCCCACTTACATGCGTATTGTAACTTTTCAAAAATTGTCCCGTGTACATCAGATAGCCCCATCTGCTTTGCGTTTGCTTGGATGAAGTTTAAATGTATAGCCAAAGGTCCATTGGGTCTTTCATAAGAAAATTGTGTATGGCTTTGTTAGTCCTAATTCTGGCACTTTTTCACACTTTCTAGAGCCATAACTACACCATTAATAAGTAAACGTTTTCCAGGGATTGATTTCCCAGTGTATTTCTGCCTTGAGTATCGAGTGCCCATGTCTAATGCTTTATATAATGTTGCACTTCTCCATAGATTCTCTCATTCAGTTTTTTTCATACCAAAACCATGCAGTAGGTAGAAGAGCTGAGGTCGTTACTGTTTTATTAAATAAGTAAAAACAGAGGAATGGCATTCACCTAAGGGGACTGCCTTACCATTTTTAATCACCTACTTTGAGTCAGGAATTGTGCTAGCTGTTTTACGTACAACTGCTAGTATTATTTAATCCTCATAACAACCTATGAATTCGATGGTAGGGATCTTACAGTATTGATGAAGAAGGTAAGTTTCAGGCAAGTTAAATAATCCATCCAGGGTCTTGCTGCTGGTGAGTGGGGCCCATCTGGTCTGAAGCCCATGCTTTTTCTAGTCTGATTCCAACTGTGCCTCATTAACAATCAGTGTTCAGCTTGATATTGTTAACTTCTATGGCCGTTTACAATCCATATTTAATTTTTAGTCCATCAGAGGATTTGAGTGTGGGATAGGTCAGAACTGATGTGGATTTGACTTGGAGCCCAACCTCACTATATGCTGACTTTAATAATGAAATGGTAAAAATCCCCACATTGACATTTTTATAGCAGTTGAGATGTTGCAGTCAAGAAGAAAGTATTGGTGGCTCACGCCTGTAATCCTAGCACTCTGGGAGGCTGAGGTGGGAGGATCGCTCCAGGTCAGGAGTTCGAGACCAGCCTGAACAAGAGCGAGACCCCGTCTCTACTAAAAATAGAAAGAAATTATCTGCACAACTAAAAATATATGTAGAAAAAAAATTAACTGTGCATGGTGGCGCATGCCTGTAGTCCCAGCTACTCAGGAGGCTGAGGCAGAAGGATTGCTTGAGCCCAGGAGTTTGAGGTTGCTGTGAGCTAGGCTGACGCCATGGCACTCACTCTAGCTTGGGCAACAGAGCAAGACTCTGTCTCAAAAAAAAAAAAAGAAGAAAGTATTAGGTTGGTGCAAAAGTATTAATATAACATGAGGGAATTAAGATATTTAGATACAACAAGTATTTATAAAGCACTAGTATTTGCTAGGCATTGTGATTAGTGTTTTCATATATCCTATATCATGATTTTTAAACATCCTTGGAGGCCTTAAATTATTGCTTGTTTACAGATAATGAAACTGATCCTCAAAAAAGAATAAATGACATGGGGAAGGGTGCACAGCTCATAAGTAGAGCTGGATACGAACTGGGGTCTTTTAACCTCGTGTCCATTACTCTTTCTGACAGTGTCAGTGTTCACTGATTACAGCACACTCTGTTGTTCCTGTGGTCACTCCGCTGTTCCTCAACCCACCGTCAGCCCAACACATTGCTTGCTATTTGCATACCCTCACTTGTGAATTTCAGATAATTTAAGCATCAACCCAGAAAGCATTTCCTGAATTGTAACTACAATTGTCTGCAGGAAATCATGCATCTAAAGAAGGTATTATATTATGCAGTCATTAGCATCTTGTTTAGGAACCTCTGCTTTTCGGAATTAATTTCACAGAAAGCAACGGAGTTATCTATCAAGCATTTCTGAGAAATAAATACAAAAGATGGATACATGTAGTTCGAATCAGGATAACTCATTACATCTGCAATGGGTATTTAAGGAGTCCTGAGGTAATTGAACATAATAATTGTGTTGCTGTATCTGAAGGGTTTCACTGACACTTGTTTTGTTTGTGTTTTGCCTGATACTGTAATTGCAGAAATATTCTCCCATGGTGATTAGTTGCCAGTTTAAAGTAGACTATTGCATTAAAGGTAACTATAATGAGACCAGTGAGGACCCAAGCTGTGTGCTTTAACGATAGTAATTCCCTCTTCATTTGCGGCTTCACCATGTGCGCACAGAATGATGTGAGTCAAAGCCTTCAACTCAAGGCCTGTTTGAATTGCAAGAAGAGAGGAGGCCGAATTACTTTGCCTTTAAGGTCTGTTTCAGCCTTAGCATTCTGTGAGTCTTTGGAATATTCACCAAATGGAAGTTCAAAAATTGATTCGGCTTTCACACTGAGAGGGAAGAATGCCCACAGTTGAATAAAAGATTAGAAGCTGTGGAGAGGAAATCGTTGTCTTGAGTGAGTTCTTTTATTGGAAATCAGCCTTGGACTACTGGACAGGAAATTAAGTTCTTGCCTGGGTCATTAATCATTGTGCCGATTTGAAAATTGGCAGTGGGGGCAGGTAGCTATATTTGAGGAGGAAGGAAGGAGTGGGTGGAAAGAGCTCTCCTAAAAGCTCCCCGGTCTGAGTGGGCATTAGCCAGCAAAGATAGGGTGATATCAGTCACCCTCTTCTGGTGGAGGTGTCTAGATATTTTTGCCAACTCTCCTAATGGTTACCACACATCTCCTGCCCGAACCTGCTTCCCAGTTCTACCAAGAGGAGGAAAATAGAAAGAACCATAGGATTTTCACTGTGCAAGGGCAGAGAAGTGATGGTCTAACAGAGATTATAGTTCCCTGGTTTAGCTCAAGAGAGGAAGACAAGATTAGGATATTCTTTATTTTTTGTCAGAGTTAACATCGATAAGAAACCAAAAAAACAGGAAAAAACATGGGCAATCGGTTATGTCCTGACAGCCTGTGCACCTCAAAACCACTCCATCTTTTACCATGTCCTGTTTCTCCTCCTCCTGCCAAGGGGAACCCCACTAGGGGGGAAATATCTTCTGCCCATAAAGTCGGAGCTTTTTTCTGCATCTGTTCGTTGGGCTTGAAAAATATAAAGACCATCTTAGTTTTCACTTTTCTACCCTCCCCTCCCCTAATATGTGACTATTTTAGAGTATTCACACTTTTCTATTTATTTTTCCTGTAAGGTGAGAAGTTTTGGTAAATAAAAACTTGGCAGCAGGTTTTATTTCCACAAAAATAAGAATTTTGACATCTCCAGGGTGTCAAGTGTCGCAAAGCTGTTCCCAGGAGAGTCTAAATATACTTCTGGGCTTTCTCGTCACTCATTAGAACTGCCTAGAAGATTTGCCCCCCTCAGGGCATAGATTGACTAAGTCTTCTGTAAAGCTCTCTCTTATAGATTTTACTGATGAGAATGTGGCACAATTAGGTTGGGAATTGCAGTATTTGGCTCGATTACAGTTCGTGTGGGTTTTCGCTCTTTCTCCCTCTCTCAAGACACCTGCTTCTTTCTGACTGTAATTTCACGATGTTCTTGACTGCTCAGGGCACGGTACAGTCCTCTGCATCCCTCACGCATCCTGCCCTGAATCATCTCCCTAGCAGTCCGGCGCTGGCCTGTGCGGTTACGGCCTTCACGCGTAGGTGGGACGGAGATAGACTTCGCTCGCCTCTCTACAGGTCGCACACCAGCCTGTGTGGAGATCCCAGTCTTCGCTCCACGGCGGTCACAGCTGCTCCCACCCCCGTTATTTACACCAACAGTAAGCCCCTAGAGATAATCTCCAACGCTGGGGAGGAAAAAAATATCAAACATAACCAGGTTAAATGTCGTTGTTGGCCCAGGAAGAGCGTTTGGAGCAGCAAAGGATGTAGAGCATGAGATCTGCTGCCGTGAGCCACCTCTTCTTACAGGAGGTCACACAGACCGGCAGTATTTGGGGCTCTTTTCAATTAGAAAGAGTAGGTGAGGTTTCTACTTTATTGGACTTTGTATACCTGGCTCAGGAAGTGACACAAGCTACTCCAGAACTCATGAAGTCCTGACTCGAAGTGCTGGTTCACAGCAATGCCTGCAGGGGCCTCAGTGTTCTCGTGTGGCACTTGGCCTCGGACCCTGGCTTCCAACATCATGACAACTTCTCATCGTCAGACCCACCCTCTGCCACCCTGGACACTAGGGAACTGTCCTTGGAACTCTTCTTCCCACTCTCCCTGATGTTCCGTTCGCCCGGCTTTCCTCTGTCTTCTCTCTTCGTTCTCTGTCTTTTTTGGTCCATCTCTACTAAGGTTCATCTCATCTTGACCTTAAGACTTAGTGCCTGCTAGTTTTTTTCTCTCTCGCTGTCTCCCCTGCCCCTTCTTTCCTCTTCTCTCTCCTCTTAATGTCTCCCTCTCTCCCCTTTTCCATCTCTCCATCTCCCCCAGCAAACCTAACCCTGACACCGTCCCTGTCACCTCCTACAGGTTTGACTCTAATCTTGACTTACGGCATTCCAAAGCTCAGCAGCCACTCAGCACACTTCAACTTTCTTATTTTATTATCGTCTCAGCCTCAGCTTCTCTAAAGAAAAAACTTTTCTCCCTTAAACGAGCCCCTCCTCTGCAGTGTCTGTTTTTGTCATTGTCATTTTAATCCATGCCCTAGGCCACCATGTTGGTCACTGGTACTCCTCCATCGTGTCAGTGCTTTCAGGAAGGAGCCCAAGCAGGCTTCTAGGGCACAGGTAGGAGGGGCCAGCATAGGAACTTGGAAATGGCAGGTTCCATCTGTGTAGCACTAAGTGCCAAGCACCGCACTGGGCTTTCTCCATTTAGTCTTCACAGTGTCCTATCAGACGGTGGATAGGAGGAACCATGCTCTACCCAGGGGATGGGAATAGGCATTATTCTTCCCCTCTTCCTCTCCAGACATCACAGGACTATGTGTTTTAGCACAGGAAGGGTTCTAAATCTAGGTTGCTTGGTGGGGGCAACTCACTTGGGGAATTTGTTTGGAGACTTTTGTCTCCTTCCTCTTTTATCCTCCCTTTTTGGAGTGCTAAGACTTTCTGATATGCCTTCCTTTGGGATACACCTTTGGCTCTGCCCAGAGAAAGAGTGAAAAATGCCTGTCTCGGCAGAGGCTTTGCCACTAGGTCTTAAAAGAGAACAAGGCTAGGTGCGGTGGCTCACTCCTGTAATCCTAGCACTCTGGGAGGCTGAGGCGGGAGGATCGCTTGAGCTCAGGAGTTCAAGAGCAGCCTGAGCAAGAGCATCACCCCATCTTTAGTAAAAATAGGAAAAAATAGCCAGGTATCATGGTGTGCACCTGTAGTCCCAGCTACTCAGGAGGCTGAGGCAGGAGGATTGTTTGAGCCCAGGAGTTTGAGGATGCTGTGAGCTAGGCTGACGCCACGGCACTTGCCCGATCAACAGAGTGAGACTCTGTCTTAAAAAAAAGAGAGAGAGAGAGCAATAGAGGGAGCCAGGAAGACGTTCATTCTGCTCTGACCACTTGGGTCTGAAGTCCTGTACACTGGTGCTCCTTCATTCAGCAAATGCGGTATTTATCGTGCAGCGGTGTGCTGGGTAACACTCTAGAGGTGCAGCCCAGCCCCACTCTCACATGACTGGGAGAAATACACTTTATACAACCAGTTTTACAGTTAAGATTTAATTGAAATTGTGGTAAGTGCTACAAAAGCCCTCATGGGTTGGGATTTAGCTGTGCTGTCTCCAGGCCTCCCATCTGAGGACTTTAAGTGCAGGGTGGCAGCTGGACAAGCTGCTTGTCGGGTGGGCAGGAGAGCCGTAGGGGCAGTTCGTTTGTCTCAGTCCTTTCTCTCAGCATTCCAGTAGATCAAGTCCACGCTCCCCTTCGGTCTTCCCACCTGTCACCAAGCCCGTCAGACTGTCCCTGCTGTGTGTCCTTCCTACCCACGCCTCTACCTGTGCCCACAGGCATCCTCACCCACTTCCGTTTTTGTCTCCTCACTCTTCCGCCTCCATCTCTTTTCATTATCCAAAACCCAAACCACCTCCAGGCCCTCCCTAACATGCCGATATTTCTTCTCTGTCCTAACGATGCCATTGTGATCTGTCCCTCCTCTAATTGTTTACACCAGGGGTTCTCAAAGGGGAGACCTTGTCACCTGGGAGCTTGTTAGAAATGCAGGGCTTAGTCTCCACCCACACCTTCTCAGTCACACTCAGGTGGGACCCAGCCACTATGTTTTCACGAGCCTTCCGGGTGATTTTGATGCATGCTAATGTTTGAGAACCACCAGTTTATGTGTCTCCTTTAGAATTTTACTGTGTGTTGCCTTTTCTTATTTCATATTTCATAGACAGGATTAACATTTTGCCTCCACCATGAGATTATAAGTCTACTGTTTTGCCCACATTCATGTTTTTACAGAGTGTGGACGTTTAACAGTTTAATATGCGTTTGGATAAATTGCTGAAAGCTGTTCCAGTCAATTTTCACCTTCTTCTGTATCACTAATAATTTCATCTTGATTTGCTTAGATGGTATATGTAGAGAAATGTTAAATTCTTCACCACCTCTGAAGCCAGTTGAGATGTTTTCATTGGTGAGGAGTACAATATAACACAGGAAGGAATATAACTCCAAAAACATTCTTTGTGGGTTTTTTAAGTGTGAGAGAGAATTCTTGAGATTTTAGATTATGACGATAGAATTAAAGAGGAAGGGAGAAAATCAGAATTATCTCTATGGCATCATTTGGTGGAAATGATTTAAATAGAGGAACAGATTTTTTTGTGAGCTACAGCGCTTGGTTAGATTGTGATGTTAGGGTGTAGTTATGTCAGATTATATCTCCGTGGAAGCCTATATGGAATTTTGGAGAGTGCTGGAAAGGCAGTCGTTTCAAGAAAGAATATTTTAATTTGTTGATCAAACCCAATGCTTGGCCTGTACGATGCTCAAAATGTTCCCTTCTTCCTTCCTTTTCCTCTTTTTCCCTCCCAATATATTAAATAAATGTTTAAAATCCCAGTCTTAACTTTTCTCTCCAGAAATAAAAGTGTGGGGGAAGATTTTATTTTATTCTGTTTCACCCCGATAGTACATTCCCTTCCCAACCTCCCTTTTGCAGCCACTTAGATGTATTATGCCTGTTTTCTTTGGATGTATTTTCTAAAAGTGCAGTGCTTTGTGTGCAAATATTTTAAATTTACAGAAATTGTATTGTGTTTAAAGCTCATATTTCTTTTTTTATTCAGTATTGTTTTATTTCATTCAGCATTATTTAAATTTTGTTTCAATATCCATTCTTGTTGCTGTATGTTTGTAAGGATATGCAGCAAACATGACGCTGCAGTGAACATCCTCGTGTGTTCCCCTTAGTGTCTTGTGTGAACGTTTCTTTGGGACCTATACACAGGAGTGGAATTGCCAGGTGTTAGAAATATACAGAATTAATTTGACTAGCTGGTGCCAGATCACTCTCCACAACAGCTGTCCCAGCCCCTCTGCCACCACAGTCCAACGGAATTCCTTACCCACGTCAGGAATGTACAGTTTTGCAATCTCAATACGTGTAAATTAATAGCTCTTAATCTATGTTTATTTCACTACTTGAGCTTCCCTTCACGTGCTTGCCAGTGTTTAAGATAGCCTCCTTAGTAAATTGCCTGTTCATGTTCTTTGCCCAGAGTTGTATTGGTGGTAGTATCTTTCTTGATTTTTTAGGACTTCACCAAATACATCCAATATCAATCTCTTTTCAGTTTTGGGCTTTGCAAACGTCTTCTCTTCTGTCACCTGCCAACTTTTCCCATAGTATCTTTAGTTGAACAAAAAATTCTTAATCTTAAAGTACTCATTGTTTTGCCGTATACATTCTGTTTCTGAAGTCCTTCCCCATCCTTCACTTTAGTGTTTCTCCATAGTGAGCCAGTTTTACCAACACCAAAGACTAAGTAGGCTTTTCCACTTGGCTTGTGGTGATATCTTTATCATACACTTCATTCATTCCACAAGATGTTTGTTTAAGTTGAAATGACTCAGAAAGCTAGAAGAATAAACTGCCTCCCAATGACTAGTAGGAATAACAGTCATGAAAATAATGTCAATGTGCTCTTTACCCAGCCTTGGAAAGTTTCAGCCAGACTCTAGGTGGAAATACAGTGTAATTGCTGAAAGAAGCTATGACTTGTTGGCATTGTTTATTCTGCCTACCAATTGTCAACCACCAGCCAGTGTAAATTTAGTTCTCATCCCTCTATCTCCTATAGTGATGCTGTTTATCAACTCTGTAATCATTTTGTATTTATGAATTTATTTATAGGGTATGCAAAATAAACACACTACCCTAAATCAGTCACAGCTTAAAAACTGCATAGACATTGGAAAAAATTCAAGCCTGTGTGTGTAAATGAAGGGGAAAGAAATACAGAGATTACTAAGTATTTTTTTGCCCAGTAATCTGAGTGCTCTGAAATGTCCTTCAAGCTTTGTACGCTGCCTTAAACAGAGTAATAAATAGATAAATATCTTTGAAATTGTAATAGTTTGACTAACAGTTAAAATAGGGAGGGAAAAATGAATTCAGCCCATATTTTTAATTCTCGTTGAATTCTGATAATAAAAAATGTGATTAATATTATTAATATTAATTCTGTTACTATTAATCATGGGCATACTGCCTTTTACTGAGCATTATACTTATAATTTAATCCCTGCAACAGTCCCATGGAATAGGTGTCATCATCCTCATTTTACATGTGAGGAAACTGAAGCCCAGAGAAATGTCGTCCTCCCAAGGTCGCGTATCTAAGGGACAAGGCTGAGATTCAACCCCAGGTCTGCGTGCCCCAAAGTTGGGTTCTTGTCCACTACTCACACTGACTCTTGTTAGAGTAAATTAAACCTGCGTTATGTCTCACTAAATGAGGATGTGTTTATAATCAGTCTACTAATTATCTAATGATTGTGCGTCTTATGTAATTGATGGAATATTAGCCATAATTCCCACTCCGCATCTGTATAGGTTCTTAAATGTTATGCATTGTGAAAGTAGCCTTCTAATATCCCTGGCACTCAAAATGTCTTTGGTTTTTCTTTTTAAAGAAATAAAATTTTAAAACCACGAAATGAAAAAGTGGATGCCCTTAGCACAGTATTAGAAATCATAGTTGCTGACTCAGTCATCATTGTTCTTTTTAAATTTCTCCCAGTGACTTCTGTGTTTATAAAAAGCCTGATCTTACATTAGAAACAAGAGTATTTTTATTTGGAATGTATCTCTGTTCCCTGACAAAGTCACTCCTCTCTAAAAGTACTTTTTCTCTCCAGCCTTGTTTATCCCATCAGACATTCCTGCCAGAAGCAGCCCTGTTTACATAACTGCCCTTGTTGGACGGAACATTTTACTGACCACCATCCTACCCTTGCAGCACAGCCTGTTTAACACAGAATAGGGTCAAAACCTGAAAGGCACTAGAGAATGCTCAATAAGCTACATCTGTGGTGAATAAAAGCAGAGGCATCTGGGTGAAAATGAAGTATTGGAAGACCGGAGCAAGAGCAGGGGCGTTTTTGTCAGCAGAGACTAAAGAAAACAAAAGGAGAGAGAGTAGTTCTTTTGTGAGGGGTGGAAGGGAAAACCATTCGCTGGTTTTGGAGTGGGACAAAGGTGTGTATTGACCGAAAGCATGCTCTTTCACTAAACGCTTTAGCAAAGATGGAGCTGCAGGTCAACGGAGCAACAACAGGGCTTATTTGCTCCTTCATTTTTTAATTAAAAGAAAAAGATTTAGCAAGAATAAGGGCTCTGTAATGTAGGGCCTTTTCATTTTAGTGGACTTTCGATTTTTGCTGCAGTTTTGACTGGTTCCTAATAAGTGTAGGACCCTGTCACTGTGGTCACAAATATATTGTTAGATGAATTATATTTTAAACATGAACCTTTTTAATTGAAATTGCTCTTCAGTTGAGCAGAGGGTTTAGTAAAAGTAGCTTGTCACAGAGAAGATCACACTTGGTATTTCCCAATCTTTATTTTTTCCAGAACTGGAGTCTCCAACCAGGTAGCAGTAAGCCACTCGGAACACCTGCATTTCTCTCTCCTCTCTTCTTCCTATCTACCCAACTGCCAGTTGCGCTATTTCTTTATCTATGTCGAGTTTAGAATAGTTTTGGTGTTTTAATTCTTTCATGATTAAGTTCTAAGAAGGAGCTAACACCTTTCTCCCATACAGTAAGAAAATCAGAGTAATACATGATTATACTCCTTTTCACTGGGGACAAGTGTGTTTCCTCCCACACTTTGACTTCTCTCTGATGTATTATATCCACTGAGCTCTTCTCATGTGCCACTTACTGTGTTAACCCCTTTACATAATGTTAAGTCATCCTAATTAAGTCTGATGTTGTTAGTACTGCCCTGTATTACAGAACTGGGAAGCAAAGCAAGGTGTAACAGGTTATGATTGTAACCAGAGTTGCATGATAAGAGGGAAAGCCAGGATTTGAACCCCAGAGATTAACGCACTAACCACTGTGCAAAGATCTGGAGGCAAAATGATAATCCGCGAGTACATGCTGAATCGGAAGTTAACAGCTCTGTGCCGAGCTATGGGAACAGAACATGTCTGCCTCTGGGGCTGTCCTACCTTAACCTTGTATCAAATGCAAGACTTTCAGGAATTGCCTTACTTTTTTCTTTCTTTTCTTTTTTTTTTTTTAATACTTTATTTTTTTTAGAGCAGTTTTAGGTTCACAGCAAAATTAAGAGGAAAATACAGAGATTTCCCATATACCTTCTGCCCCCACACATGCAGGCTTCCACCATCAACATCATCCTGCACACGGTGGCATATGTGGTACAGTCCACAAATGTACACTGACACATCAGTCCAAAGTCCATCATTTACATTAGGGTTCATTCTTGCTGTGATACATCCTATGGGTTTGGACAAATGTATAATTATAGGTATCTACCATTACAGTAACATACAGATTATTTCCACTGCCCTAAAAACAACCTCTGTGTTCCACCTATTCATGCCTCCCTCCCCTCTTATCCCAGGCAACCACTGATCATTTTATTATCTCCATAGTTTTGCCTTTTCTGGGTATGTCATACAGTTGGAATCACACATTGTGTAACTTCTTCAGATTGGCGTCTTTCACTTAGCGACATGCATTTAAGTTTCCCCCATGTCTTTGGACAGCTTGATTGCCTTGCTATTTGTAGCTAAAAGAATTTGGTGAAAACGTATCCCTAACCTTTGCAGAAGTGCAGTGCAGGGACTTATACACTATGTTTTTATTTTGTGTCTCTGCTAGCTTTCCCACATCCAAGTGAGTGCACTAAGCCATGGTGGGTGTTAGAATTTGGACTGTCCTTCCACCCGCCTTTCATAATGCTGTGTCTGCTCCACTGCATACATTTAAGAAACCATTCGTGTTTCTGGACATGGAGTTTTAATCACTCGGTTTTGGCACCAAGGTTAAAAACTAAATCTCTTATAATCAAGGCACTTTTTTTCCTAATGAAAACCACAGCTTGAGCAGCTGCTCGTATTATTGTCTCTCCTCTGTGGTCCCACTGGTGTGTGGGAGTTTACTGTTGGGCTGCGGAGAAGGGAGCAAATAAGACGCCAAGAATGGGGTCAGGTTTCAATAGAGAAATAATGGTGGAATGTTAAAATTCTTGAGTGTTTTCCTCGCCCTCCTCACACTTTGGACACGCAGTTTGGCTCTCTTTTTTCCTTTTTAAATACTTCCATAAGCCATGGAAGAGAAGCATAAGAACCGTAGAATTGAAAACTCCTAGACCTCAACTGTGATTGTACACAGCCTGCCTTCATTTCTGCCTGTAGTTGTAAAAGGACAACGTAGCTTTAAAGTCTGTGTTATGTACATCCATCTTTTGTCCATCTGTGCTGGTGTGGTCTTTTTTTTATTTTATTTTTTGTTCTGGTTTGAAATCATATTTATCTGTATAAATGTCTTTTTCTTGGGTTGCTTTCTATGTCCCATTGTCTTTTTTTTAATCTGTCTCCATATTTCCCTCTCTCCCCATTTTCTCTTCCCTGCTCTGTTTTCTATTCACCTTTGTTTTCCTCTTCACTTTTCATACCAAATGACTTAAAATTCTACAAATAAAAACGAAAGTTTAATTTTTGCTCTTAGTTTTTTTTATATAGATAGATCATTTTATATTTCTCCAGAAGGATTCCACCTCAAATAAAATTGCTTTTTATGTATCAGAACCTCGACTTTTTTCTTAATGTAGTTCTTTGATCCTTAATAGAAGCAGCTGCTCCATCCAAGCTGCCAGTTACAGTGTCAGACATTATAAAAGGGTGGCTGGGTTCTGATTCCACAGAATGGGGTGAATTCCCAGGGACACCATGGAAATTCACCCTGAGTTATACTTAATGAAGATATGCTTTATCATTTAGCCAATTGCCAGTGTCATTTAGGGGGTTAGATGAAACAGTCTGAATAGCCCTCCAAACTCTATCAAAGTGTTCATTGCATATATAAATAGTAAATGACCCTTCTTCCCACCAACTTTTTTGATATTTTTTTCAATAATAGATGAGGCCTGTCCAGCTCCTCATCTTGTTGTTCTCATCCCAAAGAGGCGTTGGTGGTTTTTGGAAGCTGCATAATAACGGTGGTTTTGGGGTTAGAACACAAGTTACTCTCCTGGATTTGCTCCTGCCTTGCTCCAACCAAAGGCAAATTCCTTAATATCTGCAGGCTTCGGTTTCCTTATTGGTGAAATCTCTAGTAGTCCCTGCCCATGTCCATGGATTGTTGAATGAGGTGACGTGTGTGAGGCTACCTGTAAAGAATGGTCCTGAGGTGACTCTAGTCCAGAGGGTCAGGCTTGCTCTTTTATGTTTTGTCTTTGCAAATCTGCCAGAGTCTCCTTCTTAAGAAGTTGGTCATTTGGTTCATAATTCTCTCATAATTTTTTGTCAATGCTGGCATTGAACACATTCTGGCCTTCAGAGTCAGGCAGGATCTCCCACCCTTTATGACTGTTTTTTTTTTTTTTTGGCAGGCCAGTAGAAGTAGAAGGAGCCCAGATGCACCCAGGCAGAGCCTTGTCAACTGTATAAGTCTTAAAATGAGCTTACTGATAACACTTATCCTAAAAACTATAAACAGAGGCCTTGCACTTCAGATCCCTGGTTTCAAATGAAGGGAGAATGAAGGGTTCCTGGAGCCTGGACTTCTCACCTAAATTTCTCGAACATTTCTTGAACATTTACCCACCCACATATAGCATCAACTAGATCAGTTATGTTATAAGACCTTGGTCAAACCACACCTGTGCCCTACTCTCTGTCAGAAATGCAGAGTGGTCCTTGAACTAGATGAGATTTTTTATTTGAGCCAACTATTAAAAACCATTAAAAGTTGGCTGCATGTACATAAAAATCCAGATTTCCTGCCCCTGGGAATCAGCAGGTGCTAGAGCTCTGAGGTCGCCATCTCCACCTTTTTACCAGTTTTACCAATTTACAAGACTTTCTGGTCCTGTAAATATGTGAGTTTGAGGCTTCCCAAAATGTATATTTCTCCTGTTCTAAATGCCTACTCTTCAAAGAAAGCATTTATTAAGTTTTTAGTATGGACTCAAACTCTGCTATCAGAGAAACAGCATAATTCCTGCTGTCAGGCTTTGTGGCATAACTAAGAAAATGGTAAAAAAGTAGTACAAAAGCAGGTGCAATAAGTAGGGAATAATTAAACATTAAGCTCTGATAATAAATGAAGATCAGTGTGGGCTAAAGTTGTCAGGGAAAGCTTCATAGGTGACATTGGACTTGAGCCGATGCTTAAAATTTCTTCCCTCTTTCAGTCTTCGTTTTTTAGGTACCTACTATGTGTTGTGCCCAGTATCGGGCACTGGGAATAGAAAGGTGATTGACGTATCCCCTGCTTTCTTTAGAGAGGTTACTGTTTAGTTTACAAAGAGGAAAAGTAAACAAATAAGGACAATAAAATATTATTCATGCTTGGATAAAAATCTGTAGATAAGATTATGAGATCACTGAAGAGAATGTGGTCAATTATATACCTAGGATAAGATTTTTTTTAATAGAGCAGGTGATAAGTGAGTTGATTTTGGAAGATTGTTTATTGGCTGGATCTGGGAATAGAGAGAGAGGTATTTTATGCAGTGAGTTCAGTGTGAGAAGAGGCATAGTTCACTGTGGGTGGACCTAGATGGGTTTTAGCATGATAAGAGGAGAGTAAGAGCCAGGTCTTGGAGGGCCTGTGTACATATCTCCCATGTGCCGCCTGTCCCCCAAATGCACTCTGTACTGCCCCTACCCTGCAGAGGCTAACCTGCAGGGCTAACTCAGCAGACTCTCACACCCTTTGGTTTCCAGGTGAGTTCATCCAGTAGATAGATAGCCCCAGCCAGAGATGGGCAGGAACAAAGTGAGGTCAATTCTTTATTCTCTGTTGGCTTCCTCCCCTGAAAGATCACCTGAGGCCAGGTGCATCTCCCCTTCTCAAAGCCACTTTTATCCTTCCAGTAACTTGTTCCTCCCTTTGTCCCTTCAGGCCAGTGGTGATGACATCTTCTTCCCTGATACCTCCCCAGGTTATCACTGTGGTTTCTCTGGACCCCACCCACACCCTTACCAATAGTCCCACTGTAGATAAATCCTGTGCAAATTATCCTGCATTGAAATATGATCAGGTTTTAATTTTAAGCAGTGGTTTAGAGAATGGTTTCCTGGAGTGGTTATGTGTTTTGAGCTTTTGTTCCTTACCTCCCCTTTTCCTCCACTACTCTTCCACTCCCCTGCCAAAATCATAATTTTAAGATCTAACTAGATTTCATTTTGGAATAGGGAATGCCACAGTATAGTATTTCAAGTTTGTGTTTTTATTTTTAAAACTATGATTAAGATTAGCAGAAAATTCAACGATTCGTAATAAGAAAATGAACAGAAATTTTACAGAATATGAAATATAAATTACTTATGAAAATAATTGTACCCTCCTTTATAATAAGAAAAATGCAACTAAAATCTTAATGAGATACTGTATTTTCACCTATGAGATTGACGCTGATTAAAAAAAGTTTGGCAATAAACTATTATTAGGAAAGACAAAGGAAACACATTGTAAGTGGAGGTGTAAGTGGACACAAACTTACACTTAATTTGACAATAACGTATCAAGAATAAAGACTCACCTTTGGTTCAGCAGTTCCTCGTTTAAGCATTTTCCCACCAATATACTTGGATTAAGTACACAAAGCCTTCAGTACAAGAATATTAACTTCAGTATCACTGTGGCTGCAAAAGATTGGAATAAATATGAATGTCTGTCCATAGGGGACTGTTTAAATTAGTTATGGTATATGCATGGGGTGGAATACAGTGCAGCTCTTAAAAAAAATGGGACAGATTTGTATGCAGTGAGGAAATAACCATTCAGAACTCTACCATTTGTTTTAGAAAGGGTGGCGTTATATGTGTAGACTCTATCAGATACTGCCTCTGGACAGATGCACAAAAGAATGATAGCAGCTGCTTTCACAAGGAGATCTGAGAATAAGATCTGGAAGAGAGACTGACTTGTCACCCTACACCTTCTAGTCCTATTAGAAGGTTTTGGCACTTACATGTATTAAGTAATCTTTAATATTCTTCACATTACTCAAGAAAAGGGAAGCTAAGTAGCGTTCACTGTTGATGAAGGGCTTAGGTAAATGAGTTTTCGTACACTATTGGTGAAAACGAACATTTACGTAAACTTTCTAAAAGGTAATATATTGGTTGATGCTGTTCAAAATAAAGTGCTACATATCTTACCTGGCAATTCTACATTTACATTTTAATGCTATAGAAACTCTAGCCTGCATGCATACATAAGATAAAAATACGAAAGTGTTTTTGAACTTACATATTATTTTATAAGTGAAGATTCCTGCCTAGGTTTATTTACCTGTTGAAAAATGGCAACTGGTTTGTTGTTTCTGTCACTTGAGAATTGTTCATTTCTTCACATTTGGAAATGGCCCAGTGGTTTTAAGGTCCAGTTATTTGAACCATTTAAAATGCATTTCATTCATGCAACTGACTGAAAACCATCTAACTTGATGTCTATGGCCTGTGTCTGAAAGAGAAGAGAGAAGAAAAGTTTGTTTATTCGTTCATTCATTCATACACTGTTCAGTAAGCACCTACTTTGTGCCATGTGCAGTATGTTGCTGGAGGTACCACACAGACCCGGTGCCTCCCCTTAGTGGCATCTTCAACATTCCCAGGTTCCCTTTTCTTAGCCTTTTACCCACGTTAGCCATTCTTAGGTTGCTTTGGTGTTCCGGGGCCATTTTTGTGGCTCTTGCTTTCTTTTCTATTTTATCATTTTGGGCTGGTTTCTGCAATGTTTTTCTGCTCCCAGTAACGGAGGAGACATCAGTAGAATGTTGTTGTTCACTTGAGTTACGGGCCCACAGATGGATACTGCAGGCGTCAGCTCTCATTCCATTTCTTTTTATTTTCACACATAAAGTAGACCCCTGTGCTGAAGGGATGGCGGACAGTAATAAACCATAGCTGTAAAAGAGGATTTACCACAGGCCGTGCTCATTGCCAGCGGTGGTGGGGACCAGCGAAGCACAAATCCTGGGGAGCCCTGTCTTTGCTGGCAGCATGGGACGGACTTCCCGCTGACCATTGACCGTAACTCCCCAGCCAGTATCAAGCTGAACAGACCCAAATTCAGCCACTTCTAACACTCCCTCTGATTTCTACACATCTCAGCATTGTTGCTCTTGCTTCTTAATTAGCAAAATTTGTTTCCTTTTCCATTTCTGCTGAGTGACTTTTCCCTCTGAGCAAGGGAGAGCGTGTTGTAGTATAGCCCCTTCAGCATCATACAGGCTCCACGTGAAACTTAGATGCCAAAGGGAGGATTTGGAGCCTCTTGGCTGTGCTTAACACATTATCCCTTGTGAGGTAAATCAAGTGATTATCTTGAGGGACACACACAAAATGGATGTCGGTTATCTCATAATATTAATCATGAAACAGAATTTTAGACATACATCATGAAATATAGCATCCATCTTTGCTTTTTAAAAATGACCTTAAATTTATTTAAACTGTGATCGGTGAGTACGTCATCAGTGTTGAATTTGTTCCTGGGAGTTTCAGGGCCCTGCAGATGGAAGCGTTCTCACAGTGGAGACTTTTTATGAAATCATCAAAGCTATCGGAAGACAATGCAGCTTCCTCCCTCTCCAAGAACACAGTTTGACAGTAACGTCTCAGAACAGATGTTTCAACAATCTCCAAATTTTTTTATTTGGTGGCACAAAGACTCTGTTATTCGTGAAATGGTCTGTTAAAAAATTAGTTCCTCCATGAGGGGATTGTGGGAATATGTGTCATGTAAATTGATTTCACCTTAGGCAGGGAACTGGCTCTTAACTCTCAAGATTGTCTCCAAGGTTTGACTCTAGCAAGTGCCAATTTCCAGGCCACAGCAATCACAGAGAAGGTAGTGATACACAGTAGCTCACCATCTTTCCCAGAGTACTTAAAGTTGAGTAATCTGAGAATGTTACATCCGTTTATTTCTTCTTTTTTTTTTTTAAAGAAAGGAGCTAAGTAAAAGTCTGTAGAAATTTGGTCTTACAAAACACAGTGAGAAAATGTGGACATTCATGTTTGCTGGTTATTTGCATTATTCTCCTAATACAAGTCCACTTCTACAGCTTACACTTGTTGATTTTAGATTCCTATTTAAAGGGAAAACTGCCATTCTAAGATAAACATGGGCAGCTTAGGATGTGGTTTCAGGTACCTTTTAAGAGACCATTGATGTAACTATTTAGTAGCATGGAATAAAAGGACCGATCATTTTCACTTCCAGTGTCTTGTCTTGCCACTGTCCTAATCTGTACTTTCCATTCCTTCCAACAGGACAGAGGTCAGCACACTGTGGCCTGTTTTTGTAAATAAAGTCTTTTGGAACCCAGCTGCCGTCATCCTTTTGCGTATTGTCTATGGCTGCTTTTGCCCTATGTCGCCAGAGATGAGTAGTTGTGAATAGAGACCATTTAACCCACAAAGCCTAAAATATTTACAGAATAAATTTGCCAACCCCTGCAATAGGAAGTCACATATGTACTGTGACCCAGTGTTTAAACATTACAGTAAGTAAACATTTGATAGGTTTTAGCTATTTCGATTTTAAAGGCATTTATGGGGTATAAGAAATACAAAGTAAGAAATATTTGGCTTTCAATAATTTAACATATCAGAGGAGAACATTTAAAGTATAATAGTACATGTCCACAGATAAAGATGTAAACGAAAATCTCCCAGGACAGTATAGAAAAATTATGGAAAAGAGGAGACAGAGAAGTTAGTTAACTGACTGTTGGGTATTCACTCAACAGTTAAAAGAATGAAAAGACTCTTTATCTGGTATACAGTATGCTTAAATGTTAAAAGTTATAACCTTTGGTCATATTTAACTGTTACTTAATTTTTTTCTTATTCTCTCATCTGTGTATGTTAATCATTCTCAGTACAGTTTCTTATAAGTGCTCTCTCCACCTGTGTGCGATTCTCAATTCTTCCTGTCCAACATGATGACAAACACAGGTGAACCATGCAGCTTAATACCGACACCATGGCCACACCAAATCTGATTATTCATTTGGTCCATATGCCAAAGTATGTTTGAAGCTGCTAATGGTTCAAGATCACAGACACAATAGAAAAATAATTAAGAATGCTTAAAGAACAAGAACCCAAGTTGGGAGAAAAAGGGTAAAGGTAGTTAAATGAAGAAACCCCAGACCGTTACTCGAACCAAAATATCAGCAATCATGGCAAACAGAGCAAAAAAGGAAATAGGAGTTCTAAAACTCTTATTTCATAAGAAGAAACATTCTGCCTTGTCAGTAGGTATATTTTTTCCCTAAGAGGACTATGTCACATAATCTTCCTTTAAGGACTTGAACAGTAAGAGAATGCAGAGATATTCTAGACCTGAACTGTCTAATGCGGCAACCACTAGCCACACGTGGCTACTGAGCACTTATATAGCACTAGTCTGTAGGGTAATGTTTGATGTATTAGGGTGCAAGTGGTACATCTTTGGCCTATGAATGCATTTCTGAAGGGATAGAATGGAAATTAATACAAGCATGTAGCTTTCAGGAGATCTCTTAACTCAGTGATTAAGCATCACAGACTACTTAATGAGTGTATGACATACATACAAATCCCCCCATCTGAGGAAAATTTCTAAAGTATTGATCACAAATTTAACATAAATTATATTATTTCATCCTCTTGAAAAGATATCGTTTGCAGGTTTTCGTGAAACTATACCTGGCTTAATGATAGAAAGCTTGAATTGTGTTCAGATGCAAAATCTACAATTTCTTATTTTTCTAACAAACGAGAAAATATAAATCACAATTTAGCTAAATTCAGTATAACGAGATATTTTATATTCTTTTTTGGCATTAAGTCTTTTAAATTGGTGTCTGTGTTACGCTTATGGACCATATCAGTTCAGACTAGCCACATTTTAAGTGGCTCTTAGATATATTTCTCTAGAAGGTAAAAATTTCGATTCTAGCAAATATATTTGTTGTAAATGTATACAGTCATTTGTTTGCACAAGAAAAATTCAAATGTTTAACTTCACCAATCTTTAAAGAAATGCAGATTAATACAGAAAAGAGATTCTGTTTAATAACCATTGAATTACCACATTTAAAAAACACTCAGTGCTGGCAAGATTGTGATCCAGCTGGGATGTACATGGGCCATTGGTGGAAATACAGATTGGTCATGATATTTTGGAAGACAATATAGCCATGCATGTTAAACACAAAGAATTTGTGTGATATCCTTTGATCTGATAATCCTACTTTGGAAAATTTATCCTTTAAAAAGTGAGCCAAAAAGAAAAATCTCTGTGCATCTTGAGAAGAGGAAAGGAAGCTGAGAGCTGTTGAACGGTTACTTGTGCTAAGTACTTTAGATGCATCATCTCATTTAATCCTCACAGCTGCCCTTTGAAGTGTCCCCATTTTACAGGTGAGGAAACAAGGCTCCTAATTTGCCAGTACCATAAAACTCGAAAGTGACAGAGTTTGCATTTAAATTAACCATCGGCCTAACTCAGACTAATCATATAAGAGTAGAAAAATAGTTAAATGCATTATGAAATGCTATGCAAGCATTCTAAATCTAGTTGTGTGGAGAAATGCTCAGCTATACTAGAGTATAAAATTGTAGATATACTGTAATTGTTAAGAATTTGTACGTGGACTAGGTAAGAATAGAGACAAAGTTTAATTTGCTGTGGTGACAGAATTTGAGTATTACTTTGAAGTTGCCATAATCTTTTTGATTTTAAAAAAATTTTGTTATTCAGCCAAGCGTGGTGGCTCGCACCTGTAATCCCCACACTTTGGGAGGTCCTGGCAAGAGGATCGATTGCTTGAGGCCAGGAGTTCAAGACCAGCCTGGGCAATATAGTGAGGCCCCCGTCTCTACAAAAAATAAGGAAAAATTAGCTGGGCATGGTGGCGCGTGCCTGGGGTCCCAGCTACTCCAGAGGCTGAGGTAGAAGGATCACTTGAGCACAGGGGTTCAAGGCTGCAGTGAGCTATGATCCCATCACTGCATTCCAGCCAGGGTGACAGGCATGACCCTGTCTCTAAAAAAAAAGTTCTGTTACTTTTTGTGAAAAGCATATAATCTAACATTCCTACTGTATTTTCAAATGTGTTATTCATACCCCTGAATATTCCTACATGGCATATCAGCTGTTTTGTCATGCCTAGGTGCACCCTCTGTTTTGTCCTTATCACCTACCCCTTAACTCCTGAAAGCTCCCCGTTCATGGCCCATCACCAGCAAAACCCCTCTAACCCTAACCTCTTCTCTGACACTACTTTTATCTTGTTAAACCCAAACATGGATATGCTATGAGAGTACTGCGTCCCCTGACGCCCTCTCAGGTGGAGCTCTATTTTTAGCCCCAAAGTAGAGGGGTGTGAGTGCTCTTTTTTTTCTTCATCATCACCGTTTCCATTCCACTTCTCTCTTCCCTAAAAACTTTGAGCTCTAAACGTCTTGTCATCAGACAGTATCAGCCGCCGCCGTGTTGTTAGTTACCTGCCAAGCCTAGGATTCCTGCCTCGCGGCCCCATAATTGTAGCTCCTGACTCTCTGTTATTCTCTCCAGCAATACGCCTTTCCCCACGCGTGGGCATTTCCCTTGGGGATATGATCCTTCTAAGACCCCTGGCTTCTCAGTTCCTTCAGCCACTCACCACCTCAGCCTGCAGCGCAAATGGTCACCCCCTAGACCACGTCATCACCAACAGCTGTGTCCCTCCATTGTCTGGGGTGCATGCACTGATCTCACCCCCCTGCCTGGCTTTTGAGCTCACTCCCCCCAGGCTCCAAAAATCGACCTCATCAGAGCCCACCATACTTTGATCTAATTTTTTCACTGCCCCTCTTCCCTCTCACCCAGTATCTTGTGTCCGTCTTTACACAGTTCAGGGTCCACGGCCAGGTGGCATGTTCATTGCCTTGCCTACGGCTCCATTGCCCCTCGCACTTCTCATACTTGGTCGGCAGTTTTAGCCCTGGCCGAATCCAGCTCTCTGCCTACTTTGTGCCAGCCCCTGGGTGTGTGACCTTGGCTGGACGAAAGCACAGCCACACTCTCTGGTTTCACTCTTGGGGATTTTTAAATTTTTTTTTAATTTTTATTAATAGTTATTATGGGTACATAATAGTTGTATGTCTTTATAGGGTGCAGGTGATGTTTTGATACAGGTATACAATGTGAATTAATCAAATCAGGGTAATTGTGGTATCCATCACCTCAGGCATTTATCATTTCTTTGTGTTAGGAACATTCCAATTCCACTCTTTTAGTTATTTTAAAGTCTACCCTAACTTGTTGATTATAGGAGCCTTGTGCTGTCAAACATTGTTCATTCTAATTATCTAACTGTATTTTTGCACCGATTAACCATCCCCACTTTATCCCCCCCCCCCCCCACTACCCTTCTCAGCCTCTGGTAACCATCATTCTCTCTGTCTCCATAAGATCAATTGTTTTTAATATTTAGCTCCCACATGAGTGTGAACATGCGAGATTTGTCTTTCTGCACTTGGCTTATTTCACTTAACATAATGTTCTCCAGTTCCATCCATGTGGTTTTACTTTTCATTCATGACCATAAACCTCACGTGGGAACTTAATGCTGCCCAGTAGTCACATTATGTTATTCACTCTCTTTGGACTTTTTTTTCCCCACAGTCTTTACCTCTTTAACCCTATAACCCCTCCTCTTTCAACCTTATTCTCAACTGATGCCTGCCTTCCAACTTTGGCTGGAAAAATCGGAGCAATAAATGGGAGCTTCCACCAACTCCTGCTGTGGCGTCTCTTATGGCTGGAGACGAACTGCCCATGTGCCAGTCATTCCTCCCGTCGTTAGCTTGTCCCTCTCTGCTGGGCACTCCCGTTAGCATCTGAGCATGCTGTTACTTCTCCCATCATAGTGAGGGAAACAGCAACACTCCTAGATCCCAGTTCCACTGCCTCCTGGTAGCCACTGTTCCATATCTCTTCTTCCCTGTTTTATAGCAAAACTCCCAAAATATCACCTGTGTCCATTCTTATTATTTCCGGTTTCTCCCTTCTCTTCTCTCTTGAATCCAGTTGATTCAGGTTTTTAGGCCAGCTCAGAGTCCCCACTTAAGTACAAGTTGCTGAATTTCACAGTTCTCAGTCCTCGTTTCACTGTCCTGTCGGCAGTATTTGGCACCCCCTCCCTCCTCCTGGGAGGAGTCAACCCACCTGGCTTCTAGGATGCACCCGCTGTTGGGTTTCCTCTCACTCCCCCTGCCATTTCTTCTCAGCCTCTGGGGCTCCGACTTAGACCTCACCTCTGTCCACACTCAAGCCCAAGGTCATCTTCGTCAAAGTGTCCGTAGTTTTAAATAGCATCTGTGTAGTGGTGACTCTCAGATTTATCATTTCTAGCCAGACTTCTTTCCTGACCTCCACACTTACACATTCATCTAAGAACTTTTTGGATAGCTCCGTTTGCGTGTCCAGTGGATATCTCACACTTAACCTGTCCAGCCTGAGCTCCTGGTGCTGCCTCCAAACCTGCCCCGTCTCTGTCAATGGCAGCTCTGTTCCTTCGGTCACTCAGGCCAGATTCCTAATGTTTTCTCGCCACTTCCCAACCCCTCACATCTCCTACCTGAATTGCTGGAGGAGCCTCCTACCTGGCATCTCTGCCTCTACACCTTGCACCTTTCAACTCTTCACAACAGTGCAGCCGGAGGGATCCTTCTGTGGCATTGGTTACATCACCTCTTCTCCGCTTATGTCCATTCCTCTCAGGTGAAGAGCTCTAATTCTTTAAAAGCCATACACAGTCTGACCGCCTGTTGCCACTCTTTCTTTCTCTTCCCTCCTCCCCCTTACCCCACTCCAACCACACTGGCAGTTTGCCGGGCAGGAACCCCCTCCCCCCCACACCTGAGGGTTTTTGCACAAACTGTTGCCTAGGTTTAAATTCTGAGACCTCCACCCCCAGCTACCAAGCACGTCTCTCCCTCACCTACACCAAAGATCACCTTGTCGGCAACAGTAACTCTGGTCCCCTGCACTCTCCATCCCCCTCACCCTGCCCTATTTTTAATAGCACTTCTCACCTTCTGACATATTATGCACTCACTCATTTATTGTATTTATTATCCATCTCCCCCTGGAATGTAAGCTTTGGGAGGACAGAGATTTTCGTCCATTCTGTTTGTCGATGCATCTCCAGCATCTAGAATAGTGCCTCTGCCTAGTAGTTGCTAAAAAAAAATGTGTTAAGGATATGAATGAGAGTTTTCCTGTTTCTGCCTGAGAGATCTGCCTCATGATAGTTTTTAATTCCTTTTCAAGTTTCTCAAGTATTAATTACCCTGTAAACAGGATTCAGAAAACAACTACTAAGAAGCACTGTGTCCTTGACTTGATTACATGTGGTCTTTTATTCTGAACTGAAAACAGCTCCTCTGGAGTGGAGCAGCAGTGTCGCAAATACTGAAAACGTACAAACAGCATGATAGATCTTGACATTTTTAGGAATATGTTTTATTCTTCACAAATCCCCCCAATTGTGAGTGCCGCGATAATATAGTCTACTCGCATGAATGTCATACACAGCAATAAAAAGGAAAGAAAGAAGCCACGTGGAGCTCTGGATGCAGACGGGCTGGCGGGGCTCAGCCGTTGGAAAGAGGCTCACCCCCAGCCCAGCCTCTCTGCTGCCGCTTCACGTGTAACAGCAGCTCGTGAGCTTGTGCCCTGGCAGCATCACACATTAGAGCAGGTCTTGAGCTCTCAACTTTGCCCAGGTATTGTTGAAACCAAGAGTGGTCATTCTGTGAAAGCCAAGGGTCCACTGTGTTATTTTGTTCTGTTTGCAAAAATTGTAAATGCTAAAGCTTAAAAGTTTCCCCAGGCTCCTAAGCCTTCGTTTTAGAATGTAATGTGCATGGGTGTTATTATAACCAAATGATGAGGTAACTTAGCGTTAAAAACAAAATGAGCAACCATTCATAACAGGGTAAGTTTGCACTGTGCGACCAAATGACGAGCATCCATTCAGTTTGATTTTGGACCTCTGATAATAAACTCTAAATATGAACAAAAAAGAAAAAAAAGTGTTTGTTTTCACTTTTAAGCTTATTTTATAATATATATGTGTATATATATTCCAGTTTAATGAAACCTGCCATGATAACTTTTTTTTTTAAAATGATGATGAACAGGAATCTTTGACAAAAAAGGCTGGAGTAAAGGAAGAGGATGCTGTTGCCATGGGGACACCTGTCCAGCGTAGACATCTCACATCTCTTCCGTTTATCGTGTGTTTTAGGGCAATTCAAGCTGCTGGAACAAGACCGAGATATAAAGGAGCCAGTGCAATATTTCAACAGTGTGGAGGAGGTGGCTAAGGCATTTCCTGAACGCGTGTACGTCATGGAGGAAATAACATTCAATGTGAAGGTAGCTCTTAAAGCGCCAAATATTTATCCTCACTAAAATAATTTTGCTTTCAAGTCCGCATGTCCACAGTAAGTGTTCATCTGTGCCTCCAAGGAGAGTTTCGTCTTCTTAATGGGTTAGTGGCAATGGCAAGACTGTACGTATTGTAGCTGACTGGACTCCCTGACAGCACGCTGTGTTTATTAGCACCGCCTTTTGTTAGCGTTTAAAACTCAGTTCACAACTATAACTGTTAAGGCAGATAAAAGATTTTTTTAAAATTTGGACTTCATTCCCTAATATGTAACAGTTGTTTGGCCAGATTGTCTGTAATGCTTGACTGTTAGGAGCAAAAGGGATATGATGAAACTAATACCAAAGCAAACACTTATTAGAAAAAAAAGAAGAAGAAGAGAGAGGAGGAAACAGAGAGGGAGGAAGGGAGGAAGGAAAAGGAAGGAAGGAAAAAGAAGGGACGGGAGGGAGGGAGGAAGGAAAAGGCGTCCAGAGCATGCTCGAAATCAGCATATGTTCATTCTTTGTGGACTATTTCAGTAAACATAGAGAAAACTGATGGATAGAATGTGCCCAGAGAAAAGCTAACTCGTGTTCACTGTGCGTCGTTTGTTCTGCATTCTTAAAGGGACAGTGCAGTCCCCTTCTGCGTGTTGAACAAGCTCCTTTGACTAGACTTGCTGTTGAAGAGGGACTGACCAGAGAAGCAAACCGCCAACTGGGTCCAGTCTTACTGCCTGCAAATCCACTGCATTTTCTTCAGCAACACTCACTAAAACATTTTAGAAAGTGTTCACACTGAAAGGATTTTCTGTTTAACTTCATTTCAGCCCAGAGTCCAACTAAGTCACGTTCTCCGAACATTTCAAGATTTAGAGGTCAAGATTCCTATTTCTTAGAAATGTACTTTATGTGCAAAACAAACTGTATCATCTCTTGGCCCAAGAACTAAAACAGTGCCTTTATGGGTGAGTCATTCCACCCACGCTCTTCAGGAAAGGCGGCAAATTCCCAAGGCAGCTTCCTTATTGGAGAAATGGTTCTGCCCATTTTATTGGCTAAGCCAAATCATTTCTTCGTCCAGTTCCAAAATACAGCTGCTATGGTCTTACTCTCTTTCATTTTATTATTGGGATGGGTAAGATTTTATAAAATCTTTACTAAGTAAATTATGTACAAAAATATTTACAATTTTTAACTCTTTCTGTGGCCCTGGTTTGTGAGTTGTTAAAATGACTTGCATTCCTTTACATTGAAAATTAGTGAGCACATGTTCTTCATTTTTAAACTTACCAACATTCATTGGTCAGAAGTTAATCAAATCCTATTCCACTGATGTCTTGATACGATTTAAATCTCTCCTTAAAACTTACATTTAGAATTATCTAAATGAAACAGAGTTGTTTAGAAAGGAAAGTTAATACTTTTCTAAACTCTTTTCTAAAAACATTTCATTTGCTAATAAATGATAAGAAATCAAGAATAAAATGTTTTATGATTTTTAAGATTTTCTCTAGTATTAAATCTCAGCATTCCATCTTTGGCACATATTGTTTGTGTACTGTATTTTTAGAAGATGTCTCTAGCAGCTTTTTTGGTGAATTTGTATTAAATCAGCAATGATTTAAAGGATAATTTAAAGGATACTCATACATTTTGATAGAGTTCTTTGTTCTTTTTTCTTTTTTTTAAACAGAATACCATGACTGAGTATATTCATTAAAGTGTGTTTAATAGAGTTGTCATTTAAGAGTTCACAGGCACAGATAAGTGTATGAAATGTGAGCTTATAGCATCCACAGAGCTAATTGGATTTGGGTTGAGTTCCATGCTGTGCAGACATAAATGTTTAATATTTCTAGTCTATTACTTATAAAGTTTTAAGATGCCATCACCTCCAGTTTGCATGAATCATTAAGACATTATTCAGTTCTATTCAAAAAAGGATTGTTATAGGAATGTCAGGAAATTTACATAAGGAAATACACAAATGTTTTCGTGCTTAATGAATAAACACCCAGTAAATAAATAAACTGAGGAAAGTTATGGAAAAGATGTCCCTGTACTACCTGGACCAAAAACAAATGTTGGAAGTCATGGTCTTCTTTAAAAGTAGACTGGATTATACTGTCTATGGTTAGAACTAAACAGGGTAAAAAATTGGATATTTGGTTATTACTTCCCCTGGAAAGGGAGAAAGAAATCAGAAACAGTACTGTTTACTCATAAATGTAGCTATTATCCAGGAAGCAGTTTTTTAAAAGACAAATATCAAACCTCCTTAGAAAATTTTACCCTCTACTTCAAATATAGCATAAATTAGAACAAAAGGATAAACCATTGAAGAAACCACTTGCTGTTAAGAATTGATAGCTGTCTGGCATCGTGATAGTCAAAAGATACAATTATTATTTACAATAAATATACATACGTATATTTTCGTGTATATATTACAAGTCCAAATTGAAATTAATCATATTAAGAATATGGAATCGAGCAAAAGCATTGAAAGAATACTACTAGTTCTAGTTTTCTTCCCAAACTAGCAAAATTTTAACTAAATAAATTTAATGGATAATACTATTTACATATTCGTTTTAAAATGAAGCATTCTTTTTAACTTTAAATAAAATGTGTCCTTAAAAGATGCTTTGATGTGTTTAAAATTATCTGCCTGATTGCTCCATCATTGATTAACTGCATGAAATGAATTCACATGCATTAAGTGTTTAATTTTTAACCAGTAAGTATACTCTGAGTACCTACTATACGCCCAACAGTGATCTAGGCACTGGGGGTGAATAGTGAATACCGAGTCCCTGACCGATGGACATTACAGTCTAGTAGGAGAAGCAGACAATAAGTAAATACTAGCTTCAGTATCTCACTGCTTGTCTCCAAGTAGAGATACCAAGAAGACAGTTGGATATACAGGTCTGGAGCTTGGAGAAAGATACAGGCGTGGAGTGTACATTAAGGCTCATCGTCTTCCGAAAGACATTTAAAGCCATGGGTCTAGTTGAGTTTACCTACACCAGTGGTTTTCAACCAGGAGTGATTTTTGTCCCTCAGGAAACATTGGCAATATCTGTACATGGTTTTGATGGTCATGACTGTAGGGTGGGGGACATTACTGGCATCTAGTGGGTAGAGGCCAGTGATGCTGCTAAAAATTCTACAGTGCACAGAACAGGACCCCCCCCGCCCCCGCCACGAATAATTATCCAACCCAAAATGTCAACAATGCCAGGGCTGAGAAACCCTAACCTAGAGACTAGATAGAAAAGAGAGGAGGTTGTGGATTGAGCCCTGGGAAAGTAAGGTGCCAAATAGGAGGTGGTGGTAGGGTGTGGGAAACGCTTGAACTTGAACTTTAGGCAGTAATACAGGAAATAACAGGAGCAGCTCTGTTTTCAGATCTACGTGTGTCCATTTGGGTGAGCAGCTGAGGTGGGAGGAACAGAAGATAGGAGATGAGAGGGCCAAAAAAATAACAAGGTATTACACAGGCAGGTTACTTCTCGCTGATCATTTGTGTCCATCTCCTCCGGTGCCTGCGAAGCCACAGTCATTCCGTGTGTTTGGAACAGCAGTGTCACCTACCTCTTTCTCATGTTTTCCCTTTATCCATTCGATTTTTGGTTTCCATGACAAAAATATTCTTTTTGTTTACTTGCTTTCCTGCAGATTTGTTTTTTTAACTATGATAGGCTTTTTTCTCTCTCCTAGTTATCTCTTTTAGTTTTATCAACCATCTCCATTCTCATGTTTACTTCCAAAGTCGGAAGATGTCCTATTTCTGAGTTGGCCATCCCAAATAAAGGTCCATTCCTCTACCTTTTAATAATAAAAACAGGCCGGGCGCGGTGGCTCACGCCTGTAATCCTAACACTCTGGGACGCCGAGGCGGGCAGATTGTTCAAGGTCAGGAGTTCGAGACCAGCCTGAGCAAGAGCGAGACCCCATCTCTACTAAAAATAGAAAGAAATTATCTGGACAACTGAAAATATATAGAGAGAGAAAAAATTAGCCGGGCATGGTGGCACGTGCCTGTAGTCTCAGCTACTTAAGAGGCTGAGGCAGGAGGATCGCTTAAGCCCAGGAGTTTGAGGTTGCTGTGAGCTAGGCTGATGCCACGGCACTCTAGCCAGGGCAACAGAGCCAGACTCTGTCTCAAAAAATAATAATAATAATAATAAAAACAGCTGCACTAAGAATTTTCAAGCTCTGTCTCTTTAAGCAAGCCACTGTGATTTAAAGAGCAAATTGAAGTGGGTAGTGGCTCAGGCTCCAGATTTGGGGCTGAGTTCAGACCCCAGCTTTGGGCGTTGACTCCAGCCACAGGCAGATCACATCACCCCTTGACTTGAGCCCACGGTCTTCACCTGCAAAATGGGGGTGATACTACTCACCTGACAGATATGTTGTGAGAATTAAGTGAAGTAATGCACTCAAGTCCTTTGCAAGTATCTAGTGGGAGATTGGCAAGCTATGGCCTGTGGACAGGCTGCCTGTTCTTGTAAATAAAGTTTTATTGGAACAAAGCTGTGTCCATTTGCTTGCATATTATCTGTGGCTGCTTTTATGCAATAGCACAGTTGAGTACCTACAACTGAGTCTGTATGCCCCTTAGAGCCTAAAATTATTACTGTCTGGACCTGTAAGAAAAAGTTTACCAGTCATTCAGAACACAAAATCATACAAAATTAACTTTCACATTTAAAAAAAAAATTCCCAGCACAGATTATTTCATCTGGTACTTTACACTCAACGTCTTACTATTAAGAACTCAGTGCATAGTAATTGTTTTTTGTTGTTGTTTCAAAATACCTCCTTCACTTCAAATACTTTTTTGGAGACTTAATTACACCAGTATCTAGTGAATTATTGTAAATGTCTTCCAGGTTTTCAAATGCAGCCCAATAATGATGAGAAATTTTCCCACACATGCATTTTCTTTTTTTTTTTTTTTCTCCTTTATTGGGCAATCAGTGAACACATGCACTTTCTGCCATCAGAATAATGACTAACAAATTAAGTTTTAATTTAAGTTTTATCTTTACTGTGACAGTTGTGGAGAGAGAGGGAAAAAAGAGCAGCCTTGGATTTGTCACTGGGTCCGAGGCATCCTGTCTTCACTGATGTAACCGAAAAGCTTTCTGCATTAAAATTATTGCTCTCAAGTCTGAGGAAGCCCAGATACCCTAATCTGGATACTATAATGTTGCTGTTTTCATTCCAGCGAGTGAGATCCACACTTTTCAGCTGTTCCAACATAGATTTCCCCAGAGGCAAAATAACAAGTTTGCATTGTCGCATGTAGGGAAAGTGACCCACTCAGGAATGTGAGATTGCAGTCAGACGTATTACAGTCACTGCCTCTGCTTACCCAGACTTCTTCAGAACGGTTTCCGTACCATGTGGTCTGGGTTAGGAGCTGAGCTGACAGCCCTGTCACCTGCATATCACCTTCTGATTACTGGCTTTGGCACCTGCTGTGGGTGGGGTGTTGGTGCCTAGCAACAGAGCTGCTGTAGTATGGGGAGAAGGATTTTTTTTGACAAATTATAGTTGTATATATTTATTGGGTATAAAGTGATGCTATGATATAGGAATACAATGTGGAATGATTGACTCAAGCTAATTAACATGTCCATTGCCTCTAATATGTATTTTTTCCTCCTAATCTAACTGGAACATGTACCCTTTGACCAGCATCTCCTCATTCCCCTTACTCCCCCTACTCCCCATCCTGCTCTCTGTGTCTATGAGTTAAATTTTTTAAATTTCCACATATAAGTGAGCCCATGCAGTATTTGTCTTTCTGTGCCTGGCTTATTTCACTTAGCATAACATTCTCCATGTTCATCCACGCTGCTGCAAATGATATAATTTTCCCCTTTTTAAAGTCAGAATAGTATTCCATTGTATAAATATACCCAGAGGTGCCTTTTATAATTGGAAAAAAAATCCCGTAAGGTTCAGAGAACTTAAATAATAGCTGAGCTTCTCAGTATGGAGAAATGTGACCAAGAGTAAAATGATAAAATCCTACAAATACTCCAATAGGACTAGGAAGTTTGCAGATTTTAAGTTTTTATAATCATCAAATTTTAGATCTGGAAAGGCCCTTAGGTATCACCTAATCCTCCTCCTTTTAACAAATATGAAAACTAAGGAACAGCTAAGAAACTTCATTGATTCACACAAAACCACAAAACTACTCAACAGCAAAGCCTGACATGGAAACCAGGTCTCCTAATTCCATCCGGTCACCTTCATTTTTCTGCTCCATCACATTCCCTTTGTGGATTTGAGATAAGGCCCAAGATAGTGATCACAATATGCTTCCCCTTTGACACAATAGCTTACACGCTTAATTCATTTTTTTTTAAATTTAAATGAACATGTTTAATAATTATGATGTGTTGTATAATACACAGCCAAGATCCTTCTGTTACCTGTATTTCTGAAACACTTTTGGTCTGACACACAGGATTTGGCAGCTTTTATGAATGTTATACATGCACCTTTTTATATCTTATTCATACCAGAGTATGATGGCAGTATTTAAAAAATAAAATCCTGTGACTTATCTTGATGTTTTCTGTCAGCATCCGTGTAGTTTCTAATTAATTAGATATCATGTGCGCAAATGAACTCCTTCAGAAATATCCCTGTGAAGCATTAACCCGGAATTTTTAAAGTGTTAACCAGTAATAATAGAGAAGAAAGACTAGAGTTAGGTTCTTGCATTGTTGCTCGAAGCAGTGTTAAAGATACACTGACGTGGCTAACAGGCATTGCTGAATAAAATAAGCACGAGTTCCGAAGTTTAATATGGTTGGTGCAACTTGATACAGAACTTAGAATTTCTTCCAAGTCTTCCGGGTTACCGAAAATCAGTCAATTTTTTCTCAAGTCATAGGTTTGAGCCAATCCGTGTGCTTTTTATCTTAACATACTATTAATAGTTACCCTTTTTAAAGTTGCCATCTGAAAAAGTGTTGAGGAATAAAGACCTTCCCCCTCTGCTAACCAGTTAGACTGTGTCTTACTTCCATAGATGTGATAGTTAACAAATTAAACATATGTCCTGTTACTTCCTTTATTCATTTTAACAGAACTACAGACAGCGCCTTGAAAATACATTAATGGAGAGGTTTTTGGCTGCCTGTGATTCTGCTCTTCTCATAATTATTTATGCTCTGCCATCTTTCTAATCATGTTTGTCTTTTAAAACGCAAAAACAATTTATTGGTAGACTTTGTTCTGAATGCATTGGCCATCCTGTAATTGACCTGTAAAGTAATACAAAATAGTAGTACTGAAACATTTAGTATTCTTTGGGGTTCTTTCTTGTTGTCTTGTTATGTTTTGTTTTCAGAGTGTAGTTCAGTTGTAACCACCATTTCTAGTTTAAAGTACCATTCCTAGTTTCTGTCTCCGTAATTCAGAAAAGGAATCTCCTCCTTGTATTTTAAGTTTATAATAACGTCAGGGAGGCAGTTTTTTCCTGTGATTTTTCAAAATGACTAGGGATCACTTGCTCCAGCATTTCCTACCTCCTCTCTGGAGCCTTCAGAGCATAAGTAATTCTAGCTCACTAGCTTTTGGGGCACCTGTGAATTTTAACAAAATTCTGTCCAAAATGACTATAATTTCCTTTCAGTATCTTAAGAGTACACTTTTCTACCATCTCAACGAGCGTACTTGAACAGATTGTAAACGTACCTTCACCTCCTGTTCTGTATTTTCTTGAAGCACTCAGCACCTCTGGAGATGAGTATGACTCTTGCCTTTATATGGAGAGACTCTGAACCCTGAGGATTTGGTGTTTTATAGTCTCATTTTAAATTTTTATTTGTTTGTTGCCTCTTGTGTTTTTAGAATACCTGCCTTAACAGTCCCTGTTTCTGGTTTTTTTTTTCTACTTCTCTTCTGATGTGGGCTGGAAATTGGTAACCATGTTCGATAGAGGCTTAAGTACACTAAATTAAGGACCTTATAGGCTTTTCCCATAATCCCTAACATCAGCGACATCCCATCTTTTTGTTTAGCTCATGGCCTTGTTCTTGGCTATATTCCAGAGAGGTCAGAAATTGTTGATTACTATGCAACCTGAATTTTGTTAGATGTAAAAATGAATTTTAAAAATGAAGATTGAATGGACTTCATTTTTTTTTCTTTTTTTTTAGACAGCATCTGCAGGTGAGAATGAATGGATTTCGATGTAGCCAATTTTTATTTTTATATTCCACTTTTTAAAAATTGCATGTTTTCCTTTGGGTGAGTCAGCTGTCATTTATTTTCAAGATTCATTCAGAATGATAAATTGGGTGCAATTGTGAGGTTAATTATTTCAGTGTTTGAAGACAGCTCAGTGCTTTTTTTGTCATCTGAGGTTTTGAGACCTCCTCCAAAAAACTACCGGTTGGCAAGCCCTCTGCTCTGCCGTCACAAATTAAATCATTGCCATTGTACTTGTCATTCTTGCCCTATTTCCTGGCTTGTTTCAAAAAAAGAAAACACCAACACTCAGGGTTGACATTTATCTTAACTCTTAATGTACTTTCTTTCTCATTTTCTGCCATTTTCCCAAAGGAAAGAGTTCTAAAAACTGAATTTGGGGAATCATGGTGCAACATTAGTCAAATATTATTTAGGTAATCTATGTATCAATCAGATCAATCCTGATTTTTACTTAAGACTTGGAATTTTAACCTCTGTTACATGTTTGATCTTTTGAACAACTGTTGTTAAAGAACAGATTTCCTGTTGCCAGAACCTTCAGAGTGAGTGAATGTGTGTGTGCGTGAAAAAATTTATATCAGTGTTTTAAAATGTTTCTTGACCATGGGGTATTAATTCTGAGTAATATGATGAACAATAAAAAGTACAACCCTGATAGTTTCCTGGATTAGACCTATTAGAGTTGTTTAGATAACACACTTTGAATTACTTCCTCTCAGGAAACATTGAAACTGGAGACATTAACCAGGCACACATACCAAAGCACTTAGACAGAACGCATTGTTTCTTTTGCTATTTAAAAAAAAAATTAAAAAGGAAAGAAATTATGCAAATAAATTACATCTGGAAACCTAACAAGACTATTTGGCTCAGCTGCTAAAGGAAGAGCATTTACTTATGAGAGTCTTCATCTGTCACTAATAGTGACCACAGAATGGGTCAGTACTTTCATAATTTATGCAGGGCTAATTGCTAGTATTAGTAACGACATCAGAGTTGGAAGCCTGGAATTACAGAGTATACTCACACATGTTAGCCATTTTTATGTTTGGGAGTAGGAGTAACTTAAGAAGTATACACATACATAAAAATGTAGACAAAACTATTATGAATGTGCCCAGATAGTGGCATTTAGTAAAGATACCTTTGATCTGTTTAATCTGTACATGTGCTGTCTAATTTGTGTCTCACAAACTAGAAGACATTCTTTATTTAGTTCATTTGCTGTGTAATACTTCACTAGACCTATAATTCATTCTGAAAGGTATTTGTTTATAAAGGTAAATTAGGAAAAATATAGTAAATGTCAAATTTAAAGAGACAAAAAGAAACATATGCTTTGTTATTCCTTCACATTTGGGAAGCACCGTTGTTGGCTCCCTGTATATTAACTGGAAATAGTTTGTTGTCTGAGTGAACACGTGTGTGTGTGTGTGTGTGTGTGTGTGTGTGTGTGTTTCTCAAATCTCATGTGCACCCTTTCCCTCAACATTCCTGTCTCCATCTTTCTCCAGATATGTGAACTGCCAAGTTTTTCACAAAGTTCCAATAAAAAGGAAGTATAGCTATGCAGCTGAGAGTTTTGCAAACTAGTCTATTCTGAAATGTTACTATTTTGAATCATTTCCATATGTTCTCTTCCTTGGGGATATAACTATGTAATCCTGACACTAAGTTTTATTCTGGTATAACATAGTCAATACAAACTTGAACAAGTCTTCAATACAGAGGGAAGGATAATGCTTAAAAGTAGTGGTTTGGGCTTGAAAACTTAGAAATCAACATGAAAATACAGAGATCTGAAAAGGCAATGTGAAACAAAATCATAAGAAGTAAATGGTTTTTATTGTTAATAAAAGTAATAGTAATAATGGCCACTGTTTATTGAGAGCCCACCGTATGCCAACCTCTGTGGACAGTTATTTACGTACATTCACTGAGCCTGCAAAACAGATGGGGTGTTCCATTTTACAGGTGAGAAACCTGAGGCTCAAAACAGTAAATCACTTTGTCTGAGGTCACTTAGCAGTAAAGACAGGATTTAAACTCAGCTTGTAGTTTAGTTAATGTATAAAATGAATGGGTGTGGCATTGTCCTAATAAAACTTTATTTACGAAATCAGATGATGGGCCAGATTTGGACTATGGGCAGTAGTGCTGACCTGATCTATGTTGTTGCAAGTTTAACTAGATGCTAGTTGAAAGTAAAATCCTTAAGGATAAAGCAAAAGTTAAAATGAGTAGCAAATAATTCTTGGTGACCAAAGTTAAGAGAATAAAATAATTGAAACCTTGAAGCTGCAAATGCTATAGGAAAAGAAAGGCAGCCCTCATATGTGTCAAGCATCATCATTTATAAATGATTTACTAACTTAAAAAAAAAAAAAACCCTAGGCTGTATTCTTCAAAGCTGTCAAGGTCATAAAAACAAGACCAAGAAACTCACAGCTCAGGGAACTAAAAGCAATGTGGTATCCTAGTTTGATCCTAATACAGAAAAATAACATTAGTTGGGGGGGACCAATGAAATCCTAATAAAGCTTATAGTTTATGTAATAGTATTGTGCCATTGTTAATTTCTTAGTTTTGCTAAATGCTCATGGTCACGTAAGATGTGAATAGGAGAAGCTGGGTGAATGGTATACAGGAACTGTCCATAGTACCTTTGCAACTTTTGTGCAAAGCTGAAATTATTTCAAATAAAAAGTTGAATATTTATTTGTTTAAATTCCTAGGCTTACTCCAATTTAGAAGCCTAGCATTTATGTTAGGGCCAGGTAAATACTAAGTCTAAAAGGAAACACAAGCCTGGCACGTTGGCACACACCTGTAGTCCCAGCTACTGGGGAGGCTGAGGTGGGAGGATTCTGTGAGTTCAAGGCCAGCCTGTGTAATACAGCAAGACCCTGTCTCAAAAAATAAGAGAGATAATTCTGATAACTTTTGTCATAAAAGTAAACACAGGTAAGTTGAGGTCTTGTTAAAAAATAACAACATGTATCTGAGTCATCTAAAATGAACTTTAAACCTTAGCAGCATGAATTGCCATTAAAAGAATAGTATGTTGTCCATTATGTACTTATAAGGACTCCTACAGAGAAATTCACTTCATTCTGGAAACAGCAGAGCTGTTTGTTATTTATAGTACTAATGGTGATTGACAAATCGCTTATTCCAGAGATTAAAATTTTACAGAGATGACCTAGAATACTAGATAAGAAATTATTTACAAAGGTTGTTATTCCTAGTTTTCTAAATATGTACTGATGGTCACTACTCAGTAAGCAGCATGAATATTGTCATTCCCTTTACCCAGACACTTTTTTATTAACATAAAAGAAAGAGTTTAATCTCAGGGTTAATGTAAGCCTGATGCCAAAATCTGATAAAGATAGCATAATAAGACTGTAGACCAATCTCACCTGTGACTAAGACACATAAGTCGTAGAGCAAATATTATCGGATGAATCATGCAATATTGTCTTAAGTGTACTGTGATCATATAGCTTATTTAAAGCTTGTAGAGTTATTTCAGTATTTTGGAATCTGTTATATAAAATCAGTATATCAGAAAAATTAAAAATAGACATATGACCATCTTATTGGATACAGAAACAGCATTTGATTAAAATTCTTAAAAATTTCTTCGTAGAAACTTTTCAAAATTGGAATAGGAAAGGCACACTACTTATATGATAAAGAATATTTATCTCAAGCCAAACAAATTTCTCACAGTTTTATATTGAAAGACAAATTTGAAACAACATAAAAATGCTCACTCTCACCACTGTCACTCTGTTACGGGAGAGAAGGGATGAAAATTGAAAAGATGAAGATAGATTTTCATCATGTGTATGAGATATAATCACCTACTAATCCCAAGAGAATCAACTGCAGAAACGATTCCAGCAAGGTATTACACATACAGAATAGCAACAAAACATACCGAACAACTACGAATCAACAGCAAGTTTCAAGGATTGATAATGAAGGCAAACTTAAATGCTAATAAAGGGGCCGGCGCGGTGGCTCACGCCTGTAATCCTAGCTCTCTGGGAGGCCGAGGCAGGCGGATTGTTGGAGCTCAGGAGTTCAAGACTAGCCTGAGCAAGAGTGAGACCCCCGTCTCTACTAAAAATAGAAAGAAATTAACTGGACAACTAAAAATATATACAGAAAATTAGCCGAGCATGGTGACGCATGCCTGTAGTCCCAGCTACTCGGGAGGCTGAGGCAGGAGGATCGCTTGAGCCCAGGAGTTTGAGGTTGCTGTGAGCTAGGCTGACGCCACAGCACTCTAGCCCAGGCAACACAGCGAGACTCTGTCTCAAAAAAAAAAAAAAAAAATGCTAATAAAGGAAATAAAAGATCTGAATAAATGATGAGGATTATCATTGTGCCTATTTGGAAATGCTATTATAATGATGTCACTTTTTGCCAAAACACCATGTAGATTTAATGCACTTCAAATAAAATTATCAGTGCCAACCATGGACAAAATGATTCTAAAGTTCATCTGGAAAAATAAGCAGGCAAAAGTATCTAAAATTTCTTTCCTTTTTAACCTTTTAATTATTAAATTTCAGTTCTAAAGAAATGTCGCAAGAATAATATGAGGATTTCCTGAACACTTTAGTCAGATGCACCAACTTTTACCATTTTGGTACATTTGTTTTATCATCCTCCAGCCCCCACAACACACATACATACGTATGTATAATATAACTTAGCTCTTTCTGAATCATTTGAGAGTCAGTTGAATACATTATGCTCCTTACGCCTTAACGTATCAGTGTGTATTTCCTAAGAATAAGGGTATTTCCTTACGTAAAGACAGGACATTCAGGAAAGTTAACAGTGATAATACCTTTATTTACAGTCCCTATTCCCGATTTGCCAGCGGTCCCAATAGTGTAATTGCATTTACTTTTCATTTCTCTCTATTTCACTTTAATCTGGAGCAGTTCTTCAGCGTTTGTCTGGTATGGCATGGACATTTTGTTAAGAATACACGCCAGATACTTTATAGACTGTTTCTGAGTTTGGATTTATCTGATATTTCCTCATGATTAGATTTTGGTAATGCAGTTTTAGCTGGAATGTTACGTAAGTGAGGTCATGAACAGAACTCAGGGAATCACATTCAGAAGCGGGCAACGTCAGTATGCCTTTGGTGATACTAAATGTGATCATGTGGTCCAGGCGTTGTCCAGCTTCTCCACTATACAGTTAGTTTTTTCCCCCTTGCAGTTAATAAGCATTCTGGGGGAAGACACGTTAAGACCATGCACATAACCTGCTCTTCATCGAAATTCTATAAATTGAGCATCCGTTGATGATTCTTGTATAAATCAATCTTTACTATAGTAGTTAAGTTATAATAGCATAAAGTTTAATAGTAATAAATAATAAAGTTACAAAATTATTGATTTCCCAATCCTGCACACATTTGTCAGCTTTTCCCTCATGCATTTTTTTCATTTGTTCATCTTTTTACTATCAGCATGAACTTAGACATTCCTATTTTGGTCAACAGATTGTAATAATTCATTATGGTTGTTATTTATTTTGATGTTCAAATTGTTCCAGATTTTGTCGGTGGGAGCCCATTCCAGCTGGCTCCTGTGTCTTTTGGCTTGTTCTCGTCATCTTATGAGCACTTTACTTTCTGGCACAATAGAATGTTCTAAGCTCATCTTTTACATTTTCTGCCCTTCCCCTAAAATCAGTCATTTCTCCAAGGAGCTCTGGTTCCTTTCAGTGGGGGATGATTTGGGTACTGGGTGTGGAATACTAGGAGTCTTACCTTCTGGTTGCTTGGAAAGGAAAAGGCTGAGATATCATCATGTGTGTATGTGAATAGCTTCTTAAAATTGCAAGTTAATACTGATATCTCCGATTCCAATCCAACCCCCAAGGAGTTCTCTCTTGCCTTGCGTGCCTTTCTCCATTCCATGTTTCTGTCTCTCCTTCCATAATGAAAATTATAACATCCATAACATCAACACATTTACCCGTTCATTCAGTCTTCCAGTACACATAAATGTGACTCAGAATCATTCCCCCCCACATCCCTATGAAAACAAATCTGGAAGGAGCACAACATTTATTGGCCTTTTTTTCCCCTGCAGCATTATATGGTCAAAGACAGCAATCCAGTTACTTGGATTATTTCTCTGTCCCCAGAGTGGTTATTTTATTGATTTGAAATACAGTTGGGTTCATCTGTTTCCATTTACGTTCATTTTTAAGTTTTTAAAAATTTCTTTTTGACTTAATTTTTTGAATAATAATCAAAGATATTTAAAATAAAATAAGAATAAATAAATTTGGGATGCATGCTTTACCTTTCATACTGGTAAACATGAAGTAAACTTCAGCGTGGGTCTAGAGAGACATAATTTCATAAAGTGATAGACATAAAAATAAATGTAATATTGATGACACACAGTGGGCAATGCATATATGTACACAAATATATACATAGATTTTGTCCATGCTTTTCTACTTCTGGTACCTTATCCTAAAGAAATGAGCTATAAAAAAGTTCATTGCACTACTATTTGTAATTGCTAAACATCGGGAAAACCCATCTAACAGTAAGGAACTGGTCAAATAAACTAAGGCACATTCATATATAATGGAATACATTAAGTCAGTATTACAATTGATGAAGTATATACCTGGGGGGTAATGGATAGATTATAGTTATAAACTCAGGTAACAAAATTGCGTGCATGTGTATTTATGTATCTCTGAGATAGAAGGATAGGTCCCATTTCTTTTTCTTTCTTTCTTTCTTTCTATTAGTATAAAATTAATTACAGATTATCTTTAGTGGTAAGAGAGTATGGAATTTTTTCATTTTTGTATTTGTATATTCTAATATTTCTTCCAATGAGCATGAATAATTTGTATAATAATATGAAAGAAAATGGAGAAACAAAACACTTTTAAATTCTTTGTCTCAATTCCAAATCTTAAAAATTTAGTAAAATTTTAAAAAGTGAAAAATTAGTAAAATTTTAAATAATAAAAAACAAGGAATTTTCTACAGTAGTGTGTATGAAAGCATTACTTATAAATGAAAAAGAAATGATAATATTAATGTCCCAAAATATCAATATTAATAATTATCTAGACTATAGACTACTCTGCATCTGCAGGGAAAAAGATGTTTCTGAAAGTCTAAACTAATATCATCTTGTACAAAAAGTGGTTATTGTTAACCACATAAATATTAGAAATGGAATATCTAAATTTAATATTAAAACAAAGCACAGCATTTTCCTCTGTGCATCTGTGTGTTTGTGTCTTAATAGGAAGTTCTTTTAAGACTTTGTGCAAATAGATGAAAGAAACTAAGCTAAAATTTGATTTATCATATTTTAGGTTGCTTCAGGTGAATGCCACGAAGACACTGAAGTTTACAACATTACCCTGTGTACCGGGGATGAACTCACTCTAATGGGACAGGCAGAAATCCTTTATGCAAAAACTTTCAAGGAAAAGTCACGACTCAACACGATCTTCAAAAAGATCGGGAAGCTCAATTCCATCAGCAAGCTGGGAAAAGGCAAAATGCCGTGCCTCATCTGCATGAATCACCGGACCAATGAAAGCATCAGCCTTCCATTCCAGTGCAAGGGCAGATTTAGCACCCGAAGTCCCCTGGAACTTCAGATGCAGGAGGGCGAACACACCATCCGCAACATCGTGGAGAAAACTAGGCTTCCTGTGAATGTGACTGTGCCGAGTCCTCCACCGAGAAACCCGTACGACCTCCACTTCATCCGCGAGGGGCACCGCTACAAGTTTGTGAACATCCAGACCAAGACGGTGGTGGTTTGCTGTGTGCTGCGGAACAACAAGATCCTCCCCATGCACTTTCCTTTGCACTTAACTGTCCCCAAGTTCAGCCTCCCGGAACACCTGGTGAAGGGGGAGGGATGGCCGGAAACCCTGGTCCATCACTGGCTAGGTATCTGCCAAGAGCAGTTTGACATTGATGAGTATTCACGGGCTGTCCGTGACGTGAAAACCGACTGGACCGAGGACTGCAAGAGCCCCAAGAAGGGCCGGTGCTCTGGCCACAACCACGTGCCCAACTCCCTCAGCTACGCCCGCGACGAGCTGACCCAGTCCTTCCACCGGCTCTCGGTCTGTGTGTACGGCAACAATCTCCATGGCAACAGCGAGGTGAACCTGCAGGGCTGCAGGGACCTGGGGGGAGAGTGGGCCCCCTTTCCTCATGACATCCTGCCCTATCAGGACTCTGGTGACAGTGGGAGCGACTACCTTTTCCCCGAAGCTAGTGAAGAATCAGCAGGCGCCCCAGGGAAGTCGGAACTTCCTTACGAAGAGCTATGGCTGGAGGAAGGCAAGCCCAGCCATCAGCCTCTCACTCGCTCCCTGAGTGAGAAGAGCAGATGTGATCAGTTTAGAGGTTCTGTCCGGTCCAAATGTGCAACTTCTCCTCTTCCTGTCCCTGGGACTCTGGGAGCAGCAATGAAGTCTTCAGATACTGCCCTACCTCCACCTCCAGTGCCTCCCAAATCTGAAGCCGTAAGTCCTTTCTGGTCTCGAGTGAGTGGTGTGCCAGTCCTTCTCTCTCTCTCTGCTCAGTCATCCACTAATCTGTTTTCTTAAAGGAAAACTCTCCAGCTGACTGTTGTTAGAATGAGCCAATCTGTTTAGTTTGGAGTGAAGTATACATGCTAGCTAGATTATTTTGACCAGTCAGGAGTCAGAGTTTTTTAGTCTATGTGTGATGAGAAACGCTTTGACAGTTTTTAACAGGAGAGGTTTGAACATGACTTTTGCTGCTACCTAGAGAATGGATCACAGGGAGGAGAGAGTGGAAGCTGGAGGCAGAGAAGAGGCGATTGCAGTAGCATAGGAATGAGGGGGTGATGGCCCTGGGCCACAGTAGCTGATGAAGTGGACGTGGGTGGGAAGGAAAGAGAGCAATGAAGCAGAACGCCTAGATTTTTAGCTGGAGCGACAGAGTGGATATGAGTGCCATTTGCAGCCCTGGGGACAACTGAAGGAGAACTAAATTCGTGTGAGGGTAGGAAGGAAGCGGAGGAGAATCAGGCAACATCAGCATCACATGTAACTCTCCTGTATCTGTGAAGTTGCACTGAGATCAACGCATAGTGGGTGTGCTCATGTATGAACACAAACATACACACACACCCCTTCCCCAGAACCGGGTGCCAGGGTGGTTCTGTCTAACACCTTAAACACAACTCATTCAGGGCTTGATGGGGCTTCTATTTAATTTTAACGTAAAGTTACAATTTCAGTACAGTTCAGTACAGAAGAGGAGAAAGGGCTCTATCTTGACCATGTTCTTTTTTTTTTTTTTTTTTTTGAGACAGAGTCTCACTCTGTTGCCTGGGCTAGAGCGCCGTGGCGTCAGCCTAGCTCACAGCAACCTCGAACTCCTGGGCTCAAGCAATCCTTCTGCCTCAGCCTCCCGAGTAGCTGGGACTACAGGCATGTGCCACCATGCCCGGCTAATTTTTTCTATATATTTTTAGTTGTCTGATTAATTTATTTCTATTTTTAGTAGAGACGGGGTCTCGCTCTTGCTCAGGCTGGTCTCGAACTCCTGAGCTCAAACAATCCGCCCGCCTCAGCCTCCCAGAGTGCTAGGATTACAGGCGTGAGCCACCGCGCCCGGCCTCATGTTCTTTGATTGACAGCCGATCTGAACCTTTGCTGCTCATTTTTGATCATTGAATTTCATTACATCTGAAGAGAGAAAGTGCTAGAGGCATTAAGGTATCATTCTATTCATTTATTTGACAATATCCATTACAGTGGTTTACTTTTTTCTGTCTCTAAAAGAACCCTTCTTTGGGGGGGGGAAAAAAAAAACCTTACCCGAATCCCAGTATACGGAAGAGTTAAAACCCATCTGGCTAAAGCGCAGGTTGCAGGGAGGGGCCTTCCTCATGCCCCTGCCCACTCTCTGCCCCTGCCAGGTGGTCTCAAGACGTCGCTCCAGAACCCTGGGGCGGAGCAGAACTCAATTTCAAAACCATGGAGTTGCTGGGCTAGATGCTAGAGATGCAACCATTGATTAGACCTGGACTCAACCCTAGTATTAATACTTAGAAGTTTTAGGGAAGATAACGGATGAAAAGAGGTGACTATTAAATGAGTTAAAAGGTGATAAAAGGAGAGAGAGAGATACCATGTGTGTGGGAGTTCAGAAGAGAAAGGGAACTTCCTGTTGGGGGACGAATGAGAGGTGCCTCCATGGAGACGATGACTATTGCAGTGAGCGCAGAGAGCGTACGTGGATAGGAAGAGCAGAGAGGTGAGAGCGATGGGCATTCCAAACAGAACAGTATGAGCAGGTGGGAGTGGAAGCTGGGACAAATTTAAGCACAAATTAGGAAAAACAAGGATTTCTACGGGGCCACTGAATAGGTCTGGATAGGACGCAGGAACGGCAGTGGTAGCTGAAAGGCTGGAGCCAGGACACGGACAGCCCTGAGTGTCGGGCAGCAGTTTGTGCCAGGCGCCATGCTTAGCTGTCCGCAAAGAGCCCTCCTTGCTGCAGAGTTTTCCTGAGAGAGGGTCCACCGATGGATCTCTCTTTGTTCCAGGACATAGGAACTCCCCAGAAGCTACAGGCCTGGACTTTCCCCTGCTCTTTATAGGATCTTCCAGGGACCTCAAGGCACAAGCCTAGAGATCCTTGTATTCAGTAGGAGTCTTGGAATATTTGGGGAAGTCGTGGTGGGGTCCTTGTATTTTTGTCAGAGTGAAAAATAAGGGGACACACCTCCAGGCCAGTACTCCGGGCACTTTAGAGACGTCTTAGCTCAGCTATATATTTGATGTTGCTTGATGATTAGGCCCCTGATCTTCAATAGGAACATGACCACATGAGCTTTTCTTGTTGAATTCGGGTCCTACGTGGTGTATACTGGGGATGCATGTTTGTTGATTGACTGATGGACTCATCCAAGGTGGTCACACCCTGGGTAATTTATGTAACCAAGTTTAGAGGTAGGAAACCAGTATCATGTGTTTTTTCTGTGGCTAATGAAAACTAAATATTTAGAGGTCCAATCTTGACCTCAGTACTAAAAGAAAAATACTAGAGTTAAATTTGAAACTAAAACCAAATCTCACAGGAAACGAAAAGATTTTGACCTCTAGTCTAAGCTGTAATTTGTTATGACATAAGAGAATCTTTTCAGAGTGTGTCCAATGTTTACAGAATGCTATAAACATAAAGATTTTTTTATAAACACCTGAAATCATTTAATTTGCTTTTTTAAAAAAATTAGGCATTTCAAATGAAGTCATATTTTTTTATTGGTTCTGTGACCGTGAAATGAATTTTCCATTTTTAGGATGTGCGTGGGATCCAGAGAACGTCATAATTGTTAGATGTGGCTTCAGCTTATAATTTTCAAAAGGGAACTTTAATGGCACATAAATTCAAGTGCTCCCGCAGAATTGAATAAAAGTTCTTCTTTGGATAGTTCCGGTGGAGCAAGTCCTGGAGAGAGATGTGCCCTGTATCCAGCAGCTGTCCCGCCCAATAATTAAAGATGCTGGTGAGCTTTCAAGTGAGGCCAGCTGGACATTATCTGGGAAGGTGACAACTCCCACCAGGTCCGTAGGGATAGAGGCTGCTGCAGCAATGGAAAAGCGTCAAAGAAAGGGTGTCTGTCCTAGTAAGGGGAGCAAAGCAGGCAGTTGGTGAATGCCCTGTTTGGCCACAGCGCACGACCTGGCCACATTACCTTCTAGAGGCGCCATGGCTGCACGTTGGCCGGTTTGCTTCTGCTAAGTCTTCTGTTCCTCACTTTCAGCTCCAGTGTCCTAAGCTGTGACATATGTCTTTGTGCTCTTTCCCCAGCAGATTTTGACAGTCTTTCTTTCTGTGAAAGTGACAATCAATCACCCCTTCAACAGTAACGCGTACTTCCTTTCCCGAGTTGTGCTGCAGCTCTGGCATCATCTGGGTTCTCCTCGGCCCTTTCCTGTCTTCAACAGGGAAACTAGGTCGTGCGGCCAGACAGGAAGTCCTCAGGGACAGAGTAATCGGCTTAGCCTTGTCCATATGCTTTGTTGATGTACCTTGCACTCGATGCTCTGTCCTCTTGTATCTTTGCAGACGTTGTTTAATAGTTCTTTAAGCAAAACGCTGCCACTGAGCTATCTGGAATAGGAGCAGTTACTCCCTTCCTGGTAAGACTTTCCCAGGGAAAAGTAAACAGTTGGTGATTCAAGGAGCAGACAGGACGCAGCCATTCGTGTCCCATAGAACTGTTGTAGCTGAGCCCACACCGAGGGAGCGTGCCCAGCATGGCATTTTCACTGTTTAAAATTTTGCAAGGTACCCCCAGATCAGAATGATCCAACAGTCCCTCCTAAGTGGATTATCCTTGTTGATTCGTATGTTTATTCCAAACATGTCCTCTATTTCATAACATTGTGGGGGGGGCCTCTTCATCATTTTAATTCTTTGAGTATTAGCTGATATGTCTAAAATATTTACCCAGATACACTGTACAAGTGACAATCTTCAAGAGCTGTCTTTTTTTTTTCTTCTTTAGAAAGTGCCATTTTGGAGAGCAATGCTGGGAAGACTTTATATTGCGCAAAATTCTATAAATAGGATGTTTGCCTCCCAGATTGCTCTGGTCTGCACAGTGAATTACAAATGGTTATCAAAACTACAGGGTCACAGGTCTCCTAAAACCATCTGTGTGGCAGTGTCCTATCTGAGGACCCCAGGAACCAGTGATCAACGTCCTCCATCTGTCTTCAGAAACAGAAAAAAATACATTCACTCTTGGTTGGTCGTTGACATTACAGCAGTTCCTGAGACTCAGGTGAAAGGAAAATCATAAAAGGGGCTCTTTTGTGAACCACTGGCTTCCCCCAGGTGTTACTGCAATGTTGGTGAATTTGCTAACCTTTGTGATAGACAGGGATGCCCCCACAGCTTATGAGAATCGGGGTGTAGGGAGTGAGTTGTAAGATGGATTGGTAGCATGTATTCATTGTTGGGAGGCTGGAAGTCCATCATAAATGAAGTTCCTTTAATGAAGCACTCTTGCTGGTGTTTGAGAAAAATAAGACGTATAGTATGAATTGAATGCCTGATTGACTGGGCCTACTCCAGTAGGTGCTTGAAAAAACTTGATGTAACTATCGAGAAGTAAGTCGGGGTGCCTGGATCTGCCTCTGACAGGCTGAACAATGGATAAGAAAATGGAAGCAGATACCAGGTACCCTGGAAGTCTTCCTTTGCCCTCTTGGTGGAATTCTGGAGAGAAGTGGTGTGCACACTGTGACAATGTGGCTTCTAGGAGCCCTACATGGATGTGAATCCTTGTACGGCCACTTAGTAGCTTCATACTGTGGAGAAAATATGTAACCTCCTGGAGTCAGTTCCTGTGGGGACGATACTTTCTTGACTCTCCACATTATTGTACTATAGAAAGTACTTGGCACTTTTCCCTGGCACTTGGCAAACATTCAAAATAAATAGCGGTAATATAAAGGATGGGCTCCGATTTAAGGTCAGGTACTGACTTTTTACCATTTTTTTTTCTCTCTCTTTGTCCTTCCTTGACTAAGGAATGGAGAGGCGAAGTCACCCTTTCTAGGTTCACAAGGCACCTCCAAAAGTCAGGAGACAGATGGGGGTGGGCACATCCTCCCCCACAGCCAGAGGGCAGGGTCAGCTACCGTGGTACCCGCACAGGGACCACTCAGCCTCACGATCCAAAAGTGCATGTGATTGTTCATTTTGGAAACATTTAGCAAAACATTCTATTAATCTGACTTTTAACAAGTCTAGTTGAGAAGATAGGTGTTATATTATAGTTACCTGGCTTCGGAATCATCATAAACTCTGTAATCATCATAAGCCAAAAAAAAGAGCTTCAGAAATGTTTGACATCCTGTGGATCCCTATAACATAATCCTTTACTGGAGGGCTCAGGAGTTCTGAAGATCTGCAGAGTTCCTGTGAAAAAGCCACATGTGATTCTAAGGCTACAAACAAGTGTTAAGAAACTAGGCCAGGCGCGGTGGCTCACGCCTGTAATCCTAGCACTCTGGGGGGCCGAGGCGGGCGGATTCTTTGAGCTCAGGAGTTCGAGACTAGCCTGAGCAAGAGCAAGACCCCGTCTCTACTAAAAAAATAGAAAGAAATTATCTGGACAACTAAAAATATATAGAAAAAATTAGCCGGGCATGGTGGCGCATACCTGTAGTCCCAGCTACTCGGGAGGCTGAGGCAGGAGGATCGCCTGAGCCCAGGAGTTTGAGGTTGCTGTGAGCTAGGCTGACGCCACGGCACTCACTCTAGCCAGGGCAACAGAGTGAGACTCTGTCTCAAAAAAAAAAAAAAGAAGCTAGCATTCCCGGGCAAACCTATGTAGAAGTACTAAAGGTAAAAAGTTGCCTTGGATAACTAACCCCATTCCTCAGGCATGGCTGGGCTGGGTCATGGTGCCACCAGATCTCATAACCGTGGATGTGCCCACCCTACAGAATTAGAGGCCAAGTTAAGAAAGTGCTTTAAAAATGTATGTTTATAAACTGGGGAAAAGAGCTGTGAGAATTCATTCTATTTTTATTTTGTCTTTGGGCTTTTTCCCGTCTATCAAATATTAATATTAGAAAAGGCATTAAAGGACAGATTATCCCGAATAAACGTGATGTATTAATATTCAACTTTAGGTACTAAAAGATTAATCTGGAAACGATTACTTACTTTTCAAAATAACTGCTCTACAGAAAGATTCACTCAGAATTCCGCTAATTAATGAGGTCTCCTAGAGCATTTGACATTTAATTAATTTTAATTACAACTTTCGAGGAGTTCTCTGTAAGCAAGCCATACCTATGTTCCCATTCGTTAATTGAAATAAGGACTAAATTAGTATTGTGTTTAGGTAACATTGAAACTAATTGCCTTCCATTTCATGTAGGTTGTTTTTAAATGAAACCTTCTAGGCCAAGAATTTTTTTTCCTCCTCCTTCCGTGTTCATTGAAAATCTCAATGATTAGCATGTTAATAAAGGTAATTATAATATTCTATGGGATAAGTCTTGTTTCAGATCTGCACTCTTGGGTACCATTTGTATAAAGTCACATTAATAGGAAGGTTAGATACTATTTAAGTATGTCCATCATGTATTGTACTCTTGGTCAGGGAGGGCCTTTATTCTGTGCCCAATGGCATACACTATTCTTCTGAGTCCATGGAAGGTCCCTAGATTTTAAACAAGTACTTCTTTTCAGAACCACTTGCCCTTCTTGCCATCCAATGAGCGAGTGGCTGCCCACTCCCTCCCCCTTTGCCTCCCTTGCCCGAGGCTGGAATATTGGAGGCCATTTCTGAGAAAGGTCTGTCTTAGGTCCTTAGCATCAATGTATAAAAATGGAAAAAAGAAACTCAGGCATCTGAGAGTCAAGATTTTGACTGTAAATCATATTTGCCCTTGGATAATTAATCAAATAGAGGTTCATTTATTGTACTTTGTCATTGTAAAACTTTAATTTCTCTTTGGCTGAAAATATCCACTTATAGTTATGTGACAGGGTTATGAACTCTTTGTATAAAAGCCTCTTTATAAATAAGGTTTCTTAAGGCCGTAATGATTTTGTTATCTGGGAGAGGGAGTGTGGGAAGAAACGTAAAATGCAGGGCAGAGGGCATGGAGTGAAGGCAAAGTTACAAAGTTCACAGATGCGTGGTTACAAAACGCCTTTCTTTGGATTGCTCACATTATCCTGAAATTGGCTTTTTAGAGAAGAAAACTCATAATAAAGGTGAGTCCAGTTTTTTATCAAGCTCCACCTATAGTGTATATACTTCCTGAACCATTGTCAGTCCGGAAACAAAATGATCCTTATCCCACGTATTCCCAAATCGCTTTAGTGATTGCCCACAAGCAATTGATTCCAAGCAATGTGATCTTTGAGACAGGAAATATTGTCCCTTCCCCACCCCCAGCATGTAACAGTAGGTTTTAGACTGTTAACTAAGGAAATGCAAGGCCCTGTCACCTGGTTTCTCCAGATCCATTGTCTTGTATGTAAGAATTGAACAACTGCTGCTCTAAATTTATTTTTTTTCCCCCAAAAGGATATCTGACGACTGTTAAGCAAAGAATGTGTCATAATTAAGAGCTCTGTTTATCTTTCTTAAGCTGTCTCTTTGGACTTATTAGTAGTGCAGGGATATGGCAGTGGCGTTTCATCCACAGGAGAGGACTAGAGAGCTCCAAGCAACAAAGGCTTTCCAAGTAACATTGTCATACGACAGAGCCCCTGTTCTCACACTATGCTGTTTCATCAACATTTGGTGTGCCTTTTATTTCTTGTATTCTCTTGATCCCTAGGAAGTGTCAGAAAAAGATACGTAACAGGAGAAAGAAATTGGTTCACAGGTAACATGTAGAAAATACTCCAGTTATATATAGGTGTTTCAATTTTTGTCCTGCAAACACCTACAGGTAACCCTGTTTTCCAACCACGCAATCATGAGTTTTGCGCTATTAGCAAATCCCCATGCCTGTTAACACATGGCTATTTAGAGAGGAGACCTTGTTTTCCATTTTTTACAAATTATTGATCCTTTACCCTGTGCTCAGGTCCAGCTAAACAAGAGTTAACAGCTGTAGGGAGTGGGGAGGGAAAAGGAAGGTTAAATACCTACTCCAGGAGTCAAGAAATCAAGTTAAGCTTTCTGGACAGTGTTCCAAAAGTAAAGAAAATGGCCCCATTCTATGATGCCTTTGATTTCCACCAAAGATTAGAGTCGGGTTTGACTTTGTTGACCACCTTCACTGAGAAACACAGAGCATTTGTTCTGTTAGGTGTGTTTCATCTTTGCTCTCGTTGTTAGATGGTGTGCTGCCATTCATTATGTTCCTGGCTTTGTGTGCCCAGCAATGGCGTGGAAGAGGCAGAGAGCAATGGAAAAATACGTTCTCCCTTCCATCTTCTTAAAGGAGAGCACAGGGTCCCAGGAGGCAATAGAGATCACGTACATGCATGTATATACCCAGGCACATTTTTCAAGTTTAAAAAAAAATAGGCATGCTTTCTTCCGTCCAGCATCCCTTTCTAGCAGCTGCCTCACTCCTACCTTCCCCAGCTGGTGTCCTTGAGAAGAGTGATCTGCCCTCACCACCGCCCCCTCGCCTCCCTTCTAGCTTGGGCCCACTGGGGTCTGGCTCTGCACCTTCACTCGGCTCACACCTCGTCTTCTGAGATCACCAGTGAGTGACCTGCTCACTGTCCCATTAGGGAAACTCTTCCAGTCCCTTTCCGGACATTCTGACATCTCTCCATCTTTAAACTGCAGTCATCCCTCCCTTGGCTTCCTGGACACCACTTGGGCGTGGTTCTGTTCTGTGAGCAGTGGGATGTGCTTACCTGTTTGTCTCCTCCTTTGTCTCCTCTGCTGCCCACCCTTGGGGGCTCAACCTTCTTTTCATCTGGGATCTCAATGCTGCCATAACTTCAGATTCCATCTATCCGTAGAATATTGAGCCTCTGACTCAGTATTTTCAAAACTGAACTCCTCGATTTATCCTGAGCCCTGTTCTGAATGTCCATCTGATGCATGGCACCAGTATTTGCTTCGTCTTCTAAGGTCCCCAGACCAGAGCATCATTCTGATTGTTCTTTCATGTTTCTATACCTTTTGTACACTCACAACTCTTCCTCCTCAAGACTTCTCAGTACGGTTTCCTATGAATTTGTTCTTCTTCTCTCACCTTGAGTAAAGTCATGGTGCTCCCACAAACTGTGGCACATACTGCTCTCATTACACTTCCCAATTTATATCTTAATCGTGTGTTTGTCTCCCTCCCTCACAGCTGACTGTATGAGTTAGTCATTGTATACTCAACACAGCTCACTGAGCATACCATAGGCACTCAACATATATGTGGACAAATAAATAGCAAAATGCAATTAATGGAGCCCGTGGGAAGAGAGAAAGTGAGGGCCGTGTTCCCCAGGCTCCGAGGGACGATGGAAGTGGATGGTGCCTGTGGTCCTGGCTGTTAGCCCACAGGAAAGACACCTTTGACAGCTTGCCTCAAACCCCACTGTTAGATTATTTCAGTGTTAGATGGCTGAATATGCCGCCCTAGGAAGATGCCCCATAGACTAAGGAGAAGTTACAGCTCAAGAAAGAACTGAACTCACCATTTTCACCTTTCGCCGTATTAACGTTGTGTTTAGCTCAGGGTTAGTGATCTGCTATTTGAATACCAAGGAGAATTACAGTAACACCAGGGGAGTGGTATTATTAATACATTTGATAAGAATTGAATCACTGAACATTTTAGAAGAGAAAGACTGTGAAGGGGCAAGGGTGGGAGATAGACTAGACGTGTAACAGGTGGAAAGAAAAGCTTTAGGCCAAGGAGTAGCCGGGGAAGCAGGCATTGGGTAGGAATGGGAGTTGCCCTCCCCGCCGCCACCTGCCTCTGTGTTGTGCTCGTTGACCCTATTGTAAACAGCAGGACTTCAGTGCCTGGAGCTTCTCTGCGAACCCAAGCTACTCATAACCAGAAATTCCCAGCAGATAGGCAAAGGTCACCTGTAATCCACAGTGACAGGAACACTCAACTCAAAACAGAATGCCAACCCTCCACTTAGCACCAGTGTTGGAGGCTCACTCCCCAAAATGCAGGTGCCTCCCCAACCTTGTGCTGCCAGGTGAAGTCCCGTCTTAAATGCTGCACTGGAAATAAAGAGAAAGGCTTTGGTCCCTGAGGCACACCACAGTCTATCAGAGCCTCATTTTAGAGTAGTGATTGCTCTAGGGAGTGCTATATCAAAGCCACAGCATTTCCTAGTTCAGGAATACTGTCACTGTCATTTTCACTCTGATACCGTGTCAAAGTGGAGTTGGTGGTGGTCACGCGCCAGATCTATTGGCACCTTTTTTCTCCTAGATTGACACTGATACAGGTGTCACCAAAAAACTAACATCCAGCCCAAATGACTTGTCAGAAATAATTTCCACATTAAGATATAAAAGGCATTCTCTGGTATATGTTTAAAAATAACAGTGCCTTTTTGTATTTTTTGTGACATCTGTCACCCCCTACCTGACATTCTGTGTGACATGCTTGTGCCAGGGGTGACAGGTCCCCACACTCTGCCATCCCCAGGACAGTTATAACGATGACAGTCCCTACACTTCAGCTCTCAGGCTAATTAAATATACATGGAGAATCAGTCAGTATGAACAGCGTGTGAGCAGAGTCCAGAAGCAGTGGTCCCAGACAGAGCATGTAATGACTGGGGCTGGGCCACAGGGACTGACATTTGGGGGGGTTAGGGGGACAGTAGAAACTAAAGTAGAGAAGGGGCACAAAAGCACAAGGTCTGCTGAGGGGGCCCTGACTCCACCCCGTTGGAAGGACCTGTGTGCCCGTGTGGAGGAGCAACAGCAGAAATCACCAGCAGGATGTGTCGGAGCCAGACCACAGAGGGCGAGTGGCAGCTGGAGGGCCGGGGGGTCCTTCTCCAGGAATCAGAGGAGCCGTTGGAGACGGCAAGTAACGTGATGAGAGCCACACGCCGAGGCTTTTAGAAGGAATGAGCTGAAAATGTAGCTCTTAAAAGTGAAATGGAATGTGAGGGAAAACTGGAAATGGGAGACTTGGCCATCCAGTTGTCAATTGCCTTTTACTGCCAGATAAAAATCATCTGAAGCACAGCTACCTTTCTCCTGGATGTGAATGTCCCATGTTGAATCCAATCAAGAAGCAAAGAAAATATTAATAGAACACTCACTGTTCTGAGGTGTAAGAGAGAGGAAGTAAGATGGTACAATAAACCCTCACTATTTCTAGCTTCTGAATCCCAAATCATATATAGTCCACGAAGGTGTACGATTCTTCCCGCGAAATGCAGTGAAATAGGACTTCATTGGAGCAGCCACATGTGCGGCAACAAGTTAAAGTAACAGCCCCGTGCAGGTGTGTTTGTGGGGTCCTCAGCTGTGCCCACCTGCCGAGGGTACCACCTGCCTGGCGTAGCACAAGCTACTCACTTTGTACCTCGAAAAAATGACACCTGAAAATCTTGTCATGAATGGGGTCCATTACAAGTCATCTTTTTTTAAAAAAGCAACCACCTTTTCTCCAAAGTGTGTTTCAAGAAAGCCTAGTTCTTTCACTTTGAACGCACATAATTACACCCAAACTGCCCTCTCATCACAAAGAAGAATTTTTCTCTGGCCTCATATTCTTTGTCTCTTTCATGACAACATCCCAACCCTTAGAGTAGAATCAATCAATCAATCAATCTCTCTCTCTCTCTCTCTCTCTCTCTCTCTCTCTCTCTCTCTCTCTCTCTCTCTCTCGCGCGCGCGCACACACACACACACACGTTCTTTAACTCCTTTCGGGAGTCACATGGCCACTCCGAAAGCTCGGTCTCAAATTCTGTCTGGAGGGCCAGCTGTCAACACCCCCAGTTAGCCATAGCTCACCTTCTTCACCATGCCCTGTAGCCTACAAAGGCTTCTTTTCACTGTCCCCTCCCCCCACCATGTGGGAAACCACGGGAAAGCGCTTCAGGAGTGCCTGGTTCCGAAGGCGGCAGCCTGACCAGCTCCCAGTGACCTTGGGTGCCTGGGGTTGGTTATAAGCACAGGAAGAGACGACGTCCCTTAGGTCAAATTCAACTGCAAGTGGCTTGTTTCTGAGTTCCAAGAGCTAGGTCAGCCAACTACTTTAAAGTAACGTGCATGTTGGAATTGACACCTGAGCATGTTATAGTTTACATCTCAGGTAAGCAGTGCCTAACGAAATGTCATATTTAATATTCCAAAGTTTAGAAAACTCTAAATTGCATCCAGCATTAAACATGTTTTCCTCATGCTCCACTCTAACCTAGTATTGAGAAGTGACTGTTTATTAAGTTCAACTGATAAGCTGCTTATCCTTGCACATTTTCCGTGATTCTAATTACTATAATCTTAAATACCACCAGGCACATCTATGATAAAGGGACACCCTAAATTCCGCAGACATTCCCTGAGAAAGAAAAGAAACACAACTGGCTACTGTGCAGTTCACTAACAAGACAAAGAAGATAAACCAAACCCCGGGAGTAGAGCGACCAGGCCAGAGCTTCAGTGTCCTAGTTGCTTCTCAGCTTCTTTAGAAAGGAAGACCCCCATTTAGTCAAAGTAGAAGTCTAAAAAAAAAAAAAGAAGAAAAGAAGAAAAAATTATTTGTAGAAAAAAAATTGAAAAAATTAATTAAAAAAAAAAGAAAGGAAGACCCCCAAAATGGTGCAAGAGCCTCTCCCTGGGCCAGCTGGACGATCCTCTCACCATCGTCCAAACCTCCTTTCTTCCCGGCTTTCCTTGCTATAATCATCCACCACCTTTTTAAAAGCTCACAAGGAGAAAGCCTGCATCTCTTGGAGAAGAAATCTGCTCTGAATATTTTGTTTTAGTCTAAAGAGCTTCTCCAGATGAAAAACTTTCCCCCTACCCAACCAGTGGGCCCCAGGAACCAGGGCTGCGGGTCCTGCAGGTAGGAGCAACGCTCCCTGCCCCCAGGAAGAAATGCCACGGATGAGGCTTTTTAAATTGCTTCCATTTCACTCAGAATTGAGGTTCTCTGGGCCACCCATGGCCACGGGCCTTTTCTTACTAGCTGGTTTTCTTCGGCAAGTGAGTCAGGCCTGGGCTGTGAGCTAGAGGCCCAGTATGCAGTCAGGGTAGGTGGTGGAAGATGCAGTGTGATAACATGAACCCATTTCATCTCGTCTAAAGCAAACCCCATACCAAAGCTAATGGGAGGTGGCCAGAGCTGCTTGGCCTGAAAGGAGTTGAAGGCAAAGGTGGAAAAATTGGTGGGAACGTGGCCTAAAAGCAGACCAGGCAGGCGTGTCAAAGCACAGCATTTTTGACGGAGTCAGAATTGGCTCTTTTTTTTTTAACCTCTGTAGTTGAGGGTAGACTAGCAGAACCAGGTATAAACTGCCCCCTGCTGCCTGACACAGAGAAGTACGTTAAAAACATTCACTTCGTTAATAAGAGTTGTGTTCTGAAATGCCTGCAGGGAATGGGAAGCAAACTGGGGGCGTGGCAGGCAGACTCAGAGAAATTGTAGACATCACAGGTCACCTGCATCCTCTCAGATCTGCAGATGAAGGAAGGCTGATAGAGTTGAAAGCACCTCTTAATAAAAGTACTTTTTGGGGGGATTTGGGGAGCTGCCTCATTACTCCTTCCGCAACCTTGTTTGTCGAAGTGTGGCCCACGTGAGTTAGAGATGCGGGCTCTCAGGCGTCTCACCAGGTCCAGCCAATTAGAATCTGCATTTTTCACAAGATCCCCAGGTGATTCATGTGCATGTCACATTTGAGAAGCCCTGAGTTTAACTTCAGAAGGAGCTTTAACCCTGGAGAAGGCCCGCTGTTCCTCCTAAGGTTTGGATCAAATTGAGTTCAGTTTGAACAGTGAGAGAACACAGCCCAGTAGGAGAGATTATCCTCTATTAAGATCTCGAATGCCTTATGTCCTTATTTTCTTAATACTTCTTTTTTCTCCATCCTCACATTGCACTAGCTCTTTAACCAGAGTCACCTGAACTTGCTGTATTTCACATTACTTGCTATTTTTCAGCAGCAACTGGCATCTACCAAGCAGTTTCTTTCAAAACCAGTCTGTCCCAGCAAGCGCGTGACTGGCGTCTGATTTGCTCTCTGGCAGCCTGCGTGTTCACCCTCATTCTTGTTTGCTCCAGTCTTCTCTCCCCCTCGCTTATACCCCGCTGTTGTTGTTTGAGAGTCGCAACCGGAGCCTGCAGGATCGAGCTGGCCCCCGGTGGCATTGTCAGTCCGTTGCTAACCTGGAGTGTTCTTTTCCGCGCCAGGTCAGGGAAGAATGCCGGCTCCTGAACGCCCCACCTGTTCCACCCCGAAGCGCAAAGCCTTTGTCCACCAGCCCCTCCGTCCCTCCTCGCACAGTCAAGCCAGCGCGGCAGCAGACTCGCTCTCCCAGCCCCACTTTGTCCTACTATTCTTCAGGGCTGCACAACATGTAAGTCGTCTGGCCAGGCCCTGCTGCCACTTCTCATCCGCCGGGCCCCGGGTTCTTGCGAACATTTGCAAGGTAGCCATAACCCAGGCAGGGCGGGTGGGAGAGGAAATGGTTTTTAAATTTATTTTTGAAATTATTTTCCTGGGAGAGCATGATGGGGCCCCCGCTGGTTTCGAGCTAGGGTGGAAAAGCCAGTGTCTTTGAAGAAAAATGCCACAAGAATCTGTGCGAAATTCAGTGATTCAGGCCGAGTAGATTCTCTTGGAAAAACCCGTGGACTGCCATCAGTTCTCCCAAATCAGCATCTAGTTCTTTGCGCTTCGACTTTGACACGGCTGACAGCACCTTCCATCAGGACCGAGAAGTGAAAGGGTCCCACTGGCTCTGTACTCTGAATTTCCACCCAGACAGGAGTCGCTTTTTGACCATTGCTGCTGAGCAGTCATTTCCTCCTGTCCAGATCCTTCTGGTGCAGCGAGTTCGCTCTTTTGCAGTGCAGGCCGTTCCACTGTTGGCAAATGCCTATATGTGGGGGTGTGTGTGTGTATATATATATATATATATATATATATTTTAGAAATCCTTTCTAATATCGAGTTGGGATCTATCTCTATGTAACTTTCAACTATTTCTGATGTCTACAAAAACAAAAATAGGGCCACCCCACTTCTCTTTGTCAACTCATGAAAATTCGAAGTCAGCTATGACGTAAGTCTTCTCTTCTCCAGAAGAAACACCCTCAGTTCCCTCTGCTGCTTCCCCTGGCATCGCTGCCAGACCCCTCATCAGCCTGGTCGCCCACCTTTGAGTACACCCTAGTTTCACTGTTGCTCTTAAAATAGGGCCCCCAGAGCTGGGGGCACCACGCCACGTGTGATCTTTACAGTTTAAAGTAGCTCTCTTTGCAGGTGTTTTTTGTTATCTGGGCATTAGCCTTAGGCTAATGTTACTCGATTGTACAGAAACTAAGGCTAGGTGATTTAGTTGCATAAATTTCTTCCTACCTCAGACTTTTGGGTGGAAGTAGAGTCGTGGGTGGTGACGACGCAATCACATCTTTGTAGCACAAGGACGGCAAGCGTGGGGCACCGCTTGCCACTTCTTCCCTCCACCCTTGCCCACTGCAGACATCACTGACCAGTCATGGCACCTGTTGTGCAAAGCCCACACGTGACTGAAAATTTTTCTCACCAGAAAGATCCAGGCACCTGCTAACAATGGTTTTCTTATTAGCTAAAATATGTATTTTTCCATCTCCACTGTAGGCTTTCAAATCATTACATACACATCCACAATTACCAATGTATTTAATTATAGATTCGTTTTTAAAATCTCAGTGAGGTTAGTGGGTACTTTATTGAATTCATGTTAAGAAATACTTTTTTTTTTTTTCCTAACCACCCTTTTCTACTCAGCATTAACATCTATGAATAATGACAGTCTTGGGCTTTGGCTTTTTTTTTTTAAATACTAATTTTCTTTTCTGTTTGCTTTTAAGCAGCGTTACTAAAAGTGACGCAAGTCCTTCTGAAAGCGCTCCTGTTTCCTGCTATCCGTGTAGCCGAGTGAAGACAGATTCTGTGGACCTGAAATCCCCGTTTGGAAGCCCTTCTGCTGAAGCTCTGTCTTCCCGGCTCTCGTGGCCTAACCATTATTCGGGAGCATCGGAGGGCCAGACCAAGAGTGACTTCCTGCTGGATCCAAGCAGGAGTTACAGTTACCCTAGACAAAAGACACCAGGCACACCAAAGAGAAACTGCCCAGCACCTTTTGATTTTGATGGCTGTGAGCTCTTGGCGAGCGCCCCCAGCTCAGCCACTGCAGAATTCAGTAGCAGCGTCTCTGGTTGTCCCAAGTCAGCCAGCTACTCTCTGGAGAGCACAGATGTGAAAACTCTTGCAGCTGGCCCAACAAAGCAGAGTATGTCATGCCCTGCCTTACCCCCCAGGGCCCCAAAACTAGTGGAAGAGAAAGCTGCCTCCGAAACATCTCCTTTGCCTCTGAAAATCGATGGTGCTGAGGAAGACCCCAAGTCTGGGTCACCAGATCTCTCTGAGGACCAGTATTTTGTTAAAAAGGGCATGCAGGACATCTTCTCCGTCTCCTACCCTTTCTCATCTCCACTCCACCTCCAGCTGGCCCCCAGATCCTGTGGCGATGGTTCCCCGTGGCAGCCACCTGCTGACCTGTCCGGACTCTCTATAGAGGAGGTGTCCAAGTCATTACGGTTCATTGGTTTGTCCGAAGATGTGATATCATTCTTTGTTACCGAAAAGATTGATGGGAATTTGCTTGTCCAACTAACAGAAGAAATCCTCTCAGAGGATTTCAAATTGAGCAAACTGCAGGTGAAGAAAATAATGCAATTCATTAATGGCTGGAGGCCCAAAATATAGCCAAATTAATCCCCAGCTAGCATGGAACAAAACTGATAAATGTGTGTTCTGGAAGGGGTGGGCTGGGACACAATTTCATGTTTTTGCACTAAAAACCTTCTCTGTAAATAGGGATAAGAGAAACTCTTACTATGCAGATTACGTTTTTGAATGGTGAACAGGCTATTTTGTACATCAATAAAAATGCTGTACAGAACACTTGGAGGTGTGCCTTGTACGTCACTCAACACTCAGCAGCTGCTAAAAGAAAAAAAAAAGGCATGTGCAGAGAAATCATTCTTACCCAAGTAGGTTTATGCAAGAAGGTATGATATTTATTACAAAATAGCCAAAGCCGAAAGACATAAGAATCTTTAAAAAAAAAACAAAATACTTTTGAACGACAATTCCCTTCTTTCAGGGGGTTGACTTTAGACAATTAACTATATCTATACTCTGTCATTTGGATTGCTTAATGCTAATTGTTTTTCTCTTGTGCCTGAAAATGTTAGTGGTATGAAATGACACTTTAATGTTACATGCTTGGCGGGGATCTTTTTATCAAAAGGCATTTTCCAAAAGTCATGCGTTGATAGAGGATATATGTGTCCTCAGAAATCATACAAATCATAACTATGATAAGTTTATCTGTAACTGCTGCTAATTTTATTAAGCAGAGAGAAAACAAAATATACGTATATGTATGTGTGTACATGTATACACAATACACCAATATGTTTTAAACATAATTTTGAGTCTGATATTTTAGATAATATCTGTTCACTTTCAAACATCCATTGAGATTTGGGGACCTTTAACTAAGTTAATTCTCTTAGGAATAGTGGACAGAATGATTCCAAAGATTATAGAACCCTGTCACTCGAAGCTTGTTCTCATTTGGCTTCATCACTGAAAACTTGGAACAAATCAGTAAAGAGTCTGTATCGAAGAACTGTTTGATTTTTAAGCCCACTGGAGGGCTTGTTTTTGCGTATAGTACTCCCATGATGATGTCTGGGGAAATGACAGTTTCTGATGAATGACAGTTCTCAGGTTTGAGGATCTTTTTCCCGTGGCGTCTTATAGGGAGACATCTGAAGAGCATTTCTCAGAGTGCGTTAAGTGTTCCCAACTTGCTTCATGCTTTAGAAGAACTCAGAAATCAGACATACTATCCTTTATGATTGCATGTGCTGCATCTGTTGAGTAATTTTTAAAATATCAGGAAGAGGACTTGTTTATTTCATAAACTTCTTCTTCCCCCATTCCAAAGAAAATACATTATTACCATACTTTTATTCCAAGAATTCCAGGACATTAGTCTGAGAATTTTTGCTAAAAGGGATTAAATATTCCAAAATATAATCAGCATCAGCGTCGTTCTTGACGTTTTGAAAGAATATAAATCTTAGAGAAGTTTTAGTTCTCTGAGCAGCGCATCCTCCAGACAGCCCTACCCCCTCCACCCCGAGTCTATCCCGGATTGCAGATGTACAGACAGTCTGTGACTGAGGTACACACTGTGGCCTCATGGATGGGGTGCATCAGCCAACAAGGTGGCAGCATGACTTGCAGGATCGGGCTATATTTTATCATCTCCTCTTCCTGCTCACCAGAATAAGTAAATAAATTTAAAGACAAGACCCACCAGTGTAGTTGTATAAACCTGTGATATATGTCTTTATTCCTTTGCATTAGGAAGATGTTTTTAACCCTTCTCATGGTTTAGAGTTGAGGTGAATTGATATGTATTCTAATTTTCCATCTAGATCTCCTTTAAAAAAAAGGCATTTTTTTCTCCTAACATGTCTCCCAAAATGTAAATATAATACTCTAGGTAAAAAAGAGTACCCTGTAAAATTCTCAGACTGGGGCGCCTCTTCAAAAGTAACTGACAGGTCTATGAAGAAGTGTCAGGCTCTGCAGTCACAGGACATGAGACCGAGGAGACTTCGAACGAGAGGGCATCGTTCTGTGTGAGGGCAACCACCCCCCTTAACCTCTCAGAACTTCTTTTTAAAATAAAAACAGACAAGATGCATTTGCTAAGCTGCAAGTTTTCACTGAGAAACCCTTGCTGAATCGGTTTGAAAACACTTAGCACTTGGACAAAATTCTCAAATTCAGGAGGGAGCAACAGGGTTGGTTTGGGTTGACATGGAAGGTTGTCCCGCGTAAACAACTGACTTCTATTTTTTCTTTTGCAAGAACTTCACACAAAATAGAGTTGTTTTCTTGTTGTTCATTTGTTCTAGTTCTTGGCATATTTCTGTCAAGTTTATGCTGATTGGCACTAGGGAGACTCCGTGAGGGCAGGGATTATGGCCTTTGATTCGTTGATGCGCTAAACATGTATCGAGCACTATGCTGGTATCGCTCTGTGATGCGGGGAAAAGACACGGCCCTGCCCTCTTAGAGCTCATGTTGTTTATATTTAAAATCACAGTTGCTGAGACTGTGTGGGTAAGGGAGACATGAAATCTGGGCAGCTGGACGCATGGAGAGCTACTGTGTCCTGTCTGTAAGGAATCCACAGATGCGAGAAATGGCAGCCTCTATTAAAGGGCTCTGTTCATAAGCGCCACGTGACCATTAAGACAAGGTGTGTGTTGAAGGCAGACAGTATCTCTGTCTCTCACTTCCTAGTAGGTTTTTGTAAAACTGACCTGGAACTTTTTAAATTGTAGTAAATATCTTCTGGCTTCTCTAAAAACCACAAATAAATGTAATGGACATTCCTAAGCCGAGCATCTGTCTGTGGAGGACCTTGGCACCCTGACTAGATGAGGCATTCATAGCCCCGAGAGAATCACGGCAACAAATGCAGAGGAGGGTGAGAAGGAGACAGCCCTTCCCTCCTGAGAGCTGCGGTTTCGCAGTGAAAAGCGATGTACAGAGATCCCCACGAGCAGAACCTTCCGACCTTTTGGGGGTCCTTCAATTTCATGGCAAAAGTCATCATGGCCCCTATCAGAAAAGAAAGCAATAAACCAATCCAAGCAGCTCAAATGTACAATGTGGACCTGACTCATGTTGGGAGGGAGAACTCCAGCATCACAGGTCAATTCCTTCTCAGAACCTTGTAGACACCTGCAAGTTCTCTCTTCTTTAAGTTGAGCTGCTCCACTTTACGAACTGTGAAATTTACACTTAACACTCTTTCAACCCACATATACCGTTCGAGTTTACGAAGTTGCAGGAAGCAGCCCATTTAGCTAAATCGCAGTGTTTATTCTTGTCTCATGTAGGAATACAACAATCTTACAGGAAATATGATGGCAGTCCATTTCAACTGTTTTCAGACACGTGCACAAACAGCCTCTGTTCACATTCCAGAACCACCTGTGCATCATCCCTGCAGCTCCCTGAGAAATTCAGGAGTTGGGTGTGGATCAATACAGAGTCCTTCATTTTCCAAACACTTTGTATAAGTCACTACTCATCATGCGTAAGGAGTATAAGATTAACATTTTGAATAACTGGAAAAAAACATAGTCCTCCAAAGAACCTAGTGAACTGTTCAAAGGAAACTTCAATTTCAGTCTACAAAAAAAGTTAAATCTGCCGTTGGACACAGGAGGTTTTCAGAAACATGCCCATTATAGCAATTTCCACTATTTTTCAAGTAATAGAAATGCACCTGGCTGCTAGGGCAGGAAGAATAAAAAGCCCAGAGCCCTAATGTTGGGAAGTAGGACTCCCATACCGTGGGATTGTAATATTACGGGATTCTTACGGCCACATCGTGTTAAATCACATTGTTTTGTCTTCAAAACTTGGTGTTTTAAAATGTGTCTCATTGTGACAGCCAGAAAAGGAGTAAACGTGATTTCAGTTACAACTATACAAATATCTTCTGTCATTTTGCTGCTCTGTCTAATTTTTAGGCTATAAATTTTGTGATAGAGCTTATCAGATTGCGAATTTCCTTTGTTTACAATCTCATATAGTAGGGCTCAGATAATTTCTTAACTATAAACCCTTTCTCCCACTTTTTTTTATTAAGTTCCATTTAAAATACTGTTTAAGCCTAAAAATTGGATTCAATTAATTAAGAATTTGGGGGAGTTTTCCTTACATGGAAAATGTATTCTTTTCAAAGAATTTTGTAACCATCTTTACAATTTTTTTGCTTGGAAAAAGGTGGGTTTTTAACTACTAGTTAACTAGTTGCATTACTTTCCAGAGCATTATCTAATGGGCCCAATGTGTACCTCAAGATAAACACGGTATGTTGTGTCTGAAAAAATGCATTGTCTGTTGATTTAAATGGTTCTGAAATGTCTATAAATAAAGAAATTTTCGAAGTTGCGTTTCTTGCCATTGTTCCTCAGACTTAGGGCATAGTTTTCTAGGACTTCTCTTCCCCATCCTCATTAAGGAGTAGGGAATTTGTCTAAACGGCAGTGGGGAGTCCCGATATTGCAGGCTCATTCTGTGTTATTAAGAGAGGGAAGACTGTGGCTGTTGGACATCGCCAGATGATGCTGGTCACCCAGTGGCATTCAGAGAGAATCCAATACCTGTGTGGTCAGGAGACAGAGCAGAAGATGGATACAGATGAACTGATGAGCTTTAAAAAAAAACTGCACATATTTGAACAGGGAAAAGAAAGATATTACAAATTCACGTCTCTTTGGCTTACATCCAGTTTAGTGTCTGTAATTCCAGCTAGCATAAACAGGGAGCAGAGATGGCCGAGGGTACTAGAGAAGTCATGAGCGTTATTCACTGAGCAGCATCCACTGATAAGTTTCACAGAGGAGTTGGAGATTTCCAAGTGGAGGTTTGCTGAGTGAGCTTTTATTTTACTCAGAGGAGTATGAAATAGCTGCCCAACATCTTATGCCCTGAATCTTCGGTCTTCTTTTACTAGACTAAAAGCATCCCCAAATCATTCATTCCATTTTATACTTAAGCCTTTAACCCTTCTCTCCTATTTTGCAGGGATAAAACCTGTGACTAAACACGTGAATGTGCACCAGAAGAACCTATCGGCTTTGTGTAGGGCTCTACCTGAGGGCCATAGGAGTACTTCATCAGGTCCACACTAGGACATTCGACTCCCCAAATTGATACTGCAAAGTAAATTTGAGTCTAGAAATAAATTGGGTTAGAATCCAATGTCCTCCAATTCCTTACATTCTGAAATTAGATAAAGCCAGATTACTGAAAACAGTAAGTGCTGGATAAATTATTATTTCACGGAAATGATTTTTCCCTTAAGATGTGCCCGGCCCCTCCTCGCTTAGATAATTCATGTACATCCTTCAGGATTTACCAAGTGGCATCCTCAAGCTGTTTAGGTTTCACTTCTCCGCACTGATACAGTTCCCTGTGCATATTTCTGTCCCATGTAAACTGTAAACTCCTTGGTATCAGGGGCTTTTGTCTTTATTGTTTTATCTCCAAAGGTCAGTGCTGCTTGAGGTTCTATCAAATGACAGCGTGAATGCCATCACAGTCCTGAACTAGTCTTTGTGTCTTCAAAGTCAAGATTCTGCAGCCACATGACAACAAAACGAAGTAAAGTCAAATGAATGATACCAGTGCAATTTGTACTTGTCATAAAATATCCGAGTAGACTAAAAGATAATGAACTTGTTTAGAGATCCCAGGTTGAGTTTGAGTCTCTTGCAAATAAATAAATTTTTCTGACAATATAGTTAAACCAATGATTTCCATTTTTTGATGGGTAAAAAAAAGAACCAAAAAGATCAGTGTGTTCCCATAGATTGACTCAAGTATTAGCTCTAAAAAACACAGGCAATCAAAACGTAGTAGATATGGTTGAAAGACCTATGCTAAGAATGATCTCAGGGCCAGAGGCTGTGATGGGGGAAGATAAAAAACGCAGATGCTGTGTGCTCAGGAACACAGCTGGCCAGGAGACATGGTGCACGGCACAGACAGTACCATCCGTGGGCAGATCATAGATGTTTAGAGCCAAGGGGGACCTTGGAAATGACCTGGTCCCTCCTGTTACCTTCATAGGAATGAAACCCGTGGAGAGTGGAGACTTACCACAGATAGAACCAAAGCTAGAAATAAAATCTCCTGGTTACCCATCTTGTATTCATTCCCTTCCAACACCATCTCCCAATTTCTTCCAGTTTTAAATTTCAAAAATAACTTTAATGGCTTTTTAGTGCATGGAATGCCCTACCCTGGTTCTCCAACTTATTTGTTCTAAGGCTGAAAATCAGGAGGCAATTCTTAACCTATGCTCCCCAGTCGGTGCTAGGTGGAAATCCAGGGAAACTGCTCCTGCTTATGAAATGGGGGCTCTGAGCACATCTGCTTTTTGATTAAAAAGGATGACTCAGTGAAAATATTAAATCACACACGGGTAACAGAGAAAAGTATAAAATAGTCTACAGCCATACCATCCTGAACACGCCCGATCTCATCTGATCTCGGAAGCCTGATTAGTACTTAGATGGGAGAAAAGTATAAAATAGGCTCACAGCGCACACACCTTTCGTCCCTCTGTATCCAGGGTAGCTGCTAGGAAGAATTTACAGACGGCTGCGCCCAGGTAGAGAAGCGGCTGCAGTACTAAATGTGGCCACAAGGTGCCGGGCTTTTCCACCCACTCCGCGACTGCCGAGGATTACCCCGTAAATAAACCTTTACTGGAGCGCAGTGGGCAGTCCGGGGTCAGTACAGGGTAAAATCGTCAGTGCAGCCACCTCGGAGGTCTCTGTCTTGCCATCTCTTGTCTCTTTTCGGCTTTCCTCAGTTAGCCAAAGGCATCGGAATCCTGAAGTTACGGGCAGGAACGAGTGGCTCAGGAAAGGTAAGGAGTTTGGCAGTGGGGCAGTGTGTTTCTTCGGGCCGGATGTCCACCGGGGAAGAGAGTACAGGGATTTTCGAAGTGCAGAACTGACCTGTCGTGTGCCTTGCTGCTGCTCGGTTCCGAGTCTCTGGAATTTCGAAAGCGAATAATGTGAGTCAGAAGCTCTGGAGTAAAGAAAGAAGTTGTGCTTTTCTTATGATCATTTCATTGGTTGGTTTGGGGCAACCAAACCGTCAACCTGGAACAAAAATCTATCAAGTATTACACTAAAGCTGACGTTCAAGTTCAGATTGAGAAGGCACATCGCCCCCACTTCACCTGCAAGCTATTAACCCGCTAATTGATCCTGGAAGGAAGGACAAAGAAAAAAGAAATCCTAACTACAAAAAAGAGAATAATCAAACTATAGTGTTTGCATAAGCATGTTTCTGCTTCATTCTTTCTGCCCTTTACTGCTCTCAGTAGCACAGTTATTGACAAAGTAAAGTCAGTCTCTTTTTCAATTCATCTTTTAAGGAGATGACTGATTTTTATAAATCAGTAAACTACCAACAATTTTACTTTTTATAGTTTAGGTTGCCATCTCGAAGCAATATAATTAATTGCCAGTTACAGTTTTCTTTTATATTTTTTTCTTTTCGTACAACATTCCATTGTCAATACACAGTTTTCATATGACCATATTTATCTGTTTTGATCTCACTTCAGTGATTCATGAATAAGGGTTGTGGAGAAATGTGATTGTTCTGAGAGTGGGCTGCAGTTCACAGAAGCTCAGTTCTCCTCATTGTAAAATGATCTGCTCCGCTGATTTTATGAGGTTTTTTTGATTGTTATTTTTAATGTTACCATTATCCTACACACTAAGGACCTCGCTTTTGCTTTCTTGCCTACATGAAGACCATGGAATTATGCCAGTTCTGCATATGTATTCGGTTTGCCACCATCTAAAGTTAAAAAAGTTTAACAATGTAAATTATCATTGCACCAGTGAAGCAAATGTAATTTTGCGAGGTCACGTAGCTGATCTCCCATCCTTGGGACAGGGTCACTCACGAACCCACTTAGTCTCAAAATCTGAGTCCTGGACAGGAGTTAAATTCTCTCACACTGTGATATCTATCTACTCCTGTATTTAAAGCTCCCCAGCAGGGGAGGCTCCATTCCTACACTGAACAGTTCTTCCTTCTGTTCCTTATTTTGCAACTTATATTGCTCACCTAATTTTATTATACATGAGTTATATCTCAGTTTTTGTTGTTTTTTTTTTTTAATGTTCACCTATTCCTTACTGGAGATCAACTGTGAATCAGGTCATTTTCTGTCATATTCTTTCTCAGACCCAGAGATTTTTACTTTTCTTTCTAGTTTTCCTATTAGATGAGAATAGCCCTTGCGTTCTTGTCACCATGATTCCGCTGTATACGCACCAGTTATCTGGAGCGTGAAGATAACCTTACATTAGTCATCCTGGATGATGGAAAGATGTGGAAGTTATTTGTTCTAGGAGAAGGAAAAGGCAATCTGTAGAGATACCACTATTGTAGTTACTTATAAAGGACTATGATCCACGGATCAGTTAATCATTGATAGTTTTTTATTTGGAAGGCTGAGATAACTAACTTATCTTTCACAGATAACTCGCTGTAAAAGAACAGTTTGAAATGTGGATGGGAAAATGAAGTACACATTCTCCGTATTCAGTTAACTGTTAGGTATATCTCACCAGAAGTAATGCCTGAGGGGAAAATGCTGTCGTTTGGCCCTCGCCAGCTTCTCTGAGAGGCGTACTGTTTTGCATTTCTTTGTCTTACCATGCTGCCAATATGGACCAACTTTAGAGCATCCATCTTCTGCCCACTGGCTTTGTCGCCTCCTGACTATTACCTAGTGTCAGGGTGTGATTTTGTTTTAGGAAGAGAATAAAGGAGAAGTCGGTGCACTCATTGCTAGAGAGAGGAATGTGCTGCATACACAGCAAGCCCTTGGGGATCCCAGCCCCCCATTCCTGCTGTGGATTAGCCGCTACCAGACTCCTTTACCTCCTCACCTAGCACAACTGCTCTCCTAACTCGCTGTTCTCTGAGAGAAAGGATGCCATCTACCCTGCTGCCTTATTCTAGGTTTCTTCCCACACCTCTTCTCCTGGGACTTCTTAGATCTTCACTCAGACTTAGCCCAAATTTCACATTTCCCTGAATTCCTTTGTTGCTCTCATTCTATCTCCAGCTAACTCCTGGGGATACTTTACAACATTCTCTGACTTGATTTTCATGAACATACTCTTACCCACAGCCACAGAAATCCACCAGGCAAACAGCAATGGAGAAATTCCGTGGATCTGCCAGGCAAACGGAAGAAGGAAGAGCAGCTGGCGTGCGGTCGTACGGGTTTATTCATTGAGGCGATTTGGGGGAAGTGCCTAACATCATTCCGAAACGGTAAAAATTTACCTTTTCAATAAATACTAGATGAAATGAAAGCTAAAGACAGGGTAGAAATTACTTTTAATACCAGTAAAATATTTTATCAGCCAATTCCCCACGCCCCCACCCCCACCCCACCCCCCACCGCATGCCCCTAAGAGACATTTCCAGAACATGTAGGACAAAGTGTATTTCATTTGCTCCTAGTTTGACCAACACAGTTATTCTCTGATTCTCAGCCCTGGCCACAGCACCCAACCCTGCCATGACCACAGGGTCACTTCCTGTTAGTCAATACCACCAGGAGCTCCCGGGCACAGCCTCTGTTTAGACAGCTGCTCCTGCAAACGGGCGCCACTTGAGATGTGCATGTGGGCATATCCTGTCTCCACTGTCCCTGCTTCTCCCAGCACCGCTATGGAAGGTTCTGTGCACAGCTTCTCCATCAGTGTGAGTTACAGATGTGTTCTCTCTCAGTCCCGGTGTCCAGCAGGTATATACAGATATACCCACGCAGACTCCACGGGCAAACGCTCTCTCAGAGCCTCATATTCGAAACCCATGAGGAGGAATAAGAAGTGGCCCAATAATGAGCCGCAGACAGACCTCTGCACCCTCAGCTCCACGGGTGCCCAGCAACAGCTCTGAAATGCTACCAAAGTCCTACTCGTGGTCCGTCCTTCTTATCAGGATTTGGCCTGAGGGAGGGTTTATTTCTTTAGTGACAATAATTTACCACCTTTAGAGTCATCCAAATCCTGAATTTGGATTAGAGCTCTACTTCTTATTATATGTGTGACTTATTTTTTCAATCCATAAAAATGGGAATAATAATAACTACCTCTTAGAGTGATTATGAAAATTAAATGAATCGATATAGGTGAAGCTCTTAACAAACAACTTAGTTCAAAGTGAGACTTAATTCTGTTTTGAAACAGAATGAAACCCCTTTAGGAATGGGAGAGAAGGTGGCAGTGGAAATAACTTGCATGTTCCATCTATCCATTCATTCATTCAGCAAATATTTAGTGAGCATTTATTAAGTTTTCAGCCTAAAGCTGGTCTAGTACAGGAGACACAGTCTCTGTGTGCATGCCAATGGTTTGCAGTAATAGCAATAGTAAAGAAAGAAACTTTTTTTTTTTTTTTTTTTTTGAGACAGAGTCTCACTGTGTTGCCCGGGCTAGAGTGCTGTCGCGTCATCCTAGCTCACAGCAACCTCAAACTGCTGGGCTCAAGCGATCCTCCTGCCTCGGCCTCCCAGGTAGCTGGGACTACAGGCATGCGCCACCGTGCCCGGCTAATTTTTTCTATATATTTTTAGTTGTCCAATTAATTTCTTTCAATTTTTAGTAGAGACAGGGTCTCGCTCTTGCTCAGGCTGGTCTCGAACTCCTGAGCTCAAACGATCCGAGTGCTAGGATTACAGGAGTGAGCCACCGCGCCCGGCAAGAAAGAAACATTTATTGAATATTCACTGTATTTCCCAGTCTTTGAAACATAGGAAATCACATGTGTTATTTCATTTAATTTACACGGCAGCAATAAGAGGTAGCTACTGTTATTCCCATTTTTAGATGAAGAAATTGCATCAAAGAAGGATAATTGATCCAAGATCACAGAGCAAGTTAATGGCCAATCCTGGATTCAAACCCGTCTTTCTGACCCAGGGTCCGTGCTGTTATGCAGGGACACATACAAAGTGCTCTGGGAGCTCATCGGGGAAGAACTGCGCTGTATCTCAGAGCTCAGAGGGGGCCTCTTGAAGGAAGTGGCATCCAAACAGGAGCCTGGAGGATAAGTAGGAATTAGGAAGATAAAGGGGAGGTGGAGGAGGTGGATATTCAAGGGAATAAAACAATAGTCACCCCTTAGCATCTGAAGGCATTGGTGCCGCTGGGACCCCTGGGGAACCAACATCCACAGATACTCAAGTCCCTGATATAAAATGATGTAGTATTTGCATGTAGTCCATGTACATCCTCCCATATACTTTAAATCATCTCTAGATTAATTATAATACCTAGTTCAATGTAAGTGCTATGTAGTTGCTATGCTGTATTTCTTAATTTGTATTATTTTTTATTGTTGTATTGATATTTTTGTGGGTTTTTTTTTTCAGATATTATCTATCAGGGCTTGGTTTAATCTGTGCATGTGAACCTGCGGATGCAGAAGGCGGCCTGGATTTGCAGAGTCCTAGAGATGCACGAGAGTACAGCGTTGCTCACAGAAATCGTCCGGTGGGGCTGGGGCGTAGTGAGTGCAGAACGTTGTGAGAAACAAAGCGGGAGGGAGGAGCCTTTCCCTGAAGTTCACTGCAAGGCAGGTGAGGGAGCCTGGTCTGCATCCTGAAAGCACTGGAGAAACTTCGTCACTGCAGGTAGGGGAGCGGCATGGCGGATGGGGCGGCTGTGGGTGTGGGCTGGGCACGCAGTGGAAGGAGGCCGCAGGAATTCATGCGAGGGGCGAGGGCCTGGATGGAGTAATACCGTGGGGATGTAGAGAAATGGGCCCGCTAGAGCAGTGTTTTCGAGGTGACACTGAAAGGACTCGGCCACTGATCAAATGTGGCAGCACTATTTACTTTGGAGAGCATGTGTCTAAAGCCTCCCGTAGCCCCACAGGCCTCTCCCCCTCCAATACAATATGGGAAAGGAAAGTAAAACATTAATATTATGAAAGTATTTCAAGGTCTCCTAGACATAAGAAGAAACAGTAGAATATGAACAGTAGAATATGACAAATCATGGTGCTTTCTTGTATCCCCCCAAATTCATATGCTGGAACCTAACCTCCAACGTGATGGTATTAGCAGGTGGGGCCTTCGGGAGGTGATTAGGTCATAAAGATGGAGCCCTTATGAATGGAATTAGTGCCCTTTAAGAGACCCCAGGGAGCTAGCTAGCCCCTTCCACCCCGTGGGGACACAGCAAGAAGGTACCTTCCATGAGAAAACAGGCCCTCACCAGACACCAAATCTGCCGGGCCTTGATCTTAGACTTCCCAGCCTCCAGAAAGGTGAGAAATAAATTTCTATTGTCTTTAAGCTACCCAGTTTATGGGATTTTGTTATAGCAGCCCAAGCAGACTGACAGTGCTCAAGCCAGGATCCCTGCCAGACCCTCTCTCACATGGAAGGATGAAACGCGAGCTCTGTGACGCAGAATCTGTCGGCAGACGAGCTCGGTAAGGATCTACCAAGGCGGTTTCCCTGAGCGGGAGTATCCCTCTGTCTGCCCGGCCACACTGGCCTCTGCAAGGTTCAAACACTGCAAGTGTGGGATTTCCTAGTCGGAGACTATGGCGGCCGATTGCCAGAGCTTCAGAGGCCGCACAGCAGCTGGGTAGCAGAAGGTTGTCCTCGGAACACGGGAGCAGCAACAGTGGAACAGGCGTCACAGCTTACAAGCAATGAGGGGGAGGAGGGATCGAGCATGACGTCCAGGTTGTCCACTTACGCAACTGGATAGAAAAGAACCAGAGGAGCAGAGCGTGAAGAAGACGCCCACTCTGCGTCAGTGCGTCGCATCCCAGGCAGCCCCCCGGTTAGCACTGAGTTTGGCTACACGGAACCGAAGCCCAACTGCAATGGCTTAGTCAGGTCGGACTTTGTTTTCTCCAATAAGAAGCCCAAGAAGGCAATTTAGGACTGTGCAGCTGCTCAGGGTCGTCCAGGAAACAGGACCCTTCTGCTGTCCTGTGGCACTGCCCTCGCCAGTGGCTTTCATCCTCACCGTCCTAGCTTGGGTCCTATAGCTGCAAGCAACTGTACTGACTTCCAAAAGAGCAAAAGTTTGGAAGTATAAACAGCCAAGGACACACGGCAACTGAGTCTGTCCCTTTTTAATCAGGAAACGTATTTCCCAAAAGCTCCACCCCATAGATGTGCCATTGGCCAAAACTAGGTCATATGACACCCCAGCTGCGAGAGTCACAGAGGTGAGAATTTCTAACCCTGAACAAACAGGGACTCTGAGGAAGGACGAAAAGGCCATCAGACATTGGATAGGCAACCAGCAGTTTCTGCCATGGGCATGCAATAAGTATTTGTAGGGCTGGGCGCGGTGGCTCATGCCTGTAATCCTAGCACTCAGGGACGCTGAGGGAGGGGGGGGTTGCTTGAGGTCAGGAGTTTAAGACCAGCCTGAGCAAGAGTGGGACCCCATCTCTACAAAACAGTAGATAAATTAGCCAGGCGTGGTGGTGCACGCCTGTAGTCCCAGCGACTTCGGAGGCTGAGGCGGGAGGATCACTTGAGCCCAGGAGTTTGAGGTTGCTATGAGCTGGGCTGATGCCATGGCATCTAGTCCGGGCAACAGAGTGAGACTCTGTCTCAAAAATAAAAAAAACAGGGAAGGGGATTCTGAGTTTCATAGAGCCCTGGACAACCACAAATCTAACTGGTCTTCCACATTGCAGGAAACACATGAAAACAGGAACACACCTTTCATAGCTGGAGCTAGGTTAAACACCCTCTGAATTAGGAATTACTTTTAAAATCTCTGGAAGTGCACGAGAATAATACGATGGTATAAACAGATTTACCCATGAAACTAAATGAAAAACAAAAATAACGAAGCTGATTTCTTTAGCCTTAGCTCCAGGCAAATCTCATGCAGGTTTTTAAATTTCTTTTCTTACTGTTCTACCACTTTCAGCCTAAAATGTATTTATATTGATGATCCTAACCACCACAACCTTCTTAAATGGAATGTAGCAACATATTACAGACCTTGTGAAAAAAAAAAAACGTGGCATATTCCACAAAGAGCAGTTAATGAGTCAGCATACCTCTCTATCTAGGATAATACATGTCTAACTTGCTTTGACTTTGAAAAGCTTAAACAGAGTCTTGGGAACAGTATTGGAGGAATAAAATTGCCTTTAGGAAGCCAGAGCCAGGCTTTCATTTCTTTGAAAGAGGAAAGTGAAGCCCAAAGGAAAAACAAAAAACATAAAAAGTGACAGGGCCTGTATATTAACAGAAGGAGGGAAAGACATTCTTTGTCATTATTCATCATGTAAAATGGCAAGATAATGAACCAACGGGGACTGACCTTTTCACTGGGAGGAAAAAGTTGGCATTTAGATTATATTTCTGAGGTCAAGAACTTGGTCTTATCCATCTTTGTATCTCCCCCACAGCAGCCAACACAGTAATTTACCCATAGTGGATGTTCGGTAATATCTGTTGGTTGCTTGATGGGTGAGTGGTTGCAGGAGTGCGTGGGTTGGTTGGTGGATTTAAATTTAGCAAATTCCTCTCTTTTCTTCTCCGAAGTTATAGCAGCCTCTTTCTCCTGGTCTCCACCCCATAATGCCTTACCCCGGTGCTGTTGTCAACATTGTTTGACCTGGCATGTGTGTCCTCTTACAGGTCCCAGAGGGCAATTCCCCCTCCAGAAGGTTTCTCATCATGTCACTGGAATGTAAGCTCTTATGTCTTCACTATCTTAGTCCTGGTCGCCCAAGACTGTCCCACCTGCCCCTTAACCCGTCTCTCTGCAGCTGCATTCAAAAATATTTATGTCACCGTGTTGCTGAATTTAAGCAAATTGCACGTTTGAATTCTGCTTTTGAAAGCAAATTCTTCTTTAAGTACTATTTTCAAAAAAGATAAATGTTTGTCAAAACTATTAAATGTCTTGAGTTACTTGTATTTATTTATTTAAGAAATCTTTTTTGTACTTAACACTGAAGCCTGCATTTAGTTTTCAAGTGAAAGAATCTGTCATCACTTTAAAAAAAGAAAAAAACAAGGCACCCACTTTTCGTAACTTTTTTAGTTTTTCTTTTTCTTTTCTATGAGAAATGATAAAAAAGTTATCAACTTAATGAATATATAATTCTCTCTAAATTATAATGTGATTTGCTTTTTATGGTTTGAAACATTTGCCTCTGTTAGGTCTCCTTCTCTCCCTGTGTGAACAACCACCTGCATCATGCTTGATTTGCCTCAAAGCAGAGAACATCAGTAGTCATTTGAAGCATCTTTAATTCCCACAGGCCATTTTATAGAGGATCTCTTTATCAGTTCCTTCTTTGGAAAGTTTTAAGAAAGCACAAACCTAAAAACAATACACATATGGCGTTCTGTCTGAGATTTAGAGAAGACAGGCAAAGGTTAACAAAAATACAAAGAAAGAAATTTAACTCATTCAATTTTATTGAAAGCAATTTCCAAATAGCTTATCTGTTATGAAGATAACTTCATCCAAGCATTTATTTAATAGTTAATTAGCAGCGTCTCTTAAAAGATTTCTGCAGCTTAGAAAACACAAGGCCATAATCCCAGCTAATAATATCAAACTGATGAGCAAAGACACCCAGCACCTACGTTTTCAGCTGATGATATGGCAAAGATCATGAAATTCTGCAAAACTCAATCTAAAGTGAGTTATAAATCGCACAAATACCAGCTAATGGATAATGAGATTCTATTCTAATGTTGATAATGTGCAATGTAAGTGTTTCCTGTTTCTTAAATAGGATATCTTTGACCATTTAAGCAAGTCTTTAGCACTAAGCAACCACAGACATGAGTATATTAAAAAACCCATTTTGTGTATGCCGCTTGGAGGTAATGAGAAAGTGCTTCCCAATGGGACACGCATAAGAGGAGACATCAATGTCTTATTAATAGGTGAGAGCACACTGAGTTAATAGTGCATTGATAACTTATTTTTATTGTCCCCTGCTCACCACGCTTGTGTGATTTGGTGATGTAATATTAGCAAGAAAACAAAAAGCCAAACCAGCACAATTACTGTGTCATCATTTTCTGGTATAAAAATGTGCTTGCCTCTGATTGGAAACATTTTTTATCCTCGAGAACATCATCTGACCTTTTTCACAAATATCCTGTGTCTAATGTATCAACCCTCTACCCTAAATTCCCCACTTCTCTCCTCATTTCCACCCTGTTATCCTGAGTCCCAAATTTGATCTACTGAAAAATCCAACAAACACCCTAAAAATTCTGACTCTATTGTCTAAATCTCCCTCTAACCTAGGCTATTCCCCATCTTTCTGTTTTATTCTTTGAACAAGGGCTCAAAGGCCAAGCGGAACTTGAGCAAAGGCTTCCAGATGCTTTCATCTGTCTTAAGAACTTGCAATTGTCAAATCCTTACCCAGAACCAACTCTGTCCCTCTTGATTCTAGACACTCGGGGCGGGGAGGTGGGGACACAAAAATATATGTGACACAGTATTTGTCCTCTGTCTAGTTGGGGAGATGAGACAAATATTTTCATTGAGCATGCTTTTATTAAATACCTACTCCATGCCAGGTACCGCCAGCCACTGATAAAACAAAAAAAATGGAAGACAGGAAGATTGTTCTCAAGGGGCTTAGAGTAGAGAACAAAGGAATAGACATGGAAAGAAATTAGTGCCTCAAAGTGGTCAAGGTGCTATGACAGAAGTGTGAGCAGAATGTTGAGAGGGCACTAACAGAAAGTACCAGAAAGAAGATAGTTAGAGGAGGAAGATATCGCACAGGTGGGGATGGTGGAGAAATTTCCAAGAGTAGGCTTTTAGCTTTCAACACCTCCCTTGAATGGTCATTTCAAGAATGCATTAAGAATATATTTCTATGACTAGGCATGTGGTTCACGCCTGTAATCCCAGCACTCTGGGAGGCCATGGTGGGAGGATCACTTGAGTTCGGGAGTTCAAGACCAGCCTGAGCAAGAGCAAGACCCCATCTCTACTAAATATAGAAAACTTAGCCTGGTGTGGTCACACACACCTGTAGCCCCAGCTACTTGGGAGGCTGAGGCAGGAAAATCGCTTAAGTCCAGGAGTTTGAGGTTGTAGTGAGCTATGATGACGCCACTACACTCTCGCCTGAGCAACAAAGCAAGACTCTGTCTCAAAAAAAAAATATATATATATATATATATGTATATATATGTATATATGTATTTCTAAAGAGTACCTGTTTCCAGAGTATTCCTCAGTATCTCACATATTCATGCTGTAATTTATCTGGATTTCCACTTATTTATCACCTTTGGGAGGCTTGACTGGACTTCCCAAAATAGAGTAGCCACCCAGTCACTCTCTTTTATGTAAACATATTTGTAATCCTTTGCCTAACACTTGTCGAAATCTACCATTTTTCTTACAGTTTTGTTTTTTGCGTGTAAGCTCAAAGAAAGCTGGGGCTTCATTCGCTGCTCCATCCCCAGAGCCTAGAATGGTGGTGACTGGCACATAGAAGGTGCTCAGTAATATTTTTGAATGGATGAGTGGTAAATTCATGGCATTTTCTCAAATTAGCTTTTTGTGAACGGGCCATTTTCCCTTTCTTGAATCTCCATATTCCACCCACTTTTCTCCCCACCCTATCGTCCCTGATCAATATCCGGTATTATTCGCAGGGAAGTAACCTTTACAGCCCAGAATGCTGATCGCACCTCCCTCTCAAGGTGCTCAGATACCTCAAACAGAGGTCACAGTCACAGCAAAAGCCTGTGAACTAAGAATCTCAAGCTAAGTCTGCACAAATATCAAATTATAATAATCCTATTTGAATAATAAATAATATAAGCTATATAAGAAAATAGATTTTGGGTTATAGAGAAGTGTTGTCTTTTTGCTGTGAGGTTACAGTCTTTTAGTTTGCATTTCATCAGGATTTAGAATTTGGGCTGATGTGTTTTGCTTATTTCCCAATATTTTATGACAAACAGAAGGTCTGCCATTCTGAGAAGAGGGAAAATGGCACAATTATATTTGATAGGCAAGTGAAAAATGTCCCCTGAATATTATTTAGGCCTAACTAGCTAATAATTATAATAAAACAAATGAGATGTTGTCTCTGCTTTAAAGCTTCTTTCTAAAAAATAAAACGTGTTTTTATTTTATTTATTTATTTATTTTTTACCACGCTTTTGATTGTGCTAATCTGTCGATTCAATTCCACAAATCTTTACTGAGTACTCCCAGGCTTTTAGGGTGGCAGGGGCGGGGCAGGGGTGCTATTAGTTATGTAAAAATGAATAAAAATCTGAAGAATCCTAAAACCTAGTATCTTACAGTGGGTTCTAGAACGTTTTTATATAAACATTTCATATTTAAAAGAGCATGCCTTTGTTCACTTTGCGTTTCAGTATTCAAAATGGAAATGCAGTCAGAGAAAGCTGCATCGCAGTGGCAGAAGCTCCCCCAGTCCCCAAAACTGTCGTGGTTTTAGTTTTCCTGGTTGCCTTCTCCCTGGGAAAATTAGCAGAGCATCTGTTGCACTGAGTTCAAAAACAAAAACGTCCTCTGCTGCTCTAGGAGATAACATCCACAGAAGGCTGAAAATTAAAATAAACTAAACAGAGGACTGCAGATTGTTCAAATCAGCCCACATGAAAGCCAGAGGAACAGTCAGGCATCTAACTGGTAAATTAGACTGTGGCTGCAGCTGATTTGAGAGGACAGATGACTGAATGACAAGTGTTAATAAACGCGGGAAAAGGTGCAAAGTAAGCCGCAGGGAAGCACGGGAATGCAAAACAGATGGACAATTGGATTTGAACAGAAGGAGAAAAATGGAATTTTTAGATTGAGTTTTTTAAAAAAGATAGCAATAGCCTATATTTGCACAGATGCACTTGTTTTCTTTCTGAAAGATTTCTGGGTCCTTCTCTTTCAGTTTGCTGTCAGAAAAGAAGGGACAAGGGCTGCTGATAAAACAATATAGACAAGCGATGCCTGGGTGAGAGTGTTGGATGTTTTCCATAAATCTCAGAAAGCATCGCATCCCTGCAAATATTGAGTTACACACGTAGGCATGTTTTAAGACTCTAAACCCGCATACAGGACAATGAAATGAGTCAATCAATTAACCTACTTCTAGCGTGTTCAGTTGAGATACAAAAGAACTATTCATTCACTGCCACTTGGAAATGAATTATCTAGGTGACAAGTCTAGCCATTTTAAGAACCAAAACATTTCGATTTGAAACTATTTGTTGAATGAATGTATGAATGGAACTCTGTCGAATGAATGTATGAATGAAACTTGGTTGAACGAACGTATGAATGAATGAAATGACTTGTGCAATTACATTCAGCAGTAGACACTGAAAATAATGTTTTGGTGACATTGTAAACAGAAGTTCCACTGCAGTACCGTCATACAAGGAACCCTTGGGGGCTCGAATGTGAGTTGGAATCACAGCTTCACTTAGGCAGTTTTCATCTGGGGAACCGGACATAGTGAGGCTAGAGGGCGGTGACATCGGCCAACCAGGAGATGACCAGTGATGGCCACTGAGACGTCTACTAAGAGAGCACCCCCTGAGGGGTAAATGATCTGACCCCACAGTTGGTCAAAAAAACAGTTTCGGGTTTCTTGGAGGCAAGGTGGAATTTTGAGTTCTGCACATCATTAGCGAGCCCGATACTTTTCCTCTAGGCAGCTCTTATGGACTCATATCTAAGTCCTAGGGAAACAGTGAAATGCAAAGGGAAAACCAAAAGAATTATTCTTGCGTAAGATCTCTACACAACACTGGTAACGCTGTTTTGACGAAAGGAGTTCTCTTCAATACAAAATGTAGCCGCGTTTCAGAGACTGTGGGACAACTCCAGCCTATCAGCAGCATCCAGCTGATGGGCATGGCAGGAAGGAGCCATTGCTTCCGACGGCGGGAGTACCAGCGGTAATGACCCTAGAGCAGAGGACAGGAGGAAGGCCTGGTGGCCTGCATGTGTCTGATTCCTGTCATTCCTGGGGCCACCTTGAGCCCCAGCCTTCCCAAGGTTTAGATTTGCAAACAAATAGAGTCCCCATTTCCTTAAGTCAACTTGTACATCCTTCACTTATAACCCAGAGTCCTGAAGCTGTTCTAGATTTTTTTTTTCTCTCTTTTCTCTGGATTCTGTTGGGATATCTATGCCTAACTAGTAGGGATTGCACTGTCTTTAAAGGCAGCTATGATTTGTTTCTCATTTCTTGAGAATTCCTCCAGGTAGCAGTGGTTAAATGCATGCACTCTTGAGTTATGAGTGTCCTTCCCCCCCACACACCCGTCCTGCCCCCCAGTCGAATCCCGGCTTGATCACTTATTAGCTGGAAGATAAAAGCCCAGTGTGACACCTGGAGAAAGTGATCTGTGTAAATGGATCCTATTTAACGGGAATGTCTTCTTTTTTGTGGGCTGCTTCTAGGTTGGCGTATTGCATAGCTTATGAATGTCACTAGTCAGGGGCCTCACAGAGCATGATCTCAATAAAACGTCCCCATTCTGTCACTCAGGGCCATCATTCTTTAGCTTTCCCTTCCTTCTCTGTTCCTTCTTACACTGTGTTGTCATTATAAATGATCCAAGAAGCAAAACCAAAAGAAAGAATGACACGGAGTCAGCGTCAGCCAGAAGAAGACACAAACTGGAGGGAGATTAGGCGTAGAAAATGGGTGCTTCTTGGGACTGTTAGAGCTTGCAAGGAGAGAAATGTATTCTGTTCGTTTCTGTTACTAACTCCCTTTTTATATTTACCCTAATATTGGCTTAGAAGCTTTCAGAGGAGATAATGATAATTAATTCACAAAATACTGCCAAACTGTGAAAACCAAGAGCTCCCTCGTGAGCAGGGTGCTGCCCTGGCTAAGGTTTACAGCTACGCAAATGTGTGTCATATGTTGCTGACAGAACCCGGGCTGCCTAATCTGCTGAAGTGTTATCAGAACCATCCTGACAGTTCCACCTGCTCATTACATGTGATAGTTTTCCAAGACTCCATCTAAAGTAAAATGTTTCACAATCCTAGCTGCTTTGGGGTGTACCAAATCACTGTCATTAAGGTTTATGACAACTGAGTCATTTGCTAGGAATGGGACACCTTTGACCTAAAACTGTTCATCCAGAAAAGATAAATTCTTAAGGATCTGGGATGATTTTTTGTTTTTGTTTGTTATACAACTATAAGAAAATAACAAGGCCGGGCGCGGTGGCTCACACTTGTAATCCTAGCACTCTGGGAGGCTGAGGCGGGTGGATTGCTTGAGGTCAGGGATTCGAGACCAGCCTGAGCAAGAATGAGACCCCCTGTCTACCAAAATTAGAAAGAAATTAGCCAGACAACTAAAAAAATATATATATAAAAAACTAGCCAGGCATGGTGGCGCATGCCTGTAGTCCCAGCTACTCAGGAGGCTGAGGCAGAAGGATCGCTTGAGCCCAGGAGTTCGAGGTTGCTGTGAGCTATGATGATGCCACGGCACTCTACCCTGGGCAACAGAGTGAGACTCTGTCTCCAAAAAAGAAAACAACAAAAAATTAAATCCTTTCATTATGACCATTAGAGTAAGAAACACAAGTAAACCCAAAAAAGCATGTAATATTTGAAAATACTTGGAAAAGGAAAACTCAAAAACCCAGATAGCCAACTCAACACATTCTCTCAGCCACACACACTTGAGGTAGTTACGTGAAGGATATATTAATATTATATAAATAAGAACCCTTTAAGACAAGTTCCCCTTACAGATTAGATGTACTAATTGTAGTTGTTGGAAAATATATAAAAATCTAATCATTTTACAAATAAAAAGGAAAATATTGTACCTTCTGCCTGTTTTTCCTTCTCCTGGCCATGTACACCTTTCCTAAGCCCCTAGGAGATCTGTCTATGTACATACACATGTGTGAGTGTGACAGTAGCAGCAAGAGGACCTCAAGATATCCCTTTGCTGTGGCCATCAACTCTGGGACAAGACAGCTTACTGAATTTTAGAATGTGGAACCTGGCCTTAAGTCTTAGGGAGATCAAAAATAGTTAAAAGCAGAGATGAAGAAAGGCCTTGGGTCCAAGGACGAGTCCTTGGATTGTTGAGGAATGGCTTTGTAGTCATTAGTCAAATTGCAAGTCAGATTTTTACCTCTGTTCCCACACTTACCAGCATAATTTTCTTTCTGTTTGTTCTGGGGTTTGTTCTGGTTTGACTCTGCTTGATAATTTACCACCTTAAAGATTTCCATGTAGGCTCTGTATAGGTTGTACCTAAAGGGCAGACAAGTTGTGCCATCACCCCCTCCTGAGACATGGCTGGCCCTTCCTTGGGTGGCACGTCTTGCCTGGGGACTGCATGGGGGCAAAGCAGACGAGGCATGGCTTGAAGTCCAGACTGACCTAATTCTAAACCCAGTATTTCTCCTCTGCCAAATAAGAATAACATTGCCTACCACGAAAAACTGTTCGGGGGATTAAATGACACATGTAAAATAGGAGACATGGAGCCTAAGCTTGAGTACAGGGCTTCCTCCCTCAGAAACCATTAGTTCCCTTCTGAGCAGCAAGTGCTGATCTCCAAGATCCCAAAAGTTCATGCACTATCCGTCTTGAGTGGTCATTTCTACCTCCCAGGCTAGTTTGAAATAAAACTTCATGGGTACTTAAATGGTCAGGGATAAATTATATCTTTCCAAAATAGCTTTTCCCAGCCATCTGAGAGTTCTGAAGAAAATCTCCTATAATCAGTAACTCCAAAGACAGCAAGCCCCTTGTTACTAATGTAAAATACATCTTCACACTAGAGTTAATGTTAGAGATGCTTCTGGTCTAATGGTGTTGGCAGTCAGACTTGATTTCAGTGGTGAAATTGGATTTTATTTTAAGATTCTAGATGCAGGCCGGGCGGGCGCGGTGGCTCACGCCTGTAATCCTAGCACTCTGGGAGGCCGAGGCGGGCGGATCGTTCTGAGCTCAGGAGTTAGAGACCAGCCTGAGCAAGAGCGAGACCCCGTCTCTACCAAAAAATAGAAAGAAATTAATTGGACAGCTAAAAATATATATAGAAAAAAATTAGCCGGGCATGGTGGCGCATGCCTGTAGTCCCAGCTACTTGGGAGGCTGAGACAGTAGGATTGCTTGAGCCCAGGAGTTTGAGGTTGCTATGAGCTAGGCTGACGCCACGGCACTCGCCCCAGGCAAGGGAGTGAGACTCTGTCTCAAAAAAAAAAAAGATTCTAGATGCCATAGGACAACCTTTTGTCTTTCCTGTAATCTACATTCTTATTTAAATACAATTAGTGATAAGATTAGTGATACCAAAAATAATCTGAATGGAGCCCTATTCCTCGCCCCCCCAAGTGGTGATATCAGTAGAAATACAAGAATTTTAAGGTCATTTTGAGCCTATATATTAATGTTCAATCTCTTCCTGGTATTTAAGAAAGTGGATTAACTCATTAATATCCCCAGATACCAACAGGCCCATAAGAGGGAATGAAAGAGTGTATATGCTTCCCTGAGTATTTGACTACTAGAGAGCGATTTTGCTTATGAAATGTACTATGGTTAAATTCTATATAAAATGTGAAATTTTAAATTTGAAATAGCACTCTATTAAATGTATTAATAAAATCTGTATGTGCAAAATTTAAAATAATGAGAAACATCCCAAATTTAAAATTCTTCAAGAATCTCATAATTCTAAATCTAGTCTACATGAATTGAAAATTGTGATTATGCCATAACCACAAAGCAGTGCCACTTTAGCTGGTTTCCAGAAATATCCATTGTCCTTTGTCAGTCAAAACTGGCGGAAACCAATGGCACCACAAATTTGCGATCATAGGCCTCACAAGTATATGTTGACAGCTTGCTGCTGCGGTGAGCATAGAACCATAGAAGGCTAACGTGGAGACAGGTTATCAGGGCAAATTCCTTCATGCTACAGGGCTGAGACATTCCATTGAAGGGACCTAGTCTCTGCTTTAAAAAGATGCTGAAAATGCTTTAACTCCACCCACTAGGGAAACAGTTAATTATTACCTGAGGACATATATCTTAAGTAATTACAGGGAACAGAGACTATGGAAAAAGTATCAAAGGAATGTCTCCTGGTGCTTTTAATAGTATCATAGCAGGTACTGAGTCATGACAAGCTGAGATGGCTCCATTTCTCCTCTCACTTTAAACATAACTGGATGTGGGATGGGAGTTCTTGCCTAATTGAAAAACAAGAAACATTTGCTACTAATCACCCATCGCTAAGTAAACTGTTAAATACTCGTGTCTGACAAAGGGATGGTATCTAGAACATGTAAAGAACTCTCAAAACACAATAACATAAGAACAAAAAAAATCCAGGTAGAGCATGAGCAAAAGATTTGAAGAGCTATTTCACTAAAGAGGATACACAGATGACAAATAAGCACATGGAAATACCTTCCATGTCATTAGTCATTTGGAACTGCAAATTAAAACCACGAGGTATCACTCCACACTTATCAGAATGGCTAAAATTTAAAAAAAAATAGTGACAGTAAGTGAAAGAAGTCAATATAAAAAGGCTATATACATATGATCCCAATTATATGGCATACTAGAAAAGGCAAAACTATGAAGACAGTAAAAGAATCAATGGTTGCCAGGGGCTTAGGGGAGGGAGGGATGAATGGGCAGAACGCGGGATTTTTAGGGCAGTGAAACTATTCTGTACACTGTAATGGTGGATATACGTCATTATACCTTGTCAACACCTGTAGAATGTACAGCACCAAGAGTGAACCTAATGTAAATGATATTTACATATTACTCTGGGTGATAATGTTGTATCCATGCAGGTTCACAGATTGTAACGAATGTACCACTCTGGTGCAGGATGTTGATAGTGGGGAATGCTGTGTATATGTGAGGACGCAGGTATATGTATCTTCTGCTCAATTTTATTGTGAATCTAAAACTGCTCTAAAAAATAAAGTCCATTTTTAAAAAAGTGACAATACCAGAAGTTGGCAAGGATGCAGCAAAATTGGATCACACGTAATTGGTGGTGGGAATGTAAAATGGTATAGCCACTCTGCAAATCATTTTGGCAGTTTTAAAAAAAACTTCGCATGCAATATCCCAGAGAAATGAAGACTTATATCCACACAAAACCTGTACTCAAACATTTATAGGAGCTTTATTTGTAATAGACAAAAAACTGGTAACAACACAAATGTCCTCCAACAAATGAATGATTAAACAAACTTTGGTACATGCACAGCATGGACTGCTATTACCAATAAAAAGGAACACACTATTGAATACAGTAGCCTTGATGAGTCTACAGATAATTATGCTAGGGGTAGGGGAAGTAGCCAATCTCAAAAGGTTCCATACTGTATGGTTCTATTAATAGAACATTTTTTAAATGACAAAAGTATAGAAGTAGAGACCGTATTAGTGGTCTGGGGATACATAGGAGGTGGGGAAAAGGGGAAACGGGTGTGGCTATATAAGGCACCTTGAGGGATTCTTGCAGTGATGGAAATGCTGTGTTGACCGTACCAGTTTCAATGTCAATATCCGATTGTGCTATTGTACGACATATAGTTTTGCAAGATGTTACCATTGCGGGGAACCGAGTAGAGGGCACACAGGCTTTCTCTGTATTATTTCTTATAACTGCACATGAATCTATAATTATATAAAAATAAAATTTGAATTTAAAAAATTAAATAAAGTGAGTCTGTTGCAACAAGGAAGATAGTACTTGTTGCCAATGATAAAATTTAAGCTTTCAAGCAAAAATTAAAATCTGGAAAGATTTCTTTCTGCCACCATGAGCATAACAACTTCCCAAGACTTAAAAACTTTTTTTTTTATGAGATTACTAGTGCTATTAACTAATGTTTTGATAATGTATAATGAAATGTGTCAAGAGTTATAATAGCTGCATAACTCAGTGAATCAATATTTTCTAACTGATCAATGCACAATCATGCATAGCTGAAAGACGTACTCAAAATACAAGGGTAGACCAATGGATTTTACTGGATGGGCTGCAAAAGTCCATGGATATTGTTTCAGATTCCAATTGCAACTAACCTGTAAGAAATGACCATTTGTCAACTTTCAACAAAGTAGTAGAAAAGAATATCCACACTTACCCAAAAAGACTATTCAAATATGTCTTCCTTTTCCTATTATGTATCTGCAGAGGTTAGATTTTCTTCATATCCTTCAACCAAACTAATACGTCACAACGGATTGACTGCAGAAGCACATATGAAGAATCATGTATGTCTTCTATTAAGCCACACATTAGAGATTTATAAGAAATCTAAATCAATGCCCCTCTTTTTGCTAAATTTTCTCTTTTTTTTGGAAAATATAGTTATTTTTCATTAAAGCATTTATGTTAACATGTAATGGGCTAATTATTTATTAATGATTAATAAATATGTACTTTTAAGTTTTCCT